>CATOUR010000058.1:4841154-5446299 GCA_951848785.1 Callosobruchus maculatus
CTCTCCTAGCAGCTACGTCTTCCTAGAGCGTCTCCATATAGCGCTCGTATTCGTCGAATGTTGGGTGGACAGTAACAACAGTAGACGTTTATTTCCTCCAACTGGATTCTGATGTATCCGCTATTCTTCTCCATGGTTTTGACTGGAATGTTCCTGTTGTGGAAATAAACTGCTACGTCGTAATTTAAGTCCGTATGCCATTTCGGCTGCGAACATGTCTGGCGATTTGGTTCCGAAGTTAGAAGAAGATCTATGTATGCTTCCTTCAACGCAGAGCGGATGCGCCATATCGTGCGCAGCACGAGACCTGTTTAGGTTGATTTGAAGCTTTCTTTATTTATTTACTGTCTCGTACATCATTTCTTCTGCCTGGGATACAGCTGCTGCCTTCGTTCGCGTTTTCTGCTTCTGAAGGCTCCTCAACGTGCGTCGGTAGAAGGGACAAGCATAGGAACCTGCCCTGGTCCACCTTTTGAACATAGTGGACAGTATGCTTGCTCTTTACAGTCCGCTATCTTATATCCCTCTTTGGCGCAGTTCAGACATAGCCATTCGTCGCTATTACAGCAAACTATGCACTTTTTGTTTCGTCCCATGATGCAATTATGACAATATTGTTCATAAATAATTCAATTAACACCACAAATAGTCACAAAGTCAATCAAATATACACTAAAACAACAAAAACCTGTAAGTACGCAATAAACACAACTACAATGACACCTTGAGCGGAATCCAAACAGACGCCAATTGTAGGTTGCCAGATTTACGACATATTAGGAGTTATTGACGACATTCCTCTATGACATTTACCATTTTTGAGATTTCGTCTCAGAGTAACAACTGAACATAGAGGTAGTAGACAACTAATCCTGATAGGCCAACATCTTTTCTTACGTTGCCATATTGACCACCAGATACGGCAATCATAATTGTTTACTATCGTCTAAATTGTATAGTATACAGAAATATTCCATTCTACGTTAAAAAAGACGGTATTTTGATGGTTCAGGAATGATTACAGCAAAATCAATAGATATGTTGACCTCTATTGCGTTACTGCATGTTTCTTAATCATAAACCCAAATTCTGTCTTACATAAATTTTGAGGACCTGGCAACGCCTGTATAATTTTCCTGCGATTTGTTTACGGTAAACCCCGACTGTCAAACGTTTGTTTTGTTTGTGCGTCTTTTATGCTTGGTCAGTAAAATCGAATTCGCTATTTGTTGGTAACTGTCACTGGCGTATATAAGGCGAAACCAGCCACGCATTCAGTTTTGACGTCTGGGAAGAGGCTGAAGTAGTTGTTAAAAAATAAAGTACTGAATAAAATTAGCAGTGATATCAAAATGTAATCTAATAATAAAGCAAATAGGACAATTTTAACGATCATAGATGTCTGATTAGGAAGTACACCTTGATTTCTATAAAAGTATAAAAATAGAAATTTACATTTCCAACATGCATATGTAGTATATATAATTATTTTCGTTAATATTTGTGCAATGTTATTTTATACAGGGTGTCCCACGACGATTAAGACAAGCAATATATCAGAACTGGGCACTATTAGCGAATTATACTTTTGGGGGTGTAAATTAGAGCAAATATAGTATCTTTTCTTATTATTGTGTCGCCCAGTGAGGTATTTGTTTTTGGTCACGTAACGCCCGATTCAAAATTTTTAATGGGACACCCTGTACGTTTGTGATTTTTTGTGTTCCCCTAGATAAGACTATTCCAACAGACTTGCACACTTGGGGTGTAAAGTGATTCAATCAAGAGCTACAGGTACTTAAAGGACTGTACAACTACCATTATGAAACACTACCAAAGTAATTTAACTGTAGGGGTACATTGGTACCACCCTTTAAGTACCTGTAGCTCTTGAATAAATAACTTTAGACCCCAAGTGTGCTAATTTGTTGGAATTGCTTTAGCGGGAGGAACACAAAAAGTCACAAATATACAGGGTGTCCTATTAAACTTTTTGAATCGGACGTCACGTGATCAAAAACATTTGCTCTAATTTACACGTCCAAAATTATAATTCGCTACTACTGTCCAGTTCCGATATATTGCATGTCTATATTTAGGTTAGGATTATAATACGCCAATATTATAACGTATGAAATAAACTTTAAGTTTTCCGATGCCCCCCCCCCCGAAATCGATTTCTATATACGCCACTGGTAACTGTAGTGAAGCTTTACGGACTTGCTGTGCTATCTTCTAGTGTAGTTTAACAGTTTTGCGAGATGGGATAGTGCAGAGCAGTGTTTGTAACATGGGTTGCATTGGCAGAATTTTCAGGTTAGTTGGCAATGTTTGGAGGCTGAAGTGTCAAAAGATGATGGCTTTGAGCACGCCATGCTGAAGTGGTTTGCTTACTACCTCTATGTTCAGTTGTTACTCTGAGGATTTCGTTAAATCAATACAAATTATTTTCACGTAAATCAGTTACATTGCAAGTATATTGGAATGTATAGTTAAATACTTTGAGGAACATTTTGCGGGAACTACCAGATTTTGAAGAAACTGGAAGGTCCTTCAGCGGACGAAGAAGAGATTGGCAATGCGCTATAGATGCTGGCTGGCCAATATTTAAATTAGACTTCCGCTAGAGATGGTTACTCTGATAGTTAGGTACTTTATTACTGGAATTTGTAATCTAATTTCAAACATTCACACAGATATTTATTTCGATCGTAGACTTCGTCTCGAGCTGCAAACTTCATTCATCGTCTATGTTGCAACAAATATACACTAGTAACTATTTTCACGATTGGCTGGGAATCTAAAATCTACATCTACTATGGGAGTAGGACGTCGTTGGTGAAAGGAACATCGAGACCACAATAGTGATGTCACTCGGGTGCGGGAGCTGTTGGCGTGTTTTCGGTACTGATGCTCCTTTCACCAACGACGTCCTACTCGGATAGTAGATGTAGATTCTAGATTCTCAACCAATCGTGAAAATAGTTACTAGCGTATATTTGTTGCAACATAGATGATGAATGAAGTTTGCAGCTCGAGACGAAGTCTACGATCGAAATAAATATCTTTCCGAATGTTTGAAATTAGATTACACATTCCAGTAATAAAGTACCTAACCAAATATGCTGTCTTTTCGGTACTGGATTCAAAAGCTCATTTTTATTTTGATATAACTTTTCAGTTATTGCAAAAAAAGAAAACAAATAGTTTTGTCATAAAACTGATATATGATCTTACATTTATCACAAAAGAATTATTCAAAGCCTCAGTTGAAAGTCAAACAATTAATTAAACGGGTTCTAATCATTTCATTGTCAATATTCTAGAATCCAGAGTTACATTTTTAAGTGAACAATGGCATTTTACTGCTAACTGTTATTTTTATCTTATATTATACTACTTGATAAATTTGATAACCCTCTCATGAATTCATGATATGAAAATTATATAGTTTCACGTGCCGTAACCTATCTTACCGATCATCTTGATTACAATACTTCATCAACATGTTGCAAGAAGTAAAACATGCAGACAAAAATTCAGCAAAGAATACATAATTATGTTCGTCATTACCCGAGTAGTATTGATATTGTGAATATGATGTATTTTTTCGCACAAATAATACTATTCTTTTTTGCGAGAGCTATCCTGATTGAACGTATTAGATAAGTAAATGTTTTACTGCTGAAAATATCAAAGACAAAAAATGTTTTCAAAATGTTGTGTTTTCGAAAAAGTGTCTAAAATTATCCAGTAACATGATAGATCAATTAATGTGGATTTATTCAATCCAGAATGGGCAAATTATTCAGTGCGAAAAATGCTTGTGTGTTTAGGTATAATCATCAACTACTTCTCATAATGTTCTTAAACTAAATAACAAAGAAGACTCAGTAGAAGAATGCCATCCAAATATCCTTCTTATATCCTTATATCTGTACTTTTTTTCAGCATTCAAGGAAACTGTTTTCTGAAATTTGTAAATAACTAGCTGTTTCAAAACCTCTATTTTTGTATTCCCCTTTTTTTGTAACTTAACGATGTTCCGACGTGACGTTTCGAATAGTGTATAGTTAAAACACCATCTAACTCAAAACTTTCAGTGTTGACTAGTTTATTTCAAAATAAAATATTATTTGCTAATTTGTTAAACTAGGGACATTCATTATGTCACTGTATACATATTCTTTCAGATCTGGGTCTATAACAGAAGACGGAGTTACCACACGATTTAGAGAAGAATCTAGGGAACCGAGCTTGAGACGCGATTCTTCATGTAGAGATTCTGGAATAGGCTCTATAAGAGAAAACTCAATTCTAGATTACCTGAGAAGAGATAGCTCGTTATCTAGAAGTGATAGAGTATCTGCAGTAAATGTTCTAGATTCAGTGGCAGAATTGAGGAATAAATATTCACCAGCTAATTATGTGCCTGCTTGCCTAAGGAAAAATGAGAATATTTCTAGATCAAAATCTATTAATGATATAGGTATGATGGTTGTTTCTACCTTCAATTGGTTTATAACACTAACCTCATTGACAGCTGTAGTCATGATAATAAATTACCCTATATATGGTCCCAGGACTATCGTAACACCAATTTTCCACATAATGTTGCCTTGGCGCGTCTAAGACGTCAATGCTGAAAAACGCGCTGTTGACAAATTTATTAGGTAATAACAATTGAGTCAAAATAATAACTAATTTAGTTTAACTGATATTTTAAAATGAGAGGCATTCTGAATATCAAGCTTATATAAAAATAATGTATAAATAATTGCAAAATTATTATATTTTGGAATTTTCCTAAAGTCCCGAATAAATTTCATGGAAAGTTAGTAGTAATTTGATTCTAGTGCAGCGAATGAACGTCCTTCAGTCAAGATATTTGATACTAAGTTTTGAAATTTTGCGTTTTCGGTTTTAAATCTGGAAACATTCTCATTATGGGTAAAAAATTACCATGCACTATAAAAGGTGAGCCAACAGTGAGGGGACGAAAGATCTCGTGGGATTACTGAAACAGATTTTACTTAAATTTTGACGTTTTTATACAGGCTGATCATAGCCGGATTAAGCTTTCATGGGACCCGGGGCTTATAATTTTAAGGGGCCCTTTATAAATAAAATACAAATACTATTATTTATGAAACTATATTCGCGATATAACAAAATAAACTACTATACACTTTTTTATAAGTACGTCATGAGTCCCGCTATAGTATCAGCACTGCTCTCAATGTTTGCGTTTGCTTAGTAATCAGAACTATTTTCAGTGCAATCCTTTTCAAGCGGAGCGTTAGGTTTGCTTAAAAAACTTATTTTGTGCAATTTTTCACTGCTTTTAATTTATACTCAGCAGCCTTAAAATAGTTATTTAGAGTTATCTTGGTAAATTGTAGCCATGCTAAGAAACTATATGGATAACTTTTCTTTTTTGAGCGTCGCCTTTTGTATTGGTTCGATTTATTCATTATGTTGGCACGGGCCATAGGTGCCGACAGTATCCAATGAGTAGGTATAGGTATTTTCTATTTTCTTTTTATACAGGCTGCGTCAAGCGCAATGCGTCGGACTCTTGTGACCAAACCATAACACTATTTAGAAAATTAACTTTGCGAATGTATGTAGGTCGAGTTGGACTACATTTTAAAAATAATGACTTTTATACAGGGTTTCTAATAAAAGCGTGCCATATCAAAGTTATGATGTTTTAAGTGGAGCACCCTGTATAGATTATTGAATATTTAGATTACTGGGTCAATTCTAGTGTGACTTTATGTATCACACCTGAGACTTGAAGTGAGCCGTTTAGGTGCAATTCACAATTTTTGATATAAGTAGATATTAGAAAAAAATTGAATATCGCTGCGATTATAAAACTTGGACGGCTGTGAGTTTGCCGTGTGACTAAACTTCAAATTGGTCAACTTAAATTTGACGTTCAAGTTTGAATTACATTTGTACTTGGAGAAATCGGTAGACTAATTAAGGAAACTTCAATCAGAATTAACTTAATTTTTTCAAATGGGAATGCCTAATTATTTTTATACAGTCGAATTTAAAATTTGGAATCAATCTCTGGTAGTTCTCATTTAATTTCAAATTTTCAACCAAACCGGTGTTTTTCAATTTTCCTACCTATAAGCCACTTAGCAGGCCATGAAATACAAACAAAAAACAATTTAGGTGGAAGAAAACAACTAACTTAGCAGAAAGATACAGACGAACTAGAGTAAACAGTTAAAATTACAAAAATGACTCACAACAAATCAAGTCTAATCAGATATAACAGAGGTAACACATCTAATCAAATCAAATTATAAAACAATTTGCCTGGCAAAAAATTAAAATCTGATTTGTCAGTACTCTTTTTTTTGCGATCTTGCTAATAGATACTGAAAAATTAGAAGGGCTACAGTGGGACAGTCAGAGGTATTGTTACTTTTGACTTTGACTGAAATGACTATTGTTTTATATCATTAAATGTGAAATTTTGTGCTGAAGATATTAGACTGCTAGTAACTATCGCTGAAAGTTCAATGGTTTTAGAAATTTTTAATCTATAACACATTGCAGTAGCTAGTAAGCTGTAAAAATTATTCATTTCTGTCGTATTTCAGCTTCTCTTTGACCTTAGACATCTTACCGGCGTTGTTTCTAGTTAAGATTTCATTGGTTGTAGGGAATTTTTATAACCTTGCCCCTTTAGTTTATCTGTATCTTTCTGCTAAGTTATTTGCTTCTACCTGAACACGTTTTTGTTTATATTTCATGGCCTGCTGGTTTGCTTAGGTAGGGAAATCGAAAAACACGGTTTTGATTGACATCTCGAAACTAAGTTTTTAGTAGATCTACTGATTTTATTGTTCATCTATTGACCTAATATTTGCTCTCTCACATTAAATAAAAGTAGGACCCCTGCGGGGCCCCTCTGAACAGCGGGGCCCGGGGCTCCAGCCCCTTTAGCCCCTTGGTTAATCCAGGCATGAGGGTGATTCATATCAAACTTAACTTTTTTTAAATAAAACCGCCTGTATGTTCGAATTACTTGGTGAATTCTAGTGTAACTTTATGTACCGATGAATCGAGAAAAAAAAAATAATATGGCAGCGATTATAAAACTTAGAAGGCTGTGACTTGCGGTGTGTCTAAGCATGAAAACTGTCAGCTTAGGTTTGACGATCAAATTTAAATTCTTTTTGTACTTCGAGAAATAAGTAGAATAATTAAGGAAATTTCAATCGCAGGTAATTTGATGTTTTCAAATGGGAATGCCCAATTTTTTATACGATCAAATGTAAGATTTGATACTCTTTCCAACAATACAAAATTGTCAATATCAATCTTTTGTAGCTTTTATTTTGTTTCAAATTTTTTGTATCATGTTTTAATTTTTCCAACCTATAAGCTACCTAGCAGGCCATTAAAAATGAAAAACACTGTTCAGATGGAAGAAACAGTATTGGTGTCAAACTGTCGAGACGTCACGTCAAAACTTGTATAAAATATCGCATAAATGCATTTATATATGGAAACAAGGCTTATGGAAAGCTGTAGAAGCATAATTTTTAGTCCAGGACGAAAAGATGAAGAAGGACGAAATCATCTACAATACTGAGCCACGATAATTGTGTCGATGGAATGCAAACAATAGGTTAGATAAATTATAGTGTCTGTATATATCTTCCTATACCTCATACAAGGCATTGCCTTCGAGGTGGAAATTTGTAGTTCATTGTAGTTCATCGATAAAAATAAATTGAAAAATAAAATAAAGCTTAGCAGAAATATGCAAATGAACTAGAGCAGCAGCCGCGGTACTCTGGTATTTAGGCTCTGCCTGCGCGGTCTGCTCAGTTATAAAAAAAAGTAACGAGGCAAGATTATAATAATTCCTCACAACATATCAGCTCTAACCAGAAAGAACAGCGGTAACCGAAATGCTTATTTTTCACAGCCTAGCTATTGGCAAATTTCCAAAATCAGTAAAAAATTAATTGAAAGGAAAACTATCACCCGTTGTTGCTGGCTGTAGAATATTTTCAGAATGAATTTTCACATTTAATGCCATAAAAAGTAGTAATTTCTGTAAGTTTAAAGTAACGATACCTCTGATTAGAGACCTTCAAATTCTTCAGTACTTATTAGCAAAATCGCGGAAAATTTAAACTGAAGTGCAGTCTGTTAAATTACAAAACGTAATTTACTTTGCATAAAAATACATGAAATGAACACAATTAAAACGGAATAATAAAAAATTTTCTAATGGATGCTCAGATGCTCCAGTTAGAGGTATCGTTACATTTGATTTGACAGAAATGACTACTTTTTTTATACCATTTAATGTGAAATTTCATTCTAAAGATAATTATTCAGCAACAATCGATGGTAGTTTTCATTTCGTTTCAAATTTTTTAATCGTTTTGGAAAGTTGTCAAGCTCTAGTACATCTCAGTAGCTAGTACGCTATGAAAAAAAAAACACTTCTGTCATACTCCATTGACATTAGATATCTTAGCGTCCAGTTAGAGCTGATGTAAGGAATTTTTATAATCTTGTCTCGTTATTCTCGTTTGTTTCCTCATTTCTGCAAGATAAGTTGGTTTCTTCCATCTGAACGGGTTTTTGTTTATTTTTCATTGCCTGTTAGGTGGTTTACACGTAGGAAAATTGAAAAATACCGATTTGATGAACATTTGAAATAAAATGGAAAACAAAACAGATTTATATTGAGAATTCTCTATCGTTAGAGAAAGTTATCAAATTTTACATTTTTGCCTATAAAAAATAGGCATTCCCATTTGAAAAAATCAAATTACCTGTGATTGAAATTTCCTTTCCTTCTGATACCTCCAAGTACAAAAAGAATTCAAATTTGAGCGTCTGTGATGTTACATTTAATAATGTAATGCAAAATCTAACTGCTAAAAAGAGTCATTACGCATACACATAAGGTGATGCATTTCATGCTTAGTCGCACCGCAAAGTTTCAGCCTCCTAAATATTATAATCGCTGCGATATTAATTTTTCTCTGATATCTACTTACATCAGGTAATGTCGCCTAAACGATTCGTTAAAAGTCCCATATGCGGTACACAAACTAAGTCGCACTAGAATTCACCGGAGAATCCAAATAAGCAATAAAATACACGGAGTTCTGTTTAAAAAATGTAAGTTTAATATGAATCATCCTGTATAAACATCAAAATTTAAGTGAAAATATTTTAACGTTGTAGCCCTCAAGGCTCCCTACCATGAGCAAGTGACAGATTTTTGAAATATGTTTTCGTAAGCCCACAATCTTCCGTTCACTCACTGTTGGTCCACCCTGTATAAAGTGCCTGCTCGATGGGATCGTTGAGATGGAGGGAAATCGAATTTCGGCGCCCTTCTCTTGACCATGGTTCGTGGAGACAAAAAAAACGGTCTTGTGTTGCGCCGCTCCTTGATACTGAAGACTAAAAATGTTCCAATGATATGTAGCCCGTTTTTTTAGCATAAGTAGCAATTGGGGCTATGAAGCAGCTGTTCCATTTGCCATATCGCTGGATTAGATCCTGTTGATAGCACAATCTCATACAGCGTTGTATCTGGTTAAAACAGTCTTGTCAACGTTACGGTTCTCCCTAGTGAATGCACACATGATGTAGCTTCGGATGAACTTCACTTTTTCCAAATATCCGCTTGGTTGTATAATAGCATAAAGGCACAACTGGGTTTGTCCTGAAATAGTTCTACCATCAAGTCTTGTACGTATGCTCAGTATACTCTCCATAGAATGATGCAGTGTCCCCAATAACCTCCGTGAGTTCGAACTTACAACTCCATTTGCAGATAAAAGATCATTCGTTGTCCTCAAATATTTACAATAATGGTTCAATTTTCTTTTTTTTTTAAATGGTGGTCCTAATACTGGGTATTTTATTTAGATGGCAGTATTCGGCTAGTAGTTAGACTTTTTTTACTATTGTTGGTATTGCCAATAATTCAGATATAGACAACAAGAATTTATTCCAAAAATCTTAGCGCTTCACATGTTTACGGCGATTAGTAGTTGTCATCATATTAGATACAGGGGGGTGGTTTGGTTCAGTGGTTATATGGTCCAGGTTCGAATTTCTTCAGATGCACAAATTAACTTCTGGTTTTTTTTCAGTCACAAGTAAATTTTCATAAAGGTCAACGAGGTTCCCTACCTGACCATTCACTATTGAGGTCTAATTAACAGTACTGTTCCTAAAGTGGCTCCGGGAAAGCATAACAAAGCCTACACAGAACACAAGTAATGACTATAGCAGTCGATGGCAATGTTATCAAAGTAAAAAAACTACTGTATCTAATATCTACAGTGGATTAGTCACCAAGTGCAAGGGCTGAAACCAGGCTGTCTTTGTACTGCCTTTATAAACCTGAAATTTCGATAAAAAGTAGCTATCCCAAATTACTAAAAAATCACGGTCTTATTTCATTTTCATATTACTCCCTCACTTTGTAATTATTTGTGTAGGGAATTATATCAGTTATTAATTCGATTGCAGAATCTGCGCCAGCAAAGTGTCTAAATTTTGGGTTCACTTTCCTATAGGTAGACACCCAGGGCTCGAAATGGATTTATTTGCGAGCCGGAACGCCATGATTTTCTGAAGCAAAAAAAAAACAAAAAAAGACTTGCCAATACTGACATCATGCTCTCATTTTCTGAAGGGCAATACAGCCCCAACCACAGTTACCAATACTAATGTCATGCTTTCATTTTTTTAAAGACCAAAAAAATGTCTTCGCTGCAATAAACCACCTATTTTGCAATATAAATGCTACAAATCACAACATTTTCACCATTTTACCAACCGGAACAGTCAGATATTTTTTCACGAACTGGAACGGTCATACATTTTTTTCACGAATTGGAACGGCGTTCCGGTAACACTTCGAGCACTGTAGACACCCCATAATTCTTTTAGGTGTCACTGATAATCTTGTCTAAGACTAGGTAGGACAACTGAGAGAAAAATTTTGAGGTTTCACAGTCATGGCTGTAAGTGTCAGTGTCCTTATTTTCGACGTACCTTCTCTGACAAGAATTAAATTTCCATAGTCCAATAATCCAGATGTCAAACTATGCATAAACATACCATTTTTGCGGATACTTTGTACTGTCATCACTGTCAATAACGAACAGCTGTTCGGTTGGTGATAGCTAAAAATCCCCAGCATGAGTCTGGACACATTAGGCCTTTACGGAAACTATGATCGGATTAACCCGATCACAAGGATCACTGATCCTGACGTTCGGAAACTGATCTGGTATCAGTTCACTTTTGTACATTAAGTGACTGCGATCGGATGATTAAGATCAGTAGCGCTGTTTTTCTTACCTTTCTGTTTTTTATTCTTAAACCAACGTTTTCTTTGTTCGATGACGGAAAACAGGGATGTACTCTGTGCTAGCACTGCTAATGACGAGTAATTATTGACGCTTAGTGATAGTTTCTAAAATATACAAACCATTAAATGTAACCATTTTTGCTGTGAATTTCTATATACTGAAGCATTTTCTTGTTCACAAATATAGTCATTATTTTTTGGCAAAGATATTCAGTAAAAATATCACTAAGACGGTCCTAACTTTCAGGATTGCTAACCCAGATCACTACAAAAAAATTGAGTCTGAGATATACTGCTTAGTCAGCTGATATCTATCAAAGAGACGTCAAGCCAGTAAGAGCCCCCGCGGACCACAGACTTTTATCGGCCGATAGTTTAGTCGGGCTCTTAATCAGCATGAAGATGTATCTGAGTGCGCGTATTACAACAATTGCATATAGGCCGATAAATAAGTTTGATGGGCTACGGGATTGCGTTTAAATTAAACCGTCGGTAAACTATCGGCCAACTACTAAATCAGTATGGGGTCTTTCGAACGTGCGCATACGTGTCAATTTTTTATACAGCCGACAACTAGTCAGACCTCAGTTTGCTTTGAGTTTTTCCAGCGGATGGTTGTGCATAATTCTCATAATGGTAGTGTCCAATGCAATGTCGTCGATGCTTATCGAAACATCAATAGAAAATTTAATAGAAAAGAAGTGGAAAAGAGACCTATGGTCTGGTTATGCTCATCCGATAAAAGGCGAAGAATTTTTCAGGGTAATTTAGTAATTTGGAGTGCAGCGTTGAGAATTTTCCATGAAACTATCTGTCACTGTATATGGGATGCACCCAATACTTTCGGTTCCTCTTCCTTATAATTTCCTCCGTTGTACAAAAGCGATAATCACATTTCTGGGAAATCTTTTATTAACTTTCATTGTGCGAACGTTTTCTTCAAAAGCTGCTTACCAACTAACAGATCATTCTAATGTATTCCAACTGTTGCTAGGTGTGCGCGACCACCAGCAACTGAACTATTCAGTTGGTACTGGTACTATATTTCGCGGCGAATTCGTCCCCTCTGGACAAGATGGTATCCGGAGAATGGTTTGACTTGCGATGCCTGAGAAAAAAGTAATCAAAATGCTGCAGATGTATCTTTTTAGTGAAATAGTGTACAATGCGAAATATTACGAAAAAAATTAATTTCGCTCTTTAGGACAAAGTTTGATCCATACATAAAAAATTACGTGAAAAAATATCCACCTGAACTAAAGTCCCATTACAAAATTCCGCTAATTTTGCATATTTAATAGGCATTAATCTGTCCTCAAAATATCTATCCCAACGACCATACCATTTATACAGGGTGTCCAGTTAGTGCGTAATTCTTCGATATCTTGCAAGGTATACCTGATAGAAGAAAATGTCAAATACAAAAGTTATTTGGTTACTCAAGACGTATATTCTAAAAATATTTTCAAATATACAGGGTGTTGCGGGAAAGTAAGATACTGATCAACTTGATTTTTTTATATGGAACTATAACTTTTTCTTAAATTTTCCTAGTTTCCATCGTTGATCTCTATTCAACCCTAAAATATTTTTGCGATCGGTTGCGACGTTGCCAAGTTATAATTTATTTTCTATTAATTTCTGGATTTGCAAGGTCGCAAGTAATACGTCCAAATTGATATATTCTTTTAACTTTTCTCAATAATATTATACAGCGAGTTACTTGAATATAAAGTGGATATTATTTTGGATGTTACCAGCAATTTGAATCTACAGAGTGTTTTTGGCAGAATTTTAAATTACGGCAATTTGAAGGTCATTTTACTTTGTTTTTTTAAATGTAACACCCTGTATGTTTTATTTTAAATCAAAATATCTACTAATACCCTATCTCGCCTTGTAATAGTTTTTTCGCGTTTGCGGCGTTGCCAAGTTATACATTATTTTTCGAAATGTCTAAATAAATATCCCCGATTTTAATTTATTTTAAATAGAATCCTCTACTTATTTTTATTACAATGAATTGCACATGTCGAACTTAGTAAGATCTCACAATTTCAAAATTTTGTTTCTGTTAATTATTGAGATACGGCAACACCGCTTTTTCAGTAAACACTACCGGAACGCCTGAATATTTCCAAAACTGCCACAGCTGGAACGGCGAAATTCAACATTTGGGGGATTTTGAACATACAGAATTCAAAAACGCTAACATCGGTGTTGTCAGATTTACCAAACAACTTGGCAACGTCGTAACCGATCACAAAAATATTTTAGGGTTGAATAGAGATCAAAGATGGAAACTAGAAAAATTTAAGAAAAAGTTATAGTTCCATATAAAAAAATCAAGTTGATCACTATCCCACTTTCCCGCAACACCCTGTATATTTCAAAATATTTTTAGAATATGCGCCTTAAGTAACCAAATAACTTTTGTATTCGACATTTTCTTTTATCAGGTATACCTTGCGAGATATCGAAGAATTACTAACTGGACACCCTGTATAAGTCGCTACTTTTTGCAAAAAATATAATTTGTCCAGCGCCGTGAAAAAAGATCTATGTCGGTTAGATCGAGATTTAATAAACGCGAACAGTTTTCATCTCTTGTAATATCCATTTCTAGTTTATTCCACAATTTTTTTCATAAAAGTGTGGTTTTGTTGTAGGTTTGCCTCCCATCGAGGCTAAAACGTCTAAAAAAAAGGTAACTGATCGAGCTGACGGTGTTTGTACTAACAGTGTGTATTCTAACAGTACTAATCTAACAGACAACTCAAATGATGAAGATGACAATGGAAACAGAGCCTCCGTAGCAGATCTCTGCAAAAAGTTTGATGAAAAGCCACTCAAATTGAAAAACGGGACATCATACCTCTCAAACAAGACAACAGAGGGCAGTCAAAAACAGCATGAAGCACCAGATACAAACAGTAAAATTACTAATGGAAAAAGCAAGCCAAATAGTGTGAAAAAATCAAGCAATGGTTTGTTAGCTGTTAAAAAGAGTGACGTTGCGTCAGTAGCGAAATGTCAAAATAACAGTGATATCTTACAGTCAAACTCTAAATTGGATGTGAACGATGAGGAACATACACAAAATGGGCCAGAAGTCGATAGGGATGATTTAAGGGAACCAGCCGACAATACTCCATCTAGAAGCAACTCCAGAGTAAATAACTTTGCTTCTTATATTCCATCAAAGGATTTTCAGAAGGGTGATGAAACATCTGGAGAGCCGGATACAACAGATGATTCCAAAAATTATATGGATAACAAGGAAAGTTATGTGGAGAAGATTTTACAGCAAAATGTGAGTAAATAAAATCTTTCATTATTGTGACTGTTCCAATGATTCCGTATTAAGGGGCTTTCACCATTCTTATGTTAATACTTATAAACCTAATCATGATTCAATTTTCGGCTCTCCCATCCACACCAAGCCGACTCGTAGTTGTTTTTAATAAAATTTTTGAAACTTAAAAATTATGCTGTTGAGTGTCCCTTGAAAAGTAGTACTGATCCTAACAATACTAACATGTTTTTTTTAAATATATGTGCATGTGTTTAGCTTACAATACTCAGCCTATACTTAGAAACATCCATAATATGAATTGTATTTATTGTGTGAGCTCACTCAACATTTGTTATTCCCACAATCAACAATTTATCAACAAGCATCTGTCTCGCATGTCAAAATTTCAATAAAAAATGTCAAGTAGTGTCCACAAGTCAAGCCTTGGGAATCAAATTGCAAGAAAATATATTTTGGTATGAATTCAGATTTTATATGTATGTAATACTGTTTCCTCTAATTATATTTCAATGTAATAATCGAAAGTAGTCCGTATATCCTTGTTTACTTGGCGCACGTTTATATATAGTAGAGATGCGTGGAGGTAGGTTTATTTTTAGTACTTTTTTTCATGTGGACGTACGAATATTTTTCTTCACGGATTTTCATTTCACTCTTTATACTTATATTTATTATGATCATGTAGAATTCCAATTTGGGGATCGAATTAATTGCATCTAAAATTGTACTTGAGATGCACGTGAGCGCACCATTGGATTATTTCATTGTGTTTGTTTGGGGATTGTTTTTAATATTTGGGTTATATAGTTTCTCTATCGGTGTTCTGGATACTATTTCTGGAAGAAGTTTAGAGTATCATTTGTATAAGTGGGTATGTTACGCATTTTATCAGTGCTGTTTGTGCACACGCGGATGTTATGGACACAATACACGTTTTTCAAGTGCCATGATTTTATTTTTTCATATATTGCTATTCTAAGATGGGGTAGAAAGCATTTGAGATCAAATCCACTGGCACAAAACTGTTTATTAAAATATACCTAGGTATTTAGGCTTAAATAACCAAACTTTATAGCTAAGCCCTCAAAATTCTTATGGGATGGAGCTATATATGTATTCTAGATTTGCTAAATATATATTTTCAAACACGCAAACTTCATATTATTGATTTTTATTGTTTATATAATAACTACATTGAAATATGATTTTTTTTTCTTGTTACAGTACATAATTAGACCATATCGACACTAAAAGAAAAGTAAATATTGTATTTATTATTATATTTTTAATATCTTCAAAAGAATCATGAAAATGCTGCTTGAAGAGAGATGGAGGAAACTTCGTGTTTCGGTGTGGAACAATAAGTTTTTTTCGAAAGCATATTTTTTAATGTGCCACGTGAAAGCTGGGTTTTCTCTAAATCTTATATAGTTCAAATTATTGATTACTTGAGCGGCCGACTAAACAATCTGGCATGTTGTAGGTGTTAATCAATCAAGATACCTCGTTAATGAATTATATCAAAAAATAGTTGTTGCGAATATTTTAGCTGAAATATTGTGTCAATATGTGTGTACTATTCATATTATTTAAAATCATGTAAATAAAAGAACTAAAACGGTTTTTCAAAATTCGACGCAGCCAACCCTCGTTCGTGTTAAAAACATTTAATTACATACCTCTGAAGATAACAGACTTGTATTTCCAAGATTTGATGCCCCGGCATTTTTGTCATCGACTTGCCTTCATCGCATATTTTTGACCATAAATAACTGAGTCTACTATTATCTTCAAGAATCAGCTATGGTTATGACCCTTAGCTGATCACAGCTCAGCTTTTAACTGAACTTCCAGATGAGCTCTTTTTAATTTTTTAGGACCTGTCTGCCACATCGCCTAAGCTACAGCGCTCTGCCATCTCGCCATCCAACTCTGTAGGTAGCAGCCTCAATTCCAATTCGCTCTCCCGCCGTTCAACCAGCAGACCCGAAACTAACCATCACGTCCGAGATTACTCGGACGATGAAAGTAGCAGCGGGGAGAGAACAAGCAGTTATAGTCAAAGGTATGCCGGTTATAAATCATACCAAAATACTAGTCTTACCGGAAGAATATCTCTTAGTAGTTACAGTCAAAGGTTACGCCAAAAATATAAACTATAGCAAAGTACTAGTATTACTCAAAGCAGTGGCGTGGTAAAACACTTTCACCGTTTGAGAAAATACCATGTTTCACCATCATCCGTGCCGAAGCACAAAACAGCATAATTTGAGAGGGAGATGAATAAATCGTCCAGAACACGTTTCCGAAGTCTCAAATGAGATGCGCGATCGTTTTTCCACTGATAAGGGCTGGTCCAGAAGGGGTGAGTACACCGCAACTCTCTCGTGCGCATCACGCACGACTGTTGCGTCCAGAAAGGGCGTACCAATGCGTGAGCATTTCGGAACGAATTTTGCATAAGAACGAAGCGGTTGCTTTGAGTTCGAGTTCAACTAGACGCAACAAGGCGTGTCTAGTATCTCGTCTCGCAATACGCGCGGGTATAGGGTCTGGCGAACTGTACGCGATTTGTACTAGGTCTTTGTTGACACTATCACACATTTCATTTCTTATTGCGCATTTGGTAAAATCGTGAACATTTCTGCAAATAAAGGAAGAGGTTAGAGAGTACAAAACAAAAATATAGATAAACGCTACACAGTTTAACCATAGCATATACCGGTACCAGCAGCGCTACTCGATAATGGACGAGTATCATGAATTTTTTTTATGACTGCATATGGAGTATGGTATAAGAAACTCCTCATATTTATGAGAGATTTTTTTGGGTACTGGAATGTCGAGAAACTGAGGAACATATTTGAATGCCTCTCGGCTGTCCCAAGGAAAAACACAGTATATGCATTTTTTTCATATATTGAGGTTTTGACGAATTTGTACATACTGGGCCGTGATCTATCTGTTTAAACAGTCAAAACTTCAGTATATACCGAAATAACGGAGGTTTTGACTGACAAAACCCAGTATCTACACAACAACAATAATTATCAAAATTCCAAAACACAGTATCTGCGTGCCAGCTAGATATTAAAACACAGTAAATGCACCAACCAATCAGGTATAATCATTTATGTAACGACCATTGTAGATGCTGTGTCAAAGAGTAGGTAACTAACTTAGTTACATACTCTTTGGCTGTGTTTTGACATTTGTTTTAGTAGGGTTTTACTTTGTTTTGGCGGCTTAAACGGTAGTGTTTTTGAGAGGCTAAATTGGACAAAATAGACAATTAAAGGTGCCTACCGCGGTATAAATGCAGAAAAAAAATCTACTATAATCAAGGATCTAGTACCGAAAATGAAAAACATTAATCATCGTGCGTTTTGGCTTAATCTTCTTGAAACTGAGCAATCGTGTGATCTGAATCATGATCATAGTCATAATGTCTTAACAGACATGTTGTGAACTCGTAAAATGCATTAAGTCGGAGCTAGAGTGTTGCCGACCCTAATATTATCAATAGTTTCTCACGTTACTCATTTTACGAGTTTCTCTTAAAGATCTTCAATGCAGTAGTTTTCCATTGGCTTTCTGCATCCTCATGCCGTTGATCAGATGTATCTACCGGTTCATCCACCTTTAGGGACCATACCCCAAAGACAAGAAGGTGTCCTGACTCTTGTCAACTCGTCCACTCAAAGCTGTTAGTTGAGAAGAGGTTACTGCTTATACCGACTGTTGTTCGGTTCCTTTTAGTCGCCTTTTACAAGACACAGGATATACGATAGGAGATATTCTCACCCGCCACCACACGAGGGGAAAGAGGTAGTAGTGTCCAACGTTAGAATATAATTTTTGTTAATTTTTAGTGTAGAAGTTATTGTTTCATAGTACCTATGTATTTTATCAAAAACTTTTTTCAACACACTGTTACTCTCGTCACCAGTTTTTATTTTATGCATTATTAAAATTATTATAAAGGTGATTATAAGTTGTGTAACTGCCTGTGAGTTTACCTGTGCAATAAATGTTCATTTAGAATAAACATTGTGGTATTTTACCGTGTTGATGCTGTTATCAACTTTCCATGAATGCATACATGCGGTATAGTAAAAACACAGCATGTACTTACCGTCTTCGTTAATTATATTATCTAAAAAATTATTAAGATCAAAACACAGTATATGCATTTCTTCCTAAAAACCTGTTTATTTCTCAGCACTCTTTGAAGTCTATCCATATTAGAGCTCTAATATAACTAAATCAAGGCATTGCTATTTTAAATGAATATAAGTATAAACTTAATTGTGATCTTTAAAAGGAAGGAACTTTCAGACCCAATTTCTCAGAATATACTTTTTTTCATATACTGTGTTTTTTCCTGGGACAGCCGCTCTGGGACCGTGACGTCACGGTTTTATAGGGCAGCAGCAAATCGGAAGACGGGTATGTCTGCCGTTCAAACTTGAGTACCCAATATTCAATGCATACCTTTGTGTGATCCTCTACACATGTTAAAAAATACATAATTTCATATATTATACGGCCAGTGAAGCCAGCGAGTTCGCATACAGAAGTAAACAAGGATTTTGTTTGTCTGCACAATCTTAAAGGTACTGATGCAGCGGCAGCGTCATGATCGTGGAAGGTCGCACAGTGGCTGGATTTTTTAGTGGAGGCTTTCCTAATGTTGATTGTTGATGAGAAAAAATGTCCATGTTAGCTGGTCCAGATCCGTGACCTAAGATTTTGAGCGCATGTGTAAGTCGCAAAAAAAATTCGGGGTATTTTACTGAATTTGAAAATTTGCAGATAGTTGATGACATTTTCATCACGAAAAAATATAGTTTCCATTTTATTTAAAATTTTTGCTCAAATCGGTTTTTGGAAATAAAATGGAAACTACAAAAGATCAATATTAATAACCCTATATCATTAGAAAGGCTATCAAATTCTACATTTAACTCTATAAAATAAATTAGGCATGCACATTCGAAAAACATCAAGTTACCTGTGATTGAAGTTTATTTGATAAATCTACAGATTCCACCAAGTATAAAAAGAATTCATATTTGATAATACTACTGTACTACGTAAGCTGACATATTTGATGTTTGTAGGCATACCGCATAGCCCCAGCCTTCTAAGTTTTATACACGATGCGATATTCAATTTTTTTTTGTAACATTTACTTATATCAAAAATGGCGATTTGCGCTAAATGGTTCGTTTTAAGTATCATTGATACATGGTCATACTATAATCGGCAAGGAATCCAAATGTAATAATATACAAGGGATTCCATTTAAAAATAAGTTATTTTGATAAGTCACACATTTATTGGTATATTGGTAAATATATTTGTAACATAGATTTTAGTGCCCTCTACATTTTTGATTTGATCTCAAATTGGTGAGTAGCTATCATTCACCCACACATCGTTGATACACCCTCTACCTACATACATGATCATGCGTGCAGCTAATATGTTAAGTCACAGAAATTTTGCAGCTAACATATTTTTTCGTGATTTTTATACGGAAAACTAATCAATACGGAATTGTAGATTCTCAATATAATCACCGTGAAAATTTAACGCTCGACTAATAAACCCTTGTACTGGCGTGTACCCTCGACGACGAACTAGCTGGTAAAGAACTCTAAAAATAACGGCATGAATAGGGGAATAATCACCGACTATTAAATCAATTATTAATAGTCGGTGGGAATAATATAAATAGCAATTTTGTGTTGGTTGATCATTCCTGGTTTATTGTTATAGTTTTGAAGCTGATGTATGACGCGCATCGCACCGATTGGCTAAATTTCAATTTCTTTTTTTTTTAACTTTAAAATGGAATTACTAGTAAACAAAACGATGCAGAGAGTAATTTATTTTATTAATCATTGTTTTCAAACTCATGATACTAGTCCATTACGCAGACTCGTTTTTGTCCGACTATTCATGACCAACCTTGCGCAGGTTGCAACAACCTTTTCCTATATACGGTTCAGCACGTAGTGTCGGGTTAGAAATATTAACTATTCGAATGAAAGAAGTGTAATTAAATTTTGTTGCAATATTTTTACGTACTTTATCCATATTCTTGTTTCTAGCACCATTCGATCTACAACCGCCTCTGCAAAAACTCTTGGTCTGAATGGATTAAAAAACATTGGCAATACATGTTTTATGAATAGTGTCATACAATGTCTTTCAAACACAAGATGGTTATTGGAGTATCTCAGAAAGGATGGGCATTTAAGAGACATCAACACAAGCATCTCCAGTATGAAAGGTGCATTAATTAAAGGTATGTTTGAATATTTCAATCGATGGCAAGTAGTGCAGTGTAGTCGAAACTGTTCGTTCCGTTCGCTAGAGGGCGTATCTGGTTTTATAATGAGCCCTAGATGGCTCGGTTTGGAAATTTCCACAGATATGTTAAAAGCAAAACAAACATAGTTCGCCTAACAATTTAAATGTGAACATGTACTCGCATATGACTTGTATCTCTCCCGTATAAATGTAGACAAGGTATTAATAAAGAGATAGTATATATTTGCAACTACAGTGAGATGTTTCGTAAAGACTTAGGGCCGGTTGTACAATGCAAGCTTAAGCTTCGGTTTAAGGTAAGCCGACGTTAAACCACGTCAGTAGCTAAACGACCCTTGTACAATGCTGGCCTAGCCCCCCAACCAAGCTTAACACGAGCTTACGTAAACCGAAACTTAACCCGTGCTTAGCTGAGGTTTAACATAACCTCATACAAATGGCGTGATATGTCAAGCAACGGCGTAGCGTTGCGTCAATGCAAGGGGTTGTAATAAGTAACTGCAATTAACATTTTACTAACACAATAAATATTTTTTACTTTCCCAAAAGTATACAAACAATGTAACAGGTTAAAAAGAATTAATCCAATTTAAAAAGAAACTAAATCTAGGTTAAACAAAGAAAGCTGTGAACCTATCTGTTAGATATAGACCCGATCTTATCACCATGCATATTTAACAAAGAATTTGACAAAGCTTTTCTATTGGATGTTATTTAGCAAAAGTTTTCTATTGAGTATTGCGGGCTAGATTAATAAATATCATCCAATAGTATTTTATCAATATTGAAAACAAAACGTCAAAGCTGGACGACACTTTTCATCATATCGTATATTAGTTTTATAACAAAACTATTGTTGTAACAAGTGTATATTTGTTGCAACATAGGCGATGAATGAAGTTTGCAGTTCGAGACAAAGTCTACTATCGAAATAAATATATTTTTGAATGTTTGAAATTAGATCACAAATCTCAGTAAAAAAGTACCTAATCCCAAATCAAATATGTTCCGTTGAAGCGATCCCCTCGGCAAGATGGTGGGTGGCCGAGTGGTATAGTGTTCAACAACAACCCCCGTGTTCGTGGGTGGTGTTGGTTCGAGACCCAGCCCGTGCAACAACTTTTTTTTATTTTTTAACCAATATATTCATGGTACAAAAAAATGTGTGTAACATGAGTAAAAAGCATATTAATAAATATTTTGGTTAAAAAAAAATTAAAAAAAGGAGTTGCACAGGCTGGTCTCAAACCAACACCATCCACGAACACAGAGAGTTGTTGTCGAACACTATACCACTCGGCCACCCGCCATCTTGCGGAGCGGATCGCCTCAGCGAAACATATTCGATTAGGTACTTTATTACTGGGATTTGAGATCTAATTTAAATTTCAAACATTCAAAAAGATATTTATTTCAATCGTCGACTTCGACTCGAGCTGCAAACTTCATTCAACGCCTATGATGCAACAAATATGCATTTTAGTTACAACTGTTACAAGTATTTTCACAAAGCACGTAACACGGGTCCGGGAGCCGTCCGCGTATTTTCGGTACTGGATTCAAAAACCCATTTTTATTTTGATATAACTTTTGAATTATTGCGAAAAAAAAAGAAAACAAACTAACCTAAAAATCGATGCTGAATTCAAAAACGTAATAATATACAGGGCGTTTCATTTAAAATAAGGAAGTTGATGCCTACTTCCAGTATATGCAGAAGTCCGCCATTTTTGAAATTATCTTCTAAATGTAGAGCATTCAAAAAGAAACGTTTTTTAGTCCAAACATTTTCGTCTAATTTAAACGGCATGGCCGCTAGGGAGCACCGCGCGCTTATTGGACCACCCTGTGGTTACTTGTCTAGTCTTTAATTACTGTTACTTTTGGATTTGGAATAAGTGACAATCATTGATTAATAGTTGCTCTACGTAGCAGCTTTTATATACCATTATTTCAGCTAATTTGACCAAGAAATATTTTCATGCGTTTAGTAGGGAGTTCTTTACAGTTTTTTAAAATTGTATCACTGCTGCCGCTGGAAATTTTGATGCTGATGTAGTGGACCGACCAGCAAAAATGAGTGTTTACTTATATAGCATACTAACTAATAACTACTTTAAACTATTTTTTCCACCACTATTAGGTATACTTAGGGCCGATTTTATCAACATGCATATTTAACAAAGAATTTAACAAAGCTTTTCTATTGGATGATATTTAGCAAAAACTTTCTATTGGGTATTGAGGGCTATGTTAATAAGTATCATCCAATAGTATTTCATCAATATTGAAAACAACACGTCAAAGCTGGATGACACTTTTGTCAAAGATATTTTAGAAATTCATGGATCAAAATTATAGCAGGATATCAGTACAAAGCGATTGATTTGCAAATTAATGCCACATTTTCCATGTCTACATTATAATTATTGTATAATTACTAATTGCAAACTGGGATAATTTGTGATAAAAGTAGTAGGTACCTATATCAATCACAGCTACTACCTACCTTATTTAATAATTAAAAATGCCACGTCCGTCAGTCAGATGGATTATATGAAAGTACATACTTTTACGAAGAATCAATCTTTCATTTACTGGATGTATGTTTGTTATAGATCTTCTTATAGAAGTATTCACAGGTGCATTGTACATCAAATAGGGTTATACTTAATTTTAATTATAAAATGGCAAGCTTTCGCGTTCTGGGGTTCTGGATAGGCAACCAGTAATGCACATGCGTTTTGGAAGTAGCTGTAACCTTTGAAATGTAACAAAATGCTATTTTTTACCTCTTTTTACTATAAAACAAAGATATATTGCAGGTATTCATAATTATTATCAATAGTAAATTATTGTTTTATCCAAATAATGCAATGAGTGAATTTCTTGTTATCATAGCATTTAATACAGCATGAAACCAGCGATCAAATGGAAATGGAATCTGGAATCTGATTGGTTGAAATTAGCAATTGCTAAACTTTTGATTAAACAAGAAAATGCAATTTTTCACCGATTTGGGATGGAAAATCAGACTGGAAAAGATGTTAGATGATTTACAATGCTCGATTGTATATAAAGTATGTCATTTTTGAGCTTTTTGACGTCAACTTCAAGAGAAATCAATAATTTTCAGAGTACTTTGACAGATGCATGTTCTTAAAAGGGCTGCTCTGATTGGTCAAAGTCTTTGTTAAAATCTGCATGTTGATAAAATCGGGCCTTAGTTCACTTTCAATGTACAAGAAGCACACCTAATTATTTTTTAATTGTAGCGTTCGCCGAAGTGATAAAAGAGCTTTGGTCGGAGGACTCCTCCGATCGCGTTGTAAACACGGTCTCACTGAAGAGCCAGATTCAACGATTTGCACCTCGTTTCATGGGATATGCCCAACAAGATGCTCAGGAATTCCTTCGATACCTTCTAGAGGGCCTTCATGAAGACGTCAATAGAGTTACAGAGAAACCAAAGCCTATTTTAACAGAAATTGATGACACGTTAAGGTAAAGATTTTTTATGTAAAGTATATAAGTGAATCCTCCGAATATGTGAATCAGTGTTGAAATGCTGATGAATAGTTTCCAAGTAATTGAAATATGTACATTGTTCTGTTCAGATTTTTATTTCAACTTTGCCTCGAGCTTGTAGAGATTCAAATACATAGTGAGTTGCAGGAAAGTTGGGTGTGTTTTCTATATCATATATTTAATTTTTTTTAATTTTAGCGATCTTTGGTTTTGAGGTCTATTAAATCCTAAGATATTACTGTGATCGGTTCCGACGTTTCCAATAATCATTTATTTTTAGTAAATTTCTAAATTTGCAAGATAGTAAATACCAGAAAATTAATTTATTCCTCAAACATACTTAATATTATCGTACAGTTAGTTGGTTACCTAAATGTCCATTGAATGTCGTTTTGGAAGTTATGCATCAGTGGTGTGCGATGACATTTATAAATGGAGAAGCGATTCAGTGGAACCGTTGACACATTTAACGGTTTTTTATCGATTTATCGTAGTCTGCTAAAAATACTAAGAGATCATCATAATTTCCTCGGCCCAGTTGCTTCATTATGACGCCTAAAACCCAATTCATGCTTCCCCAGAAAACAAGTAATGTTTATTTATTTATTTAACGACTTTATTTGGGCGAAATTTAGCCTAAGGCTATTTTTACATTTAATCCATATATAAAACTACATTCTAAACTAACACCTAAACCTAAGCTAACAGGGAATGTATGTATATATATATTATAAACAGCAGTATTAACATTAGGGAAGCGGTGCCTCCCCTCTTCCATTTTATATACCTACAGGATGTTTTCAGATGAATTTTAATGAGGAAGTTTTCATTTTTTCAAATTTTAGTTAATCAGATAGTCCTAAGAGTTAGAGAACAACAGCGAAAAATTTTTGTAATTATCTCAATTCGTAGGAAAGTTATAGACCTTCAAAGTTTGAATAGCCGTATCCTCCGCGCGAAGCCGCTGTGTGGCGTCACGCGACACCACGCAAGCCTGTGTGCGCTCTGTCGAGGACGCTGCTCCCGCAAGCCACCGCGCCGCCGGCCTCCTCGTTCATGTTGCTATTCCTTGTTTGCAGTAGCGTAGGCGACGCCGAAGGTGACAAAACGATACACTGCAGTTTATTGGTACTCGTATTATTAGAATATGTCTAGCAGACCGAGAAACTATAAATATTGCATTGTACTCGGGTGTACTAACACCATCTAAAAAACAACAAACAAATATTTCAATGGATAGCCTACTATGAATACAGAAAAAATTGAGTTTTATGACCCCCTACCCCCCAACTACCCCAATTTCACCCCCACCCAAAAAGTAGAAAATGATCACGAAACCCCTAAAATGCCTAAAACGAAGTTTGAGCTGTTTCTATATAATTAGTTTTTTTATTACTGCTGCGTCGCCGCTGACACGATTTCTAGAAATCATAAAGATTTTCCATCCTCGCAGGGGTAGTAATACTGTGTAAAAATTTAGTTGAAATCAATCCAATAGTTTCCTAGTTACACAATACAGAATGAATCAGAAGCAATACTCCCTTGTCCCTTGGTTTCCGTAATATGTTTGGATGCATCAAAAAAAGTGTATTTTGACGCTAGGCCTTTCTTTCACAGGTTAGTGAACGGCCTATTACGAATACAATAATTTTTCAGTTTTACAACCTGTACAGCGCAGCGTATGCATAGCGGAGTCACCTCCCGACTGTGGCTGCCGCGAGCGATTCATGACATGTCATAACGACATAAGGCATTCCACCACCGCGGTCGGTTTCTCCAAATATAAAATTGAAAACCTCTGCCTTTTTTTGGAATATTCAGATGATTATTTCGACATTCTTAAAGTGACTCAGATAATAATGAATGATTCAAATTTTATTTTTTAGGAAACTCTATTTATGATTATTTCAAATCCATTTTAGTTTTTGGACTCCCTTCACCGGGTAACATTAATATATCTCTTATTTTAATGTTACCCGATTTTTGTCATTGTATTGGTTATTGATAAGAAATAGTATCATTTTTCCACATCGACATAATGGAAAAATGATTTGCTATGTTTAATAGAATTTTTGAGCGTATTTTTGAAGTGAAAATAGATGTAAATTATTTTTTTCCTTTTTGCTTCTAACCCCCTTCGAATTATTTTCAGTGACAGTGAAAAAGCCCAAGAATCATGGCGTAGGTATCTTCGACTAGAAAATTCGAAAATCGTCGATCATTTCGTTGGACAGTTGAAGTCCACACTGAAGTGTACTTTTTGTGGCCATAGTTCTGTTACATTCGACCCCTTTTGGGATCTTTCTCTTCCAATACCCCAAAGGACAGGCCTCTTGAGGTTATCTCAGTGTTTAGATTCTTTTACTAGAGAAGAAACGCTGGATGGTGATGAAAAACCCGTAAGTTTTATACCGTTTCTTTTTGCATATTTTGAATAAGTGGACTCATCTCCCAAGTCCCCTTTAACAAAAATATTTTGTCTTACCTGTCGATAAAAATAGGTCCATTTGATGTATATTACAGCTCAGAATTTGGAGTAAGTGGACAAACAAATTTGGTTTGGTTAAAATAATACCTTAATAACTGTTATGTGCCTAAGGGCCGGTTTCTAAATGTCCAGTTAAAAGTGTCAGATAGGTAGCTGCCAGTTAGCGTTTCTATGGATACAACTGTCAAATAAGATTTACGTGAATTCGTAAGTTTAACCTTCATTTGTTTAAACAATTTATCTAACAGTTACCCGTTAACTTCCAGATAAGTATTTAAGTGGACATTGAGAAACCGGCCCTAAAACGTTTAATTCGAATTTAGTTTTACCATTTTTGGTCATGCGAACGCAAGTAAGGATTGTAACAAAGGTAAAATTGTGTGCTTTAAGAGATTACTCTTGAATTTAGTTTAAGGGTCATGTTTAAGAGATTGTAATATTTCAGTAATCAATCAAAACAAGCAGGGTCATGTTTATCGTTGTATCTTGAAAAAATTACTTATAACTTCTGAAAATAGGGTGGTACAGCCTCTTGATAACTGTTTATATCTGCATGGTAATAGTAAATGAAAATTATTTCATGAAATTTGTTGGAAACATTAAGTACCTAATACCTAATAATATTTTTTTTCAGACATGTTCAAAATGTAAGGAAAGAAGAAAATGTACTAAATCTTTATCTATCCACAAGTTCCCAAAGATTTTAGTAATACGTATCCTTTCATTATAGTTATATAGTATATTTGACGAATTCAGGCGTTGTCCAATACTTCGTACACCATGATTTACCACCTTAATGTCCATAAAAATGATATCCGTCCCAACTCACACCTCGGTGGTTATTGACAAGTCACTTTTTAATAAATAAGGCGGGCGTTCATTACCATCTTGTATCAAAGGTGGTTTGATTCCCCATTCAGCAGCGTTTTGTTTTTTAAATATCCCTCTATAAATTCTTTGCAAAAGCAAGATATTCATCTGGGATTTCCATTAAAAAAATGGAGCGACGCTTACTTCCTTTGCGGATAGAAATGAAACCTGTCTCTCCACCCACCTCTCGAAGGGGGGTTTTGACGAGCAATTTTCAAATGATATAAGCTAGTCATACCATGAGATTATCAAAAAATACATTTTTTCTGTTTTGCTTTATGTTACACATCGTGGTGAATTTTTGGAACCTGAATTTTTTTATCATTACCGTCATATTGTTTATTGTATATTCAGTTGGAAGGCCATATCTCGTCTATAGTCTGTTTTTCAATTTATTATAATCCGTTATATTGTTATCGCGAACAATTGAAACATTTTGTCAATTTTACTCTTTAGTTTTGGATGAGCCAGTCTTGCACCACAACGTATGATGTAAAATTTGTCTACATATAACATGCATCGGTTTCAAATTACGATGATTCAATTGATACACCTCAAAAAAAATTGTTATAAGAGCAATACTTTTAGTTGTCCAATGGCTGGGCAATCCGATACTATTGCGCAAAACAAAAAAGTTGAATCGTAGGCTATAACTGCATTTCTCTCTAAAAATTAACAATATTACGTATAACATGAATCGGACAAGAAACTACAGAGAAGATATGGCTGTTAGTAGCAAATATGTTCAGATTAAAGCAGAAAATTCGTACGGTCTGCGTTAAAGTTATATCATTTTACTTTCGCTTACCTCTGTATAAAAAACAAAGCAGTAAACTTCGCCAGAAAACTAAATAAGACTATCAAATATACCATGTTTTTAGAATGGGATCGAATGTAAAAAAATATGAGGACGAAAAGGGAAATTGTCGATAAAAAGGACAATTAGGTCACAAAGTTGAACCACGGTATACAATAGTGATATAAAGAAAGTACGTCTTTGATGATTGATGATCTCGTGATATGATTGGCTTACAAGATACCTCACAGGCCGTTTTGAAGTGTTAAGCGTCAAAACCCTTTGGTTTACCTTGCATAATGAATTAATAGTATGTTACCATCAAAACATTAACAGATGCAAATGAAACCTGATGAGTATGTGCCCATTATTTCTACGAATTAACCGTAGAAGTATACTCAGTGTAAAAAGTTATGACTTTGGACGTCAACCACATTTCGTTTGCTTTATCTCTTACCTGAGCGATATTTGCGATCTAACATATTCAGATATACACTCGCCTACTGCTAGAAACTATGTAGAATGTGATTTCCCTAAATATGCATGTTATTATTCCTTAATGCTGCGTTCAGATTTGAAACGTTTCTCCCCGTCGGAAAGGTTCAGAGGCAAGCTAAGCGTTACCGTCGACTTCCCATTAGAAGGCTTAGATATGAGCAATTATGCCTCTGATAACAATGCAGCGCAAGGCCGCTACAACCTATATGCCATCTCTAATCACAGTGGCACCACCTATAGCGGACACTACACGGCCTACTGTAGGCACCCATATACGGGCCACTGGCACGAATATAATGACTCACGGTAAGTGAATAAAATTGTTGTGTTGGTAGGACTTAACTTTAGTCTTGTATACGAAACAAAGGTGCCTTTACCCACTCTGCTAACTGATTAGACTCTGAACTTAGGATAAAGTACATAATTGACTTAGGGCCGGTTGAACAATGCAAGCTTAAGCTTCGGTTTATGGTAAGCCGACGTTAAACCACGCCAGTTGCAAAACGTCCGTTGTACAATGCTAGCTTAGCCCCCCATTTCAAGTTTAACTCGAGCTTACGTAAACCGAAGCTTAACCTGAGCTTAGCTGTCGTTTGTACACAAATGACATGATGTGTCAAGGAGGAACCTTCAAATTTCTTGTCACTTTATTAGGTCATATTTTTGGAAATATTTGTGTCTATACCCTGTTACCCCATACTTTAAACTGTCATCTGTGTCAAAAGCGAACAGATGTTCGGTAGTGATAACTAAAAATCCCCCGGAATAAATCTTGGCACAAGCTTTGACGGCATACGTACAGGGCTGCATTCGAAGTTCGTACCACTACTGATGAGTAATTGACTCTTAACAATATATAAACGAAAAAATGTATTTGTTTCGGTCAAATATTTTTGCTGTGAATTTTTAGATAGTGAATCAATTTCTTGTTCACAAAAATAGTCATTATTTTTTGGCAATGAGATATTCAGTAAGAATATTACTAAGACGGCCCCGACTTGCAAGATTGCCAATTCAAACCATTACTAAAAAATGAAATCTGAGATGCACTTCTTCGTCAGCTGATACCCGTCGACAATCCAATTTAAAGTATCAGGTAACAGAGTGTAATTATCAAAGAGAGCAAATAAGATAACAGAAGAAACGGTCGTTGCCCGAATTTGACAGAAATCGCCACAGTGACAAACCAGAAGGTTTATTTTTTTAGATAATTATGACAGTTCGCATTGCTTCATTAGTGCCAACCCCAGTGATTTATATTAAATATACTTGGTGTCCCACGACGATTAAGACAAGCAATATATTGTAACTGGGCAGTAGTAGCGAATTATAATTTTGGGGGTGTAAATTAGAGCAAACATAGTATATTTTCTTGTCATTGTGTTACTCAATGAAGTATTTGTTTTTGGTCACGTAACGTCTGATTCAAAATTTTTAATGGGACACGCTGTATATTTGTGACTTTTTGTATTTCTTCCGATAAAACAATTCCAACAAACTAGTGCACTTGGGGTCTAAAGCGATTACTTCATGAGCTAAATGTACTTAAAGGACTGTACCACTACCATTATGAAACTACCAAAATAATTTAACTGTAGGGGTACATGTTATAATCAGTCGTAGTGGTACCATCCTTTAAGTACCTGTAGCTCTTGAATTAATGGGGTATTTTCCGAACAAAATTTTATGACGGAATATTGATGCTACGTCCCCAAAAACGATGTAACTAATAGCGTTTTCGACTTACTGCACTGATTTTAACCACGATTGCACTACTACAGTGCACATTGAAAACTCGTCTGCTGCCTAGAAGTGCAATAAATCTGAACTGGTAAGTCGTACATACACTAAATTTCAGTGCAATTCGAGTAACTGTTCTGTCAGCCAACTTATGACAGTTTGAGGTCATTTTGCATCGCGAGAGCTCAATTTCATTCAGTGGTGGTTTTGGAATTTGAATAGTTTGAATCCGCCTTAATCAATAACTTATTCTATTTATCGACATAAAAACTAACAGCATTTTGTGCAATATGGCTTTTGCACTAAAAATGAATATCTATCTATATCGGTAAATATCTCTTCTTCCGTCAGTATATGAACAACATCTTCAACAAATATTCGTATTTTTGGGACACCCGCAGCCGTTGTTTGCAATTTAACTAGATATGCTTCAATTTTCTCACCATCCGAAGATGACGATATTCGCAGTTCTTCCAATTACACTTTCCGCACCTTTCATGCTACTATGTATACTACCCCACTACCCAGTTCTTAATTCAAAAAATTATTTTCTTTGACAAATAAAATAGGATATAATTAATATTTTATAGACGTCAAGAATGCACTAAAATCTCCACGAGCTCAGAGAGTCCGTGGCGATAATTTGCACTCAAGTGCAATTAAGCGGATAAGTCGAAAACAAAAAACCACACTAGTTTTGCATTCAAATCTAAGACGAACATAATTTTGACACTCAGTTCCTATGACTGCAGTGATAGGCAATAAGTCGAAAACGCTATAACATTTTTACTTTTTACTGTGAACGCGAAGTGGTTTAAAAGCACCTGCAAAGTTCAAACATAAAATTTCGCGGCAAAGCTATGACGTAATAAATCTAAGCGTGACGTAATAAGTCTTTCGTGGAGCTATCCTTAGAATGTGACTGTACCTTGTCGTCTTTTCTCCATCTACAGATATAACCTCCGCTTCGTATTGATATTGACAGATGTTTGTTTACATCATTTCATGATCTGTCTTGGTTAAATGAGATACCGTGACAGTCGTGACACCAGGGGAGGTTATATGTATGCATGACACTAGTGACAAGCTGTTAAAGACGAGTGTTGCCGAATGACGAGTAGAATTGTGAAAAGTAACTATGAAACATTCTCAGAGTAAACTGCTTATTACATAACAATGCAAAAAATGGAATAGCTGTGCAATATAACATTTATAGTCTACAAAAAGAGGGAAACTAAATAAACAAAATAAAGTTTACATCCTTTATAGAAAAACTATGCAAAATATTAGCAACGTAACAACCTTGAATCTACGCTCAATTCAAATTAAAATAGTCACATCCTATCTACATCCGGCATAAAAATCACTTTTGATTGGTTGGTTTCTTAGGCGGGAGGTTTAAGAGATTTAAAAGAGCTGTTTTCAAAGCGATGATTTTCAAAGTCTATCTTTACTCCACGAGGGCAGAAAAAAATTAAGCAAACACTGCTAGTTTGTTGGAATTGTTTTATCGAGAACACAAAAGGGCACAAATATACAGGGTGTCCCATTAAAAAATTTGAATCGGACGTCGCGTGATCAAAAACAAATACCTCATCGGGTGACACAATAATAATAAAAGATACTATATTTGCTATAATTTACACCCTCAAAATTATAATTCGCTACTATTGCCCAGTTACGATATATTACTTGTCTTAATCGTCGTGGGACACCCTGTATTGGAGAATTATGGCAGGTACAAATAGTGACGGTCAGTAATGTAGGCGTCCGTATTTTGACACCAATGACAGCTGCGCATGCGTATTTATGGTATAAAATAAGGCAAGTCAGTATTTATTTAGACATACCAATAATGTCATTGGAATAGAACAATTACATTTAGGTATTCTTCCATTATTCCGTCTTTATAATAGTAGAAGCTCGTATCTGATCCACAAACGATTGAAACGACTGATATCTAACCTCAAAATAACATATCATAATCTTACTAACAAGTGTCAAATGATATTTCGACCCAAATGAAGCCTGCTTGCCCAGGTTTAACTAAGCCGACGATTGTATAACGGATATCAACGTTAAGCCTAAGCTTAGCTAAGCTTAGGTTTAACAAAGTTTGAGTCAAACCGGCATTTGTACAACCGGCCCTTAGTATGCTAAATATAGTGTCAAACTGGATATCCCATAATTGTAAACCGTAAATTTTATTTAATCTAAAGGCTTTGTGTTCTAGAACTGACAATATAAACATGTCAAATTAGGTCAAAATCCAATAATGTTTAGTAGTTTTGTCATGTAGTTCCTACACAGTAAATAATTTTTCATTTTTTTAAACTGGTTCAGTATAGTTTTGAAAAAGCCGTCACATTGGTCTTGATTTATTAATTTATCATCTATTGATGATATTCCACGAATTTTTAACGTGCTCGCACACTTAGACGAAGCGTCGCGAACGGAAGCGGCGCGAGGCGAAGCATCATTTAACCGATGTCTGCACACTGGGGCGAAGCGGCGCGTCGCGTCTTTTACGGCGCAACGGGAATTTTATTTGTTTTTAAGCAGTTGAACCAGGTACGTTGTCTAGTGAGCTACGATGAGCAGTTCATCAGAAGAGGAACTCTTTGTATTGAGTTTAATTGCCACTATGGAAGAAGAAGAAAAGAAAAAACAAAGAAAATGCTGGGTAATTAAGTTACCTTTGTAATTGATGTCTTTGTATCACGGCCAGAGACTGCAATTTAGCACCGCTTTCTACAAAATACTGCAAAACACTGAAAATATGCGAGAGGCATCAAGAAATATTTGGATGTTCTCGCCGCCTGGTACCGCGCATTCAGGCGAAGCGAAGCGTAGCGTCTAGAAGAGTCAAGAGAAACGACGCCTAGTTGGTCCAAAGAGAATTCGCGCGTCAAACGACGCGTCTCTTCGCTTCGCGCCGCCTGAGTGTGCGGGCTGCCATATAACCTAATGTAAATTTCTCTGGCGTCAAATCACAATTTTTTATTCGCGCCGCTTCCGTTCGCGACGCTTCGTCCAAGTGTGCGAGCACGTTTATTGTTGTATATGTGTACGTTATGAGAAGTAAACGGTGTTTCGGTAGAAACCAAAGTTTGAAAAGTTCAATAGAACATTGTTTTCTGTATCCAAGTATAAGAATTAAAATTTATTGATTCATAATAGATCTAGAATTATTTAAACAAAATATCTGGAATTTTGTGAAGAAATCATCACTGTTGACAATTAAAAAATTTTAAATACATTCACCATATATTTTTTTCAGGGTATCTTCAATCTCTTCAAAATCTCTTGTTAGCGGTGAAGCATATGTACTCTTTTATGAACAGGAAACTGCAAAATCCCATTTATAAGACGAATATATTACATATTTTTCCGAAGATAGATTTATATATTTGAATTATTTATATAGTTTAACAAAATTGCATATAGAAGAACCTTAAATATTTTTTTTAAATTGGATGTATTTTTATTTAATATATCAGAAATTTTGCTCTGCTACATTATTTGAGTATTTTTGTTATGTATTTGAAACAATATTTGTCATTTACAATGTTATATTTATTTAATTTATTTATTTATTGTTGGATTTGTGTCATTTTTGCATAGGTAGAGGAAACCAAACTGATATTTTATTTATCCATCTAGTCCTACTTTAATAAGGCTAAAGCAGTTGTATTATACATATTTATTTTGATTGTATGTTTCAGCCAAATCTGATGTTAGATAATTTTAAAATTATTCAATTGTGTATTTTATTCATGCACTTATCACCAAAATCGTTGATATTGTAGGAATACCTGTGGAAAGATAACGCTCACTGTAATATCCATATATTTTTTTGTAAAGTAAAACTATTCTAGATATCACATAGTGTCTCCTACCTCGATGAAGTTACTTGCTTTTCAGTACACTAAGTAGAGGTTTATACAATTGTTACAGAAATTAGACAAGTCAAGCACTTGTCTTAAGAAAAGATGTCCATGAACTTAAAATGTTATGTAAAATACTTTAATAAGCTTTATATTATTGAAAACAACCTTTAAAGCGCTAACTTATAATAAATTGTTTGAAAAAATAGTGTCGTTTTTATTACAACTTATTTTTTTCCCAGGCAGAGTATCACTGTTAGAAATATGTCAGTGTTGGAAATTTGTTTGGTAAACAAATTTAATTATTTAATTCCTACCACTTAAGAGGAGGTTATAGTACGTACATGAGAGCTGTTTGCAATGGTTCAGCTGTAACCATTTTTGGGCTATTAATTTTGAGATTTCTGAACTGAAAAAATATGAGCATGAAGAAAAAGGATGGTTCTAGAGAAATGTCGACGTATTTTTTGAAATTTCCTAATAGACAATTATTAAAAAATTGTCAAAATTGACGTTTTTTTGACTAAATTCACGGTCTCGTTAATCACCGTGTATAAATTTATTCTAAAGTCTGTATCGACATTTCTCTAGATTGAAGTTTTAGGAAAACGTAAATCAGGTTTTTGTGCCAAAAATTATTAATATACAGGGTTGGTTGGTTGGATGGTTACAGATCGCGCGCCTATTGAGACACTGATAAAGGCGCCACCAATACAAAAATATGTAAACTACAGTTTATGAATGAGCTGAAGTTCATTAATTTCTGGAACGAGCGTCAACTAAATTTACTAGTCGGTGGTTTTGGACGACATTCATATACACTGCAGGCCAAAAGTTAGGAACTACTTAAATTTAAATAGGCATCTATTTATAGACCACAATTAATGCTCGCATTTTTTATTAATCGCACAACATCAGAGAAAGCAAATTTTCTTCAGAGTACGTAATCGTCTTGGCATAGGAGCATAGGTATATGTGTTGGAGGTGTTATAGATTTCACAAAGTTGTTAAAATGCGTCCTCTTTTTGAATACTTCATCGAAATACCGAATGTGGCGGCTGTAATGTAGAATGCAGATAAATATAGTTTCACTGTGGGGGATATATTTTTGGAGGCCGATCGGTGGGGGGAGGGGGGCAGGCATAATTTGGTTTTCTGAAGTTTGTGTGAATCCAACAATAATTTTGCTGACGCATTCTGGGGGTGCTATAGGTAAAAATTATGAGACATGATAGTTTTTTTTTTAATTTATAGTTCGAAGGTGGGGGCACGTCCCCCCTATCCCCCGTATTTACGCCATTTCTGTAATACGTTTACATCTTTCAGTTTTCCAACGGCATTGGCATGTCTAAAGAACTGCTCAGTGTCAAGTGAACTTCACTGAATTTAGCTGTTTTGCAAATAACATATACACATATAATATTGTCATTGGTACTTCTTGTTGATTTTTCATATTTTCACCTTATTTTCCGTCTTATTTTCGCTCTTGCACATACGATAAATTCATTTTTTGTGTGACTACTCAGTTGCACTTATAAACAACTCTTTATACTCATATTGTATTTATTATTATGTATATGCCTGAAATACAGAGAAAAGGTATCAACTGTAATGCCAGGTATAAATTATACAATGTCTATTTCCCAACGACGGACAATCAAAAAAGGTCTGAATACTTTTTGCATGACGGCAACGGGTCTAAGGTCAGCGGAGCTCGGTTCGTCATCACCGTCACAGACCCCCTCTGCATTTAAGCAAAAGAGAGCGGCGCCGGCGCCTGCAAATATTTTTTATGGCTTGTAGTAGAAATTATAGTAAATAGGCCACGTCCACTGTAGCTCGACTTTTTACCTCTTACCCCGCAAATGTGTTGTCCGCCAGCAGTTTACTATAACCTCCACTTAAGGGCGTTCGTTCTCGAGAGTGGTAAGTAGATGAAATTGTTTTTTTATTTTGATGATTTTAATCACATAGGAATCTACCATGAAAAATTCAAAACTTCTTATCGATCATTTTAGAAAGTGTTTAACGAACATAAATCAGAATTTTAACATGGGTTCTTATGACAGATTGGCATTTTTTGTATTTAAAGGTAGAATAAACAGTTTAAGAGTAGACACAATGTAATGTTTAAAAATGTTCTTTGGAATATGTAGTTTATAAAAAATTTGTTGGCGAGCGTTTGAATTAGTTATTAATTATTTTAGTCATGGTAGTAAAACTATTTCAGTAAATAACATATATTGAAGACATTAAATTTCTGGCAACAGCGCGGTAATTCACAAACCCACAGCCTTCCATCTCTTCAGTAAACGCCATAGTGACTGTGGCGTAAGGGCGCAGTTTTCGACGGTTAGGTTAGGTTGCTATGTTTATCGTTTGTGTTATCTTTTGATTTATCTGAGAACTAATGATATCTAAGACGTCAGTGCTGAGAAACGCGCTGTTGACAAATTAAGTAATTACAATGGAGTCAAAATATTACCTGATTTTTTAAAATAGAGACCTTATAAATATAGTATAAATAAAAAAATACAAATAATAGCAAGATTATTAACATACTTTGCAACTTTCGAAAAGTACTCATATTTGACTCTAGCGTCTCCAACAAACATCCTTAATTGATGCAGCGAGCAGAACTACTACTGCGATTTTTCACGAACATCCAGGAACCACTCTATGTTCAACCAAAGGATCTTCGGTTTGTTTCCTTTAACCGACTCGCACACGCACATTTACATACATTCACTATTTGACTATTTAGAAAAAGTAGACTTAAGAACAATATCAATTAACTATTTAACTATTAGGCTTAGCTTTTTTGTTTATTACTTACTTAAAAAATCATTGTCAATGTAAATAGCGCGCTAATCGTTTTATATTTATCAGAAACTTATGAAGGCACATAATACGTCACAATTCCTGCTAGCTTAACAAAGATAGTAATACAGCCAACATCAATGGATGAGCTGGAAAAAGAAATGGTTATTACAAAAATGTGAGGATATTAAAGACTAATTCAGTGTCCTGTCCGGCATTTAAATAAATTTCCTGGTAACCTGAGCACAGCAAACAATCCATACAATGGTTATAAGAAAAAAATATAATGACCCTATGGTTTAAGTCTGATTGACGATTAATCAAATGCCCTTCTCAGCATGTGAATGTTGTGCTAGCTCATGAAAATCTTTCGGAGCAGATAAATATAATGGACTAAAGAAAAAACAAGAGCTAAATAAAGTGTAAACTAAGAATTTCGAACATACTTTCTTCACACATTTTGCTAACCAAAGAAAAAGCAAACTAATATAATGGAACAACCAAAAAATGGTAACCAGATGATGAAGAGCTAATTATAGGCTAATAAATGCTCTATCAAGAGTTTAAATGCTGCGAAAAATTCACTTGTTTAGCTAATTTAAGAATAAAGTTAGCAGAGCAAATACAAAATAGAGGCTAAATAAATGCTAAATTCTTAATAAATAGTTCAAACATAAACACAATAAAAAAAATGAAGTCAAGTTGATTGACTCAGTACTTCCCACATATTCCGATACCAGTTTATTATTTTCCCATAACATAAAGCTTTAGTCTGAGATCCCCTTACAACCAAAACATCGCCAGTCTCTCCCCCCCCCCAAATTGTCTTATGCCGCTAGGTCTTTCCTTCACAGGTCAATGGACAGCCTATTATCAATATTACAAACTTTTCAGTTTTAAAACCCTCCACCCCAACCACTCCAATTTCACCCCCGCCAAAAAAAAAAGGTCAAAGATGATCAGGAACCCCTAAAACATTAAAAACTGAGTTTGGGCTGTTTCCATATTTTTAGTTTTTTGATCATTGCTACGTTGCCACTGACACGATTTTTAACAACCATACACGTTTTCAATCCTCACCACGGTAATAATACTGTGCCAGTTCGGCCCTGTACGTGAAGTCTAGAAAAATTCCTTCTCGTTCGGTCGGTAATGATCGCGAGCTGTCGCAAGCGTTCCAGACATGGCGCCGCCTAGCATAAAAGCGCCGTTGCACGAGAGACGAGAACAGCTAGAGTCAATTTATTTATTTATTTAGCGTATGGCTACATGGATTAATTGGTAGTAAGTCTTAAACAATATAATAAAATACAAATATTAAATTTAAAACAAACAAAAATAAATAGTTTTTAGATTTTAAAATTAAGACCATTTATCCAGTCAACTACAGACTTCGAGGCTTCGAAGAAATCCGACTGTTGTCCAGCATAATGCGGTAATCGGGCATTCGGTGACAATATGCTGAACAGTCTGCCGGGGCTCTCCACAGTCACAGGACGGTGATTCAGATATCCCCCATTTAAAGAACGAGTCACGACAGATGCCATGCGACGTTCTGACTCGATTAAGGGTTTTCCATGTATGGCGAGGCAATTCCATTCCTGGCAGGGTTAAAGTGGGGTCCATAGTTGGTGGAGCCTGTACCGGCTTCTGGACTTCCCAATCCCTTCTCCAGTGCTCATCAACTTGGAAGCCATCCCGCAAGAGCCGTTCTGCAAATGGTAATGGGGGATTTCTAGATTTCAACCTCCGAAGATCTGCATCATCTAGGTCAGTATGCAGTGGAAGTTGGGGATTGGATAGTATTTTGTTGTATTCCTTCACCAGTTTATCCTGTCTACGAATATGAGGAGGAGTGATATGGCACAGAACGGGCAGCCACGGTAGGGGGGTAGTTTTTATACAGCCACTAATTATTCTCATTGTCTCATTCAATTTGGTGTCAATCATTTTTGCATGAGGGCTGTTTAACCATACTGGGGCGCAGTATTCAGCAGTAGAATAAACAAGACTGAGGGCAGATATTCTGAGGGTGGTTGCGTTTGCCCCCCAAGTGGTACCGCACAATTTATGAATAATATTGTTTCTGGTGCTAAGCTTTGCTGCTGTGTTTTCTAGATGTTTTCTAAATGATAATGTTCGGTCCATTGTTATCCCCAAGTATTTTGGGTGAGGATTGTAGCGCACTAAGTTGTCATTGAAGTATACCTGAGGTTCAGTTCTAGCTTGCTTGTTATTGAGGTGAAAGCATAACACTTCAGTTTTCATCATATTTGGAATCAGCCTCCAGTCTGCAAAATATCTTCCCATCACACCAAGGTCTTCCGATAAGATACTACTGCCCTCCTCTATTGTATTACTACGAGCGGCTAGAGCAATATCGTCGGCATACATGAACTTCTTTGAAATGGTGTTGGGTATATCAGAAATGTATAGGTTGAATAAGACTGGAGCAAGAACTGAGCCCTGGGGTAAACCATTATTTAGGTGCCTCATTTTACTTCTGCTGTCACCCGTTATTACTTGGAAGGGCCTATCGCAAAGCATATTGTTTAATAGCGACGTTATTCGGCCACACGGTACTACTTTCAGGAGTTTGAAAAGAAGGCCTTCCCTCCAAACTGTGTCGTATGCTGAAGCTAGAGTCAATAGATGGCAGTCAGTGCTCGGTAGTAATACGCGACGACGGCGACGTTCCAGTGGCGCGCGCGAAATAAATGAACTGTGACATAAATTAGTGAAGTTAAGGACCAATATAAATTAGTGTAGTGACTTTGGATAAATTAGACTGTTAAGTATTAGGCTAGGCGTAGTGTACATAGTTAGTGAAAATAAATAGTGAAATCCGTACCAAGTGTTTCCTTGCCCAATCGGACTAAAGACTTGTAACAGTGGTGTCAGGTGTGGAGTAGACTGATTGATTGGGCAACGTGGTACGGACAGTTGGGTGAATAAACTGTCAAGATGATGAGATTCAGTGAACTGAAGGTTGCGGATTTAAGGAGAGAGCTCGATGAACGCGGTGCCGATAGCAGCGGGCCGTTCTACAGGATCGACTCCGACAAATAATGATTGAAGATAGTGAGGAGCCAGATACCTTCGAATTCGAGTCACCTGAATTCGAGTGGGCCAAGAAGCTCGAAGCTAAAATCGAAGCAAGCTCCAAACAGTCGGAATCTGCTCGACTGCCGCTCGAGTAAAAAATCGAAGTAATCTCCAAACAGTCGGAATCTGCTCGACTGTCGCTCGAAGCAAAAATCGGAGCAAGCGCCAAACAGATTACTGCTTTAGCAAAGGACATCGAAGAAACAACTGGAGCCAGAATTGACATCTTAGAATCGAAAATGGAAGAGTAAAGAGATGATCTCAAGAGGGGATTGGAAAAACAAAAAGAAGATCTGCGAGACAATGTTCGACGCCTGGACTCTGAGATTGACAAGCTGCGAATGGAGCTTCAGGCTGCAAGCGTCACCACACCAAGTGACCTGAAGGTAGGAGATTTGTACAAGCCGAGATTGAAACCTGCTCAGTACGATGGGAAAACATCCTGGGAGAATTACCTCCTCCAGTTTGAAGCGGCCGCAAACGCAAATGGTTGGTTACCTGGTGAGAAGGCAACAGCTTTGACGTTAGCACTGAGAGGTGAGGCTACACATGTTCTTCAAACGCTATCACCGGCAGAACGGGGGGACTACGAACAGCTAGTCAGGCATCTGGAAATTAGGTTTGTCAAGCCAGGTTCGGTCACGTTTTCCATGCTCAGCTGAAGAATCGCTCCCAACGACCAAATGAGACGCTGCAAGAATTTGAAGCAGATATAGCCCGCTTGGTTCGACTGACATATCCGACGGCCCCGGAAGATCTAATGGAGCGATTAGCAGTGAAGGCATTTGTGGGAGGTCTTCGTGATACCGAAATCGTCCCCTTTATGGCATACCGGCGTAAATGACAAAAAATTGAAAATTGAGTTACGTAGTCAGATTGTATAACTTTGGTATACTTTTCATACGACAAGGCGACGTATCTGTATTTATGTATATTTTTGACAAATTAGTATCCTCCGTTTGACTTATCTGACAAATATTTAGTAGTGTATTACATACAGACGTAACAACACATGCGCCCCTTTGTCATGTATACAGAATTCCCAAAAGCTGTTCAAGTATGCGGCGTATCTACAAGCAGGCTGTTTCAGCGGGCCACGCATGCAGTACATAACTTCAAAATATTACCTCAACGTGCGTTTGTTTTTAAACGTTCCCTTTTATTTGACGTGAAGCAAGTAGTTTTTATAGAAAATGGATGTATTTGTTTTGTGGAGCGATGGAAGTCAAAACATCGTGATGCGAGTTACGCCACTGCATCCACGAGAGGAAGCAGCCGAGACAGCAGATTCAGCATATTCCTTGTTTATTGTATTGCTTATCTGAAGTGTATTATATATTCATTGTTTCAATTATAATTTTTCAGATTCACTTTGCACGGCTAACAATCAACATTGTACTTCTTAAAAATAAATTTTATTAGTTCGGTCAATCGAATTGTAGTTTTTTTAAAAACTCCGGTTCGTAAGCTCCCGAGTTAATTGGCGCAGCCAGTAGGATTCGGTCGAGAAGTTTCGCCGCCGCCGTGATAACTTCTCTGAGTGAAACTCTTAACGGCCAGACGATCCTGCAGAAGAAGAAGCTACGTGGAACCAGACAGGGGTTGAAGAAGAAGCCTGGACCTCGTCAAGTGCATATTGGTGAGCCATCCTTTTATCCAAAATCCTTGTTTTCCGTGTTGGTGTTAGGGCAAAGTGGTCTCACTAGGATATCAACGCATATGATATCCCTAGTTTAGTTTTAAGAGGGTCAATGCATATGATCACGTCTGGAAATTAGTGAATATAATCTTTCAGACATAGAAAGTAAGGCAAACACAAAGAAAAGCAAAAAGCAAGCAAACAAAACACCAAGATTGAGGATTTCCTAGAAATTTTCAACAACTTAAGCTTAGATAGTGATAGTAGTACTAGTAATAATATTAGCACGATGAGTACCGAAACCCAAGTAAATTACCAGCTTTTACGATTGTATATTGATACTATTCCAAATTTTAACGGAGACAGCAATACTTTAGAAATTTTTATTGAACACTGTGATCATTTAATCAGAACTTATACAAATTCGAATAATCAAAATGATCCCCTTAACAGTTTTTTGATTAGAGCTGTAGTAGGTAAACTAACAGGAAATGCTTTAGCTTTAGTTGGTAGTAGACCAGAAATTAGAAACTGGAATGATTTAAAGATACTTTTAAGACTTAGTTTTGGCGATCAAAGGAATTTAGATTGCTTAGTGCAAGAACTAATCGTAATGAAACCTCAGAAATCTGAATCATTTTTCAATTTTGGACAAAGAATTCAAAAAGCGAGAAGTGCAATAGCTTCAAAGTTAATTTCGATGAATTTATCAATAGCAGAGAGAACTTTTCAAATAAAAAATTATGATGAGCTATGTTTAAAAACATTCATTCGTGGATTGACAGGTAGAATACAAGATATGGTTAGACTAAGAAATCCCGATAGTCTTGAACTAGCCATTTCGTATGTATTAGAAGAAGAAAATTTTATTCTTCACCAGAGACAATCAGGACAAAATCAAAATACTAATTCAACCCAGAATTTCCAAAATCGTGCACAGCCTCAGTTACCTTTTCAATTCTCTCATAATTCTAATAATTTCCCAAGATATCCAAATACGTTGCCACAACCTCGGAATACTTTTCCATCGCAACCTATTAATATTCAACCTAGACAAAATATGCCACCGCCTAGATATTTTACAAACCAACAAGTGTTTGGAAAACAAAATTTTCCTCCTAAAAATGTTAATGTATTTAAACATACTGGGCAAGTTCCCCAAACGAAACCTGAACCCATGTCTACGAGCACAAGAAATGCGAATTTTCCAAGAGGAAATCAAAATAGAAATTTCTTCCAAAATTCAGGCCCTAGGAATTTTACTAGCCAAGAACTGCATAATTTACAAAACAATTATGATTTTAATTACGAACAAAATGAAAATTATGAACAGTGTAGTGATAATGCTTATTCCTATGACGAAAGTTTTGAACAAGCGCAAGAAAGCCTTGACCTAGATCAAGAAACTCAACAAAATAATTTAGAACAAAATTTTACTCAAGCCCAGCCTCCGAAGAATCAACCTTGATAGAAATTAATTTTTCACAAAATAATTTACCTTGTATTTATATACCAGAGTTAGATGCAAAATTTTTAGTAGATACAGGGAGCACAAGAAGTTTAATTTCTCCAAATCTAGCATACACTTATTTTCAAAACTATATTCAAAATGAACCATTTAATATTGAAACTTCTCATGATGTAAGTTATCATAATGAAGTAGCAGTGATACCAATTTTCGAAATTTTTGAATGTGAACAATGGCATAAATTTTATATTTTTAATTTTAATCCAAAATATGACGGACTTATTGGCATAGATTTATTACAAAACTTACAAGCTACTATAAATATTCAAAATAAAATTTTGGTTACACCTTCTAGCCAAATTCCTTTAATATTGGATGAAGAAAACAAGTTAAAAAAGAACTTTTAGCCTTGCAATTATAATATTATTGTTAACCCAGAATCAGAACAAGTCATAAGAATTCCTGTGTGTTACGAAAAAGGTTTAGGAATCTTAAAAGAAATAGATTTTGGTAATAATTTGATTTCGCCAGAAGCCCTAGTGAACATAGAAAATTATTTTGCAATTACCACAGTATATAATCCGAATTCCAAAGCATTTAGTCTTAGAATCACAAAACCTTTTGACATTGAACTTATTAATCCTTTAGAAACAAACTTTATGTCTGACATTCATGAAAATGCTGACGTCACAAAAAGGTATGATAATATTCTGAAAGCCAATTTAAAAAATATTAACTTATCACATTGTAATGAAGAAGAAAATAGAGCAATTAGGAAATTGATTTTTGAATATCGAGATATTTTCTATAATGAAACATCCTTTGAGTTTTACAAACGAAATTAAACATAAAATCAGATTAACCGATGAAACCCCAATTTATACAAAGTCTTATAGATTTCCTGAAGTTCGTAAACCAGAAGTAAAAAATCAAATTGAAAAGATGTTACAACAAGGTATAATAAAACCTTCGAATAGTCCCTTCAACAGCCCCATATGGATTGTTTCAAAGAAAATGGACCAGTCAGGTAAACAAAAATGGAGAATTGTTATTGACTACCGAAAATTAAATTTGCGAACAGTTGATGACCGCTATCCTATTCCTTGTATTACAGACATTCTAGATAAATTAGGAAGATCAAACTATTTCACAACTTTAGATTTAGCCTCTGGATATCATCAAATTGAAATGGATGAAAATGATATTCCAAAAACTGCCTTTTCTGCATTAAACGGTAAATGGGAATTCACTAGAATGCCATTTGGTTTAAAAAATAGTCCATCTACCTTCCAAAGAGTTATGGATAATGTGCTAAGAGGATTAATCAATGAAGTTTGTTTTTGTTATCTTGATGATATTATCATCTTTAGTACAAGCCTCCAAGACCATATTGTAAAATTGAAAAAAGTCTTTGATAGATTGAGGAAAGCCAATTTCAAAGTTCAATTAGATAAGTCAAACTTCTTACAAAAATCTGTAGAGTATTTGGGTCACATAGTCACACCAGAAGGTATCAAGCCTAACCCTTCAAAAGTGAAAGCCGTAAAGAATTTTCCTATTCCAAGAACACAAAAAGAAATTAAATCATTTTTAGGATTAGTTGGATATTACCGAAAGTTTATACCAGATTTTGCTAAAATCACGAAACCGCTGACGTCTTGTTTAAAAAAGAATGCTAAAGTTGTCCACACTTCAAGTTTTATTGAAAGTTTTAATACTTGCAAAGAAATGCTATGTAATGATCCAATTCTTATCTATCCTGATTTCACAAAAGAGTTTATATTAACTACTGATGCAAGTGCAGTAGCAATTAGTGCAATTTTAAGTCAAGGACCCATAGGTCAAGATAAACCCATAGCATATGCCTCTCGTACATTAAATGAAACCGAGCAAAAATATCATACAGCCGAAAGAGAAATGTTAGCTATATTATTTGGTTGTCAATACTTTAGACCTTATCTTTTTGGTCGCAAATTCACAATTGTTACGGATTGCCGTGCTCTTACCTGGTTATTCAACGTGAAAGAACCAAGTTCAAAATTAGTAAGATGGAGACTCAAATTAGAAGAGTTTGATTATAAAGTAGTATACAAAAAGGGAAAGTTAAATTCAAATGCAGACGCCTTGTCTCGTATACAACTCAATATTCATGTTCAGAATCATAAACAAAAAATTAGTCAAGTATATGATACGGTTCAAAATAAACTAATTAAGGATAAAGAAAAGGTTTTAGAAAAAAGGAACCTAAAAGGTGATCAATGTGTAGAGTTTACAGTGAATCAAACAGTTTATAAAAAGAGTCCAAAAATCAGGAATAAAAAACATAATAAATTTATAGGACCTTATCCCACATAGCACTGGATGATATGAGAATATTCCGTTCACATTCACTACGGACATTACGAATATTCTGATAAAATTCTATGGATAATTAGAATATTTACAGAATATTCTTTAAACGTTCGAAATGGGAAAAACACGCTATATTCCTAGAATATTCCGGCGAATATTCCGCAAGGATATTACAGGAACAATCGTTGAAGAATGTTTTTGAATATTCTAGGAACATTTTGTCTAAATTATCTCATATAGGAAACATTTTCATGGTATTATGGATACTGTTCCAAAAATAATAGCACCTACTAGTGGCAGATGGTCACGAAAGTTAAGTGGTTAGACATCTCTCAGTCTAAAGATGTTTAAGATATAGTGTAAACATGTAATCTTGTATTTAACCTCAAAATTCTACTCACATTATATAATCATATAACGAACCATACACCATAGTAGGTGACCATAATTTGGAACACTGTCGCACACTTTATAACAACTAGCAACTTTATTGTACAAAATTGGGTATAAATGCACGCCTTTCACGAATAAAACTCGTGAATTGCTAAAAATGCCCACATCACAAGTTTATTACAAATCCAAATCGAAGGTGAAGCACAGAACACTTGAAGCGAAGAATAGATTGACAACCTGACAAGATTGACAACTGACGAATGAACGACACCGACACCATAGTCACCATACATCACCATAAGATGCTCTCACTTTACCGTATTGCTGCCAATGGCTAATTCACTACTAAACTTTTGAAAATTGGACATAATACTTATTAGGTATATTTAGGAGGATGAACGCAAAACGAGTAGAACTAAATGAAAGTTTTTTTTAATTCACTGGGAAAGGTGCAAATATTAATTAATAATACCTCATATTGAATATTATTTGCCTACATACAGAAAATAGTTCTGTTACCAATATTACTAAATGTACCTACTTCAGAAAATAGCTACATAGCTTGTTCTTAGTAGCTGATTAAAATAATATTCTATGAAGAATATTACTGGTATATTCTGGAATAATTCAGACATTAAACGAATAATCACTGATTATCCTAAGTGGATAAAATAATAATATTCTATAAAGAATATTATTTTAATAATCCAGAATAATCAAGAGAAATAACGAATATTCTATGATTCTGCTGAATATTCATGGAACATGTATGAGATTTAAAGAATATTCATGGAATATCCAGTGCTATGTGGGATACTATCGTAAAGATCTTAGAACATAATAAAGCTGAAATAAGAAATAGTAAAGGAAAAATAGAAATTGTTCATATGAAGGAATTAAGGAAGCCTCATTTGTTACAGGACGAAAATGAAAGCCACGAAAATCTTCCTGGTCCTTCTCGTAGTAACCAAACTGATAGCGAGTGAAGTTAAGGTTACAGAGTTATCCAATACCCCCGGTATTTTACCCTTTAAGTTAGGTAAAACGAATATAATTGATAGAAAACATATATTTTTACATGATATTAATTCAAAATACTTAGATAAGCATATATATAACTTAGTAAAGACGTATACAAAGCTGAACTCCTCTTTAGAGAAAATTACTCCTATGTATTATACAGTACTGAAGAATAAATACGATCAATTATTACCCATGATAACTGAAATGGAAAGTAAATTTCAAAATATGTTTTTCCAGAAAAACAAACAAAAACGAGGATTAATAAACCTAGGTGGATCCATAAGCAAGTGGTTATTTGGAACTTTAGACGATTCAGATGGCCAACGTTATGATAATGCTATACAAAAACTGAATTCTAATCAAGAAAAAATTGTTAAGGAAGTAAATTGTCAAATCTCAATTGCAAAAAGCCTTGTTGAAAAATATTCAAGAACAATTGATTCAATTAGTGAAAATCAACAGAAGATTTCTAAATATATTGCTGATTATAAAAAATATATTGATAATGTCACTGATCAAATGCATATTTATACCATTTATGTAAGTACATTAGACCAGATTTTTATCAGTGCTAATGTTATTATTTCATTTTTGGATAACCTAGAAAATGCAATTACATTTGCTCAGCTGAATATAGTACATCCAGACATTTTAACAAATAAAGATTTAATACAAATTTTGGCAGATATCAAAAGATATTATAAACCTAATGAGATTTTAAATATTAGTTTGCAATCTTGGTATTCGATAATTAGTGTTAAATGTTATTATCGTGAGGAGAGAATCATTTTTGCCATCGAAATACCAATTGCCTATCCACAAACCTTGGAATATTTCCAATTATTCCCAGTTCCTACCAACCAAAGTACCATAATTATACCCCAAAAACCTTATCTGGCTCTTGAAGAAGAAGTTTACCAATATATGGAGCAACCCTGTATCCAAGTAGAAAATTCGTATATTTGCCGACAAGAAGAAATCAAGTTCCACCCTGAGGAAGATTGTGTATCAAGTCTAATCCTAAATAAGAAGCCACTGTGCCAGCCGATACCAGTTCAACCTCCAAAGCTGATATTCAACCGAATCAATGAAGAGTATCTAATTATAGTTACAGAAGAAAGAATTAATTTGAAAGCCAGATGTCCAGACCTTGAATACCTCGCCATAAAGGGAAGTGCCCTAATCCAAGTCCCGATGAATTGCAGCTTAGAATACCAAGAATACCACTTTGGGAGTTCGAAACAAGAAGTATTTGGAAAGCCCTTAATACTACCTGGAGTAATCAGTAACATATCAGTGGACTTAGCAGTCAAATTAAGACCACTGAAATTAGGGAAGATTCCGTTAAAAGAACTTCACAAAATTCAAGAAAACGTTGAAACTATGAATCAGTTGGTGATAGAAGAATCAAGCTCAAATCCAGTAAATTGGTTCCTATGGTCAATCATTATTTTAACAATGGTTACCATTGCTACCTATATGTCAATGAAGTTTTTGAAAAAGAAATCAAGAAATCAAGAAAGGCCGAGAGAAGTCAAGGGAGTTCAAGAAAATTCGCCTTCAGTGCTTTTCCAGCCCGAAGTCTCTGTTTAAGAAGGGGAGAGTTACGCCACTGCATCCACGAGAGGAAGCAGCCGAGACAGCAGATTCAGCATATTCCTTGTTTATTGTATTGCTTATCTGAAGTGTATTATATATTCATTGTTTCAATTATAATTTTTCAGATTCACTTTGCACGGCTAACAATCAACATTGTACTTCTTAAAAATAAATTTTATTAGTTCGGTCAATCGAATTGTAGTTTTTTTAAAAACTCCGGTTCGTAAGCTCCCGAGTTAATTTGCGAGAGAATCCAAAACTTATAAAAATAAGCCAATTACAGTTGGATGTGCGGTAAAAATGCTTTACCTAAAAAAGTGGTGCCGAGGCAAAGTTATAGATGTAGATGAACCGAAAGTCTAGCCTTTTCAACCTAAAAGTGATATACCTTTGAAAAGCTCCAATATTAGCAATCCAAGTGAATCTGATGACGACTTACCACTTGTCAACCTCACAAGATACTTCCGAAAAAACAACGGCATGCGACAATGCGATATCGCTAGCAGCCAGTATTTGTGAAAATATGCCTTCGGTATGGAATATAGTTTCACCAGGAAATAATGTTAAGTTAACAAAAGTCCTGCAGTAGAAGATCGATGTGAAATCCTCGTTAGTTTTGACCATCTCAAGGAAGAGATAACAAGTTGTCGCGATCATGGTAAAATCAAACAAATATTAGCAACGGCTACAGAAGACGAAATCATACCACCACTACTACCAGAATCATTCGAGTTAGATGGATCAGATAGGGAGTCAAATGAAGTAAACAAAAATAGAAAAAACAAAAAACACATCTCAAAACTTTTTTGCAAGAGTCGACTTTCAAATTTCAATTTGACATTTTATAACTTAGCTAACAAAGATTGTTACTGTTTGGTATGGAATGAGTCGGTTAGTAAACGTGGTTCTTCAGAAATCGCGACTTTCTTTTTTCTCGAAGAGTACAATCAGCAGAAGGTAACAGCCGTTGACTTATTTGCTGATGGATGCTATGCACAAAATAAAAATTCAATTATTGCTACCATGTTATTATGATCTCTGCATAAATTGTCTTGAATAGAAAAAAATATCTATAAAGTATTGTGAAACAAACCACGGCCAAAGCGAGGGTGATTCTGCACATAGCGCCATTTCTTCTGCTATATCCGGTGCTGGAGATCTCATTGTTCCTTCACAATTACAACCAGTTATAAAATTAGCACGCAGAAAACAACCGTATAAGGTAATCAGTATGAAGTATGACGATTTCACAAACTTCAAAATCCTGTCTAAAGATCTTCGTATTTAAAGTATAAGAGAGACAAAAATCGTCTCCAATGAAGATATTTTTAAAAAACAGCCATCTCCAACCGGAATTTGATTCAATTTGCCTCAAAAGTATGAACTCCGATATAAAACATATCAAAATTTGATATGAAATAACTAGAACCACATAGCAGTCTAATTGAAAGGGTTCGCATTTTAATTCAATTCACGTCAAATAAAAGGGAACGTTTAAAAACAAACGCACGTTGAGGTAATATTTTGAAGTTATGTACTGCATGCGTGGCCCGCTGAAACAGCCTGCTTGTAGATACGCCGCATACTTGAACAGCTTTTGGGAATTCTGTATACATGACAAAGGGGCGCATGTGTTGTTACGTCTGTATGTAATACACTACTAAATATTTGTCAGATAAGTCAAACGGAGGATACTAATTTGTCAAAAATATACATAAATACAGATACGTCGCCTTGTCGTATGAAAAGTATACCAAAGTTATACAATCTGACTACGTAACTCAATTTTCAATTTTTTGTCATTTACGCCGGTATGCCATAAAGGGGACGATTTCGGTATCACGAAGACCTCCCACAAATGCCTTCACTGCTAATCGCTCCATTAGATCTTCCGGGGCCGTCGGATATGTCAGTCGAACCAAGCGGGCTATATCTGCTTCAAATTCTTGCAGCGTCTCATTTGGTCGTTGGGAGCGATTCTTCAGCTGAGCATGGAAAACGTGACCGAACCTGGCTTGACAAACCTAATTTCCAGATGCCTGACTAGCTGTTCGTAGTCCCCCCGTTCTGCCGGTGATAGCGTTTGAAGAACATGTGTAGCCTCACCTCTCAGTGCTAACGTCAAAGCTGTTGCCTTCTCACCAGGTAACCAACCATTTGCGTTTGCGGCCGCTTCAAACTGGAGGAGGTAATTCTCCCAGGATGTTTTCCCATCGTACTGAGCAGGTTTCAATCTCGGCTTGTACAAATCTCCTACCTTCAGGTCACCACCAACGGTGGAGATACCCCGACTGTGACGAAAATGGCACAAGGTTGGCTGACTGGGCTGATGATAATGATATCTTTCTTGTATTTGTAGTAGTAGTAGTAGTAGTAGTAGTAGTAGTAATTTATTTGTGCATTACATAAAAATGTTTACACACGTCAGTACGTAAATATAAAAGTAAAGTATGTACATTATATATAATAACATCTACAAAGTGGTAATGTAGAAAACGACACACAACTTAACATATATCACAAACAAACACATGTAAAGTAAGAGTACGTACATAATTATTTAGGTTATTATTAACAACAATGAATGTTGCAGATCACAGATAATTTATTTATTTTGATTTATTTATTTATCAGTACTGGCCATACAAATACAGTAATATTTCCCTAACCTATAAGACGAATTCATTGATACGCTACTGCAGTTAGATTAAGCAACATCTTCGAAACCATCTAACAAATATTCTTCGAAAGAATAAAATGCTTTGGATTGGAGGTAATCTTTAATTTTTTGATTGAAATGTACACTGTCAAGAGATTTCAGGTTATCAGGCAAAACATTATAAAACTTGATGCAGTAGTAGTTGATGCTGTTCTTTGACTTATGCAGCCTCAATTGATTTTGACATAATTTGTCTCTGTTCCTGGTTTCATAGCTATGTATTTCTGAATGCCTGAGAAATTGCTGCATGTTATTTTTTGTGTAACGCAGACACTCCAGGATGAATATACAAGGAAGTGTAAGTATTCTAAAGCCCTTGAAAGCGTTTTTACAGCAGGCTTCATAAGATAGACCTGCCAGTATCCGAATACAACGACGTTGCAGAGAGAATATAGTTTTCATATGACTAGAATGGCCCCAATTTATTATGGAGTATTGAACAAAGGTGTGAAAATTACCGTAATAAGCAGTTAACAGTAATGACTGGCTGGTGACATATGCTAAATTTCTGATTAGGTAAACATATTTTGATAAAATTTTAGACAACTCAATCACATGTGTTTCCCAGGTGAGGGCATGATCTAGATGGACGCCTAAAAACTTTACAGGTGCATTATCTTGTTCGGAATGTTTTAAGTTGAAGTTGAGCTGTTGAGTTTTCATTTCGTTTAAACATAAAGAATTAGCTAAACACCATGTTTTTACTTCCAAATGTCTTTGATAAGCATAGATATTCATTTCGTCATCTGATTGATATTGATTTAGCTGAGTGGTATCATCTGCAAAAAGTAAAAATTTAGAGTCTTTGCTACAGTTTCCTAAATCATTTATATAGATTAAAAATAATGTTGGACCTAGTACTGAACCTTGAGGTATTCCGTACTGAATCAGTTCTTTAGTAGATTTATGACCGTCAATTGAGACATACTGATACCTGTTTTCTAGGTAGCTTTGCATGAGTGATACACTGGTGGATTCAAAACCATACAGCTCCATTTTCCGTAAGAGTAGTTTATGAGATAAGCAGTCGAAGGCTTTCGTGAAGTCATAAAATACTGCATATGTCGATCTGTTTTTTTCAAATCCATTTATTACGTACTGTGTAAGATCAGTTATGGCTGAAGATGTTGATTTATTGGTACGGAAACCATGCTGACAAGCTGAAAAGAGTTTATTTTTTTCAAAAAATGTAGATATTTGTTTATTCAAGACAGATTCAAAAATTTTTGCAACTACTGGTATCAAAGCAATTGGTCTATAATTTGACATTTCGTCTTGACATCCATTCTTATGTATCGGTATCACTTTAGCTATTTTGAAGGCATTCGGAAATTTGCTAAAGGCAATACATTGATTTATTAGCTTCGTAAGTGGAGATAAAATTATATTTTTTATATGCTTTATAATCTTCACACTAATACCATATGGATCTTTACTAGGACTGTTTTTCATATTATCAATAATAGTTCTTACTTCGTTAAATGTAGAGCTATTGAGACTGAATTTTAATGATGCGTTTATAGTAACGTAGCTCAAAGGATCTTTATCAGTTTTCTCTAGACCGCTAACTATTTTTTCTGCTATGTTAGTGAAGTAGCTATTAAGTTGTGTGGGATTGAGTTTGCATGTCTTTGATTGAGTATTATTTTTATGTTTATTGATTATACTCCACATTGCACGTTGCTTGTTGCTGGATGTTTTTACATAGTTGTCATAAAAAGCTTTTTTTGCTAAGTTTATTTGCGTTTTGTAATGTTTGCGATATTTATTGATTGTGACTTTTGATATGAGCTCAGGATTACTGCAATGTATTTCTTGTAGAAGGGTTAAGGTGTCCCTCATATTACGCAACTCTGGAGTGAACCACTGTATTTTATCTCTTTTGAAGGTGTTGATATGTTTAGATTTTTGTGGAAAACAGTTATCTACTGCAGTTTGCAACAAATTTACAAATTTGTCAACTTTATCTTCTAAGTTAATTGAGAGGTCATCGATAAATTTCCAGTTAACGTTTAATAGAAAGTTATGAAGCATAAAAAGACCTTCTTCAGTTATAGGTTGGATATTGATTCTGTGATTATTGTACAAGGAGCAGTGGGAATCGCCATAACTAAAAAGTATACCCAAGTGGTCTGAAATTCCTAAGTTGACAGTTTCACTGAAGCAACCGTCAGTAGAGATGTTTGTGAAAACATTATCAAGACAGGCATTTCCCCTAGTATTTTCTTCTAAGCAGCAGTGTAGCCCATATGATTCCATTAAATTAACTAATGCTAGTGATTCGCTATCAGCTGTGTTAAACTTGACATTATAATCGCCAGTCATTATAATTGGTCTATTTAAATGCAATTTATTGAGAACAGATTCCATGATTTCCATAAACTTAAGAAAAGACCCGGCGGGGGATCTGTAAACTGTTATAATTTGCACCTTTTGGATACTGATCGATGATAATTCACAATCCTTTTCAACAGACAGTCTGCCAATCATTGATATTTCAGAGCTAACTAAGTCTTCTCTTACAAAAATACCCACACCGCCGTGTACACTAATTTGTCTACAAAAATCACTTACAAGTTTGTATCCATCAATTACCACTGAAAAAGCCTCATCCTGTTTAAGCCAATGCTCATTGACACAAAATATTGACACATTGTTACTTTTCAAGAATACCTCCAATTCTGAAATCTTATTTCTCAAGCTCTGGACATTAAGATGTAATAATTTTACAAAGTTATTATTATGATGAACTGTCTGTTTTGTATTGATATAACTGCATTTCTTGAGAGGTTTTTCCTCATTATTGGCGAAAAAACTGATTTTGAATGCAGTTGTTAGTCTGTATTGTTTTCAGAGCAATCGAGCTGCCCCGATTTCTCATAATAAAATCATTGACATATTTGATAATACCCAGTTTTGTACCTTTGCATCTGTTGTCATATTGAACACATATGGAGGAATTTATGCTACTTCTTTTAAAATTATTTAGAATTGAATTAATTTTTGGAATGAGGATACCATCTAGATGCGTACTTATTTCCCACAAAATAATTAAATTTGTAAAACGACCCAGAGGTAGAACATTAACTAAGCCTTTTTTTAGTGAAAACGTGTTGCTGATATTTTTTGTGTTCACCATTACAACAACAAAATCCTCTTTGCCATATTGAACTGTCTTTTCAAAAATGCTCTTAGTTGCATCAATGAATTCAATATTTGGTCGGACGTAAGCCTCAAGAAAAAATTTTGATTTATCTAGATACAGTTCTAAAACTTTCCTAAAGTTTTTGGCATATTCATCACCATAAACTAAAATTTTGCGACGTATACCTGTAGTCGGTGCTGTAGTCAAACCTGCAGTTTCTTTCTCTGGCGTCTCTGCCACTGGGGTTCTTGTTGCTGCATTCTCGATGTCTGCTTCAGTGTCGTCTGGTAAACATGTTCCGTCTACACTGTGATTTGGCCGAGAAACCATAGGCTCATTGTAGTCTAACCTTGTTGGTTGTTGATTTTGATCGTTATTGCATCCAGACCCTTTATTCTTTGGCGAGCTGAGTGGTGGTGATAGCAGTTGTAAACAATACGAGTCGGAGATGCATGACTGTTGAGATTCGTCATACGAAACTGAATTTGAATGATCGCGCAATGCAGTTTTTTCTGACCTCAGTTGTGAAATTTGGTAATCCAGATTCTTGATTTTGCTCTTGTAGGATTCAATTTCATTGTTGTAATTTTTTTCAATCTCTAACACGTCATCTTCAAAAGCACTTGAACGTTTCTTGAGCAGCGAGATATATTTATCTTTTTCTTCGATTTCTCGTTGAAGGTCCTTAATTATTTCATTGTATTGTTCACTTTTGTCGTTTTCTTCTTCATATTTTTTCATACATAACTTGGAGCAGCATATCTTGTGCTTGTCAATAATTACAATTTCATTTTTTCTGGTACAGCAGCCTCGATGAAAAATGTTATAGCAGGTGATGCAGACCAAATTCGGCACTTCTTTATTTTTACAGCATTCAAAGAAATTTGGCATCTTGCTTGTATATTGATTCTATTCTTACGAAAAGAGCATGAGTACGACCCTGTCCTTTGTATTTGAAATGGTAAAATACTATTTGTTTCCTTGCGAAATCGGTGTTGGCGGAAAAAATTCCTTATCCGATGTTTTTATATGTGACATCTACCTGCATAATTATGTTTCGAAATTTATATATACCACTGTAATCCTCAACTTTTATACTCCACAATGGTATCAAATTCACTATTTATTTACGATTTATTCTGCATCTAATCACAATTCTTTTACTGAACACTGCTGAACACTCACTTTCATCTAACAATCAACACCTGTGTTGTCAAAGATGCCAAAGATAAAGGCACTTTCAAATCAGCAGCCTGGAACTCAGAAAGTAACCCTGATTTGTGCTTTGTGAGCTGCAACCGGAAAGGGATCCCTATACCAGCTAACAGAAAAGTCGCAGAGGCCTTCCCACACAGCCAACACAGGCCAGTTTTCTTAGAGGTGGGAATCCAAATACCCCTAATACGATCCATCCCTCGGCCTCGATGGAATCTTGCAAAGGCGGAATGGTGTAACTACTCACGGGAGCTGGACCGGCTGGTACAGTGGATACCGCCAACATCAAACAATTACAAACGTTTCGTTGGAGCAGTGATGAGCGCTGCAAAAAGGACCATTCCTAGGGGTACAGGAAGGAATATATCCCTGGGTGGGATGAGCGGTGCGAACTCCTATACGGCGACTTTCAGGAAACCAACAATCCAGATATTGCCGACGAACTCATCTCTGCCCTGGACAGCTCACGAAGACGTAAGTGGGAGGAGACTACGTCGGAAATGAACTTCCAACACTCAAGTCGAAAGGCCTGGAGCCTTCTTAGAAAACTAGGCTCAAGCACGCCATCCACACGGGCACCGTCGGGAGTAACTCCAGACAAGATTGCTGCGCATATTGTAGAAACGTCAAGAGCACCTTCTGATAGAGAGCATACAAAACGCGTGAAGAAGGGATTGACTTTACTGAGGAGGAACGCTCCTACCCAAACAACGTTTTCCCGACCCTTCTCGATCGAAGACATTAATAATGCCATATCAGATGTTAGGCCTGGAAGGGCTCCTGGTTTCGACGGCGTCCTGCCGGAATTTCTCATTCACGCAGGTCAGCAAACAAGAGTGTGGCTATCTCTCTTCTTCACGAACCTCCTTAATACGGGAAACCTCCCACGGGAATTCAAAAGAACGAAGGTCATATCAATATTAAAACCCGGTAAACCGAACGACCAACCCGCCAGCTACAGACCTATAGCCTTGCTCAGTTGCTCCTATAAATTGCTAGAAAGAGCCGTCTACAACCGATTGAGCGCAACTATCTTAGACCGGGTCCCGATAACCCAGGCTGGTTTCAGACCGGGTCGCAGTTGTTGTGATCAAGTACTGTCCCTCACAACGCATACAGAGGCAGGCTACCAGCAAAACATGAAGACAGGAGTGGCGTTTGTTGACCTCACTGCCGCATACCATACGGTCTGGAGGGAGGGTCTCCTATATAAGTTGCTGCAGGTGATTCCCTGTCAGACCACTACAAGACTCATAAACAACATGTTATGCGACAGAAAGTTCCAAGTAATCCTAAACGAGAAAGCAAGCAGGCAGCGCAAATTGAACAACGGACTTCCACAAGGTTCAGTACTGGCCCCCTTACTTTTCAATCTATATATATCTGACATGCCAGAAACAGTTAGTTACAAGTTTTGCTATGCGGACGATATAGCCATAGCTTTTTCCGATAAGAGCTTCAAGAACGTTGAGCATACTCTTTCTAACGACTTGTTAGCTCTAAACAACTACTTCAAGAAATGGAGACTAGTACCGAGCCCCAACAAAACCGAAGTTTCCTGCTTCCACCTGAATAACAAACTAGCTAAATATGAACTGCAGGTACTTTTTGCAGGCGAACCCCTGAAGCATAACCATTTCCAAAAATATCTTGGAGTAACGTTAGATCGCACCCTCTGCTATAAGAAACATCTCGCAAACACTGCAGGAAAACTCAGAACACGCAACAACATTATCCAAAAGCTGTGTGGAACGACGTGGGGTGCCACTGCCCCAACTCTACGAACCAGTGCACTAGCTCTTGTCTATTCGTGTGCTGAGTACTGTGCGCCTGTCTGGATTAACAGCCATCATACCAGACTAATTGACGTCCAACTAAATCACACTATGAGACTTATTACAGGCGCAGTTAAGACAACCCCAACTCAATGGCTGCCTGTACTCTCTGGAATAGCCCCACCGCAGCTGCGAAGGACTGACGCCCTTCTAAGGGAGTATAACAAGATTACGGCCAACAACAAACTGCCCATCCACCGAGCAATACCCCCGTTGCAAATAAACAGACTTAAATCCCGACAACCACCAATAAGGGATGCAGAAGGGCTTAAAACCAACAACTTCGACTCCTTAAACCAATGGCGCTCTCACTGGGAAGGTTTTGCGGAACACCACTCGCGATGCGCATTTATGGGGGCAGCCTTACTTCCAGGATCAGAACTACCCCGGAAAGAGTGGGTAAAACTTAATAGAGTCCGAACAGGCCACGGCAGATGTGCCGACTCCCTTTACAAGTGGGGCTATGTGCAATCTCCCTTATGTGACTGAGGCGCGCCCCGCCAAACTATAAACCATATTACGAGCGAATGTGAACTGCGTGCGTTTCAGGGATCGCGTGAAGAGTTCTTCACAGCCACACCGTTGGCGCTGAAGTGGCTGAAAGAACTTGACATCAACCTGTACATACCAAAGACTATGTATCTTAGTTTGTAGCTGTATATATTTTATTTTAGTATAGGTTATAATAGTTTTTCTTTTAATCTATATTTACTGTTGTCATGTTTTTGAGCCATACGATAAATAAATAAACTTGGTGTGGTGACGCTTGCAGCCTGAAGCTCCATTCGCAGCTTGTCAATCTCAGAGTCCAGGCGTCGAACATTGTCTCGCAGATCTTCTTTTTGTTTTTCCAATCCCCTCTTGAGATCATCTATTTACTCTTCCATTTTCGATTCTAAGATGTCAATTCTGGCTCCAATTCTTTCTTCGGTGTTCTTTTCTAAAGCAGTAATCTGTTTGGCACTTGCTCCGATTTTTGCTTCGAGCGACAGTCGAGCAGGTTCCGACTGTTTGGAGATTACTTCGATTTTTGACTCGAGCGGCAGTCGAGCAGATTCCGACTGTTTGGAGCTTGCTTCGATTTTAGCTTCGAGCTTCTTGGCCCACTCGAATTCAGGTGACTCGAATTCGAAGGTATCTGGATCCTCACCATCTTCAATCATTATTTGTCGGAGTCGATCCTGTAGAACGGCCCGCTGCTATCGGCACCGCGTTCATCGAGCTCTCTCCTTAAATCCGCAACCTTCAGTTCACTGAATCTCACCATCTTGACAGTTTATTCACTCAACTGTCCGTACCACGTTGCCCAATCAATCAGTCTACCCCACACCTGACACCTGACTGTTAACAAGTGGACGAGCTGAAGAGACAGGGTGGACGAGTCGGACAAGTGCTGGAGTTACGAAGTGACCAGAGGCGACTCTACTACTTGATCTCGAAGGAGAAGTCCTATCAGAAACCGACATACCGGACTGTATAGGAGGCACTCCTGGACCTCAGAGAGAAGCTGCTGACCGCAAATGTTTTGAAGCTGGCGATTCCTAGGCTAGCTTGCGGACGGGACGGCCTGGATTAGCGGATCATCCGAAACATGCTGGAAGTCCTCTTCAGGTTCACGGGAATCGAAATTCTGGTCTGCAGCTGGAACCCGAGAGGACCGACAGAACACAGAACCGTGGATTGCTTCTTTTACCAAACTTCTGGCTGCAAGAGGGGCGTACTGTGTCCATTCAGACATGAACGTTTCGGGGCGAAACGGCCTTGAGGAGGGGGCAGTGTGCCCGTTCGGCCCTGGAGGACGTCCGGCCTTATACGTGAAGTCTAGAAAAATTCCTTCTCGTTCTATCGGTAATGATCGCGAGCTGTCGCGAGCGTTCCAGACATGGCGCCGCGTAGCATAAAAGCGCCGTCGCACGAGAGACGAGAACAGCTAGAGTCAATAGATGGCAGTCAGTGCTCGGTAGTAATACGCGACGACGGCGACGTTCCAGTGGCGCGCGCGAAATAAATGAACTGTGACATAAATTAGTGAAGTTAAGGACCAATATAAATTAGTGTAGTGACTTTAGATAAATGAGACTGTTAAGTATTAGGCTATTAGGTGTACATAGTTAGTGAAAATAAATAGTGAAATCCGTACCAAGTGTTTCCTTGCCCAATCGGACTAAAGACTTGGTAACAATACTGTGTTAAAATATCATTAGAATCAATTTAATAGTTTCCACGTTACAAAATACAAAACGATCTGAAGCAAAAAATACTCGTATGTATACAGATAATTCTAAGTCCCTTAGTTTCGGTAATAGGCAAGGCAATGCTCGGATGGACCTAAAAAGGTGATTTATGTCACTATGTCTACCTTCACAGGTCAGTGGACAGCCTATTATGAATACAACCAATTTTCAGTTTTTCAACCCCCCACCCCCTAACCACCCCAATTTCACCCCCAATTAAAAAAACGCAGAAAATGACCAGGGACCTCTAAAATGCTTAAAACCGAAGTTTGAGCTGTTTTTATATTTTTGGTTTTTTATTATTTCTGCGCCGCCACTGGCACGATTTATAAAAACCACACGCATTTTCCATCCTCGCCATGCCACGGTAGTAATACTGTGTCAAAATTTCATTAAAATCAATTCAACAGTTCCCTTATTACACATTATAGAACGATCGAAGAAATACTCGTATGTTTACACCAGAAAACAATAATTCTTCTTTGCTTTCTGTAATTGGCAAGGCAATGTTCGGATGGCCCTAAAAAATCTATTTATGCCGCTAGGGCTTCCTTCGCAGGTCAGTGGACAGTCTATTAAGAATACAACAAATTTTTCAATTTTACAACCCCCACCCCCCAACCACCCCAAATTTCACCCCCACCAAAAAAAAGTAGAAAATGATCAGGAACACCTAAAACGCCGAAAAACGAAGTTTTGGGATTATTTGAATTTTTTCTACTACGACCCCATAGCATATTGCTGCCCAAATTTCATTAAAATCCATGCAGCGGTTGCTGAGATTGCGAGGCTAGAAAAACGCCAACAGACCGACAGACAGACAGACCGACGGAAATGAGTGACGTGGATTTTCGATATCTAGGTATCATAAAACGCCCAAAAGCGTGTTATCTCAAAATCGAAAATTTTCGCGATCACAATACTCCCCTCACCTATCGGTGTGGGAAGTAAAAAGGTAGTGCCATAGTTAAATGCCATGTCACCATTTTTTCTATTTTACCAATCACTTTATTATGAGCAACAATCTAATAGCGGAAAGTAAGTTTCGGTTGGTACTAGGATGTAAGTATTATAAGATATACCTATTTAAAAACATCTACGTATCACAAGTTTATTGTATTGAACATTCAATTGAGAGAATTCCTAAACAAAAAACAGTTTAACATCTTTCAAACACTTTATACAAATTCGGTAAATTGGCTATTTCCAAAACTGCTGCATTGTCGATAAAGCTCTTTGGAGGAATAAAGCATTGTTTAATTGCAGGGTATATTATATGTTCCGTAACCCATTCCCAGTCTTTTCCATGCTGATTTGTTTCTTTTGGAATATTTGCGAAAAATGCTGCCAACTCTCTTGAAAAAGTTCTAAAACATCCTTTCTCCGTGCTCCAATCGACCTCCGCCGCGAGCCTTGTGACAAAAAACGGTAGTGCTCTGGAATCTGGTATGTAATCATCTGGAAAATTATATTTAGTTATTAGAAACGTATAATCTCACATTGCATTATTGAATGTTGATATATCCAGTGTTATTAATGAATAGGTCGAAATTCCAAAGGTGCATTTCTAATGCGAATTCAAGTAGAAAAGTACATGTGTCCTAAATAGTCTGGTTTTCAAGATACAGTGTGAAAGTTAGGAAAAATATGATGTTTTATTAACTTCTTAAAAATCAATCAAAGACAAAGTCAGGTACAAAGAGACATCACAAGACAAAAAGTAACGTACATTTTTTTGCTAATAAAAATCGTGGGACTGCCCCCCCAGACGCTACTGGAAACGATAATTATCTTCTAGTCAGTGCACAACACTGCCAAATTACAAAAAAAACTTTAGGAAAAGACTGTAGATTTTCAACTGTTTCAGAGATATTTAATTTTATTTCATTATTTGATTTCCAGCGACTTGGTTGGTAAATTTACGACCGCCCTATGTTATGTAGCAAAATACTAAATGCACAGCTATGTATTCGAGAAGGACTCCTCCTTCTCGAATACATAGCATAGTTCAAAAGGACCTCCTCCTTTTGAACATTTGATGTGATAATTTAATAATGAATGTAAATAATTATCACTGTCTGGATTTTTAGCCATTAAATTGTTTATGTTTATAACATTGTATAGCATCAAAAATCCAAACAATTAAAGAGTTGTATCTTAATATAGAACAGAATATTAACAAAGCCCTTTGTAGGACTGATTCAGCTTTTTGTCTGTTATTTGCCAAAGTTTTGGATTTAAGCTTGCGGACACATATATTCACTTAAAGTATCAGCAATAAATTATGCAAAAAGATTTAGTCTTGTACTCCAATTGTCAGCCGAAGCTACAGTACTACAAAAGCACTTTCTGGTAGGAAATTCCACACTGTGTTTCGGTATTTTGTTGCGTCAAATCTGTAGGCCGTAAATTTAGCAGTTACGCGCCGACGTCGTTGAAAATCCAGAAGTAAATAAAAATTAAATATCTCTAAAATAGTTGAATATCGGACTCTACTTTATGACTTTTTTGTTGGAAATCTACTAAAGTATCTTCCACCCGTCACACCCTGTATAATAATCATTTTTCCAACCTCTGTCACCCTGTATCTTGAAAAGCAGACTCTCCCTCATTTGCAAAACTGTCTGAATAGCTAACATTGCGACAATATTTTAAAAAATAAAGCAAGTTTACCTACTGTTGGCGGTACAAAAATCGATTTGGAGGTTAAGTATTGAGCGTAAAACACATAATGATTTCGATTGCACGCATTAATGAGAGTGTTAAAGCGTAAAACATACCAATTAAAATAGGAATACTATAGAGATTTCCTTCTGTATCAATTCCCACAGAAAAGTAGTCTTTCAGCATCTCTGACTTATCCACCAAAATTTCAGATACCTTTCTTGCCAATTCGTTTTTATCGCCATCTTCAGGGGTCCATCCACTTTCCGGCATATCTAGACAAATCGTCGCTAGTTCGAATATTGATATTTTCTCATTAAAAATATACTCGTTAAAATTTTGAAAATTGAATAAGATGTACTGGTATAACATTTCGGTCAGAATCTTTTTAGTATCGCAAAGAAATAATTTTGTAGAATACTGTATGAGAGCTTGAGACGGAGATATTGCTCCTACATAGACGTGTTGAGCAAATGTTTCTCTGAGGCCTTTGTGACAATTATCTTCGATTTCTCTCCGCAGTTCGATTACACTAATCAATTGCGTTTCTACCCTGAAACAAACATGGGAACTGTAACCTTACTGTATTTTCATAACGCGTATTAGGTACATCAATTTAAAGAGGAAAGGGTTTCTTCCTCACGTGCTAAAAAGCAAAACGGCTACCACAAGAAAGAAACAATCTAGCAAAGAATCTCAGAACCAAAACGTCGGAAATAAAACTGATGCAGGGATGCGTTGCTCCTAAAAGGTTGCCTTTACAGATTTTAAAAATATTTTGAAATAAAAAGAATACAGTACTTTTTCGAAAGTGTCACTTTTTTACATTTGTGCGATGATCTGGGAACTAAATAACCTAAAACTTTTTCCATTTAACCGTATACTTATGTCAAAAATGGTGTTTTACACCTAACGGCTCGTTTTAAGTCCCATGTGTGATACATAAAGCCACACTAAAATTGACCAAGGAACCTAAATGTGCAACAACATACAGGTTGTTCCATTTAAAAAACACAACTTTGATATGTCATGGTTTGATTAGTCATCATTTTTAAAATGTAGTCCAACTCGACACGCATATACACCAACCTAGTTATTTTCTTCTAACAACTATTGAAATTTCCTCATTTTATATTCTAACATCGATTGTTATCCAATCAAATCCAAATCACACTGATAATTGCATACACTGCAATTATCGGTCGCTATGACTACACAAGTTTGACAACTTCATTCGAAATTAATTTCAAAGTGTCACGTTTCGGTAAAGATAAGGTATAAGTGCTCTCATCAAAGAAAAATTCTCAAAAACACAACTTTCAAAAAATGTTCCACCGAATACCCCTCGTACATTGACAATGGCTCATAATTTCCTGAAAAATTTCTCAAGCTCGTTACTTGGCAAGAGCCTGACGCCGCAGGTTGAGGAATGAGCTTTCGATTTTCATAAAATTATCTCTTCTATTTTCAATGTCTTAGGGATATTACTAATGAAAAGAGATATCGTTTGGTCACAAGAGTCTGAGGCGTTGAGCTTGATAGTTCAGTCTCTTTGGTATTTAGTACGACTTGCTAACTACGACCGACCGCTTTAACGACAGAATTTCACACAAAAGGTTACCTTTGATGTGTTTACAAATAAATCTTAGTTGAGAAGCTATTTCTATCCGCGTATTCCCCCTTGCAAGCACATCCCTGATTGAGATGGCTTCTTATATAGGGTGGTCCACAATAATGACAATTTCTGAATGCACTTATATCCGTGACTTCGTTTTCAAGATACAAGGTATTCAAATTAAAAAAAACTATATTTTTTGAATATTTCCTAAACCGTTGCTTAGAAAAATTTCAAATCTGGCACACAGGATGAGATGAATATTCTCCATGATCTAAGGCGTATCATGATATATTAAAAAACCGGTGTTGGACATAATATATACAATTACCCTTTTTTAGAAAAACCCTACGCCACTGGCCCTTCAAGGGTGAGAAGGCAGAGCGGTGAAAGACAAGATCCTCAATTTTTTTGTGTAAGGGCATGTGCACCACACTGAATGTATGGGGTTTATTGCTTATGCCACCCTCGGTAACAACAGACGCAACATGACCACCATGCGTGACATCCAGAATGTAGCGGAACTTCATGTTCTGCCTTATATTCGAAAGCTCCGCAAACCACTCTTCCAACAAGATACACGATTACGTGTAGGCAGAATTACGTTGGCCCATTTTGAGGACAATCAAGTCGATTTGTTGCCTTGGCCCCCTAGATCTTCGGATCTGTCACCCATAGAACATCTCTGGGACATTATGTAAAGATTGCTGCATTTATCCCATCCACCAGAGACTCTAGCACCACTTCAGCATAATGTACATGTTGCATGGGATGAGATACCTTAAGAGGAAATGGACCATCGTATTAGGACTATGTTCCGACTTGCTTCCGGGAGCATAAGATACCATGGAGGTCCCACTCTTTATTAAATATTCACTTTTTTATCTTAGTTTGATCGATTACATACCTAATCTTGAGACACATATATTTATAAATTCATTAGTTGTTCTGTTTTTATGTTACTTAGTATATCTAGCAAAACTCTGCAGCAGTATGTTTTAGCGCTAGAGCAGAAATTCTATCAGATAGGTGAAAACAGAAAACATTGACGCAATACCTTTAACAATAGCTATTCAATAAGTTTATCACTGGAGCATGCATGCTTCTCACCTATTTATCCTGGACAAAAATTCAATGTTCGTTAATTGTTCAATATCTGTTTTCTTATTTTGTTGCTCAGTATCTAATTCGGTGTCTGCAACCACGTCTAGAGCCCCCATTTCAGCATCTTTAACTGGAAAAATTATTACATAATACATTTTTAGACGTTCGAAAATAAGGAATAAGTAAAGATGCGCAGGAGGCACGTTTTCACTGTGGAATATAATAATTATTGGAGCAGTATGTAAATCCTACAATTTATTGTTTTGAAGTCAGTTATGCTGAGGAATACACAATGCTTTTCTATCACCGTTTATTTGAAAATAGCATGAGAGTACTGGAAACACTGCTACAATTGCAATATATAGAGTGATCCAAAAATTTGTTACTATTTGGTTAAACTATAGAAAATTTGGTGAGAGTGGTAAAAAGGCTCGGTCGTAAACGCTAAAGCTTTTTTAATAGGAAATTCTGTGACCATGCAGCGCTACAAGCGCCAAAAAAAGTTGTTTCAACAAAACATATTTGATTAAGTACCTCATTACTGGAATTTGTGACCTAATTTCAAACATTCAAAAACATACGTATTTATTTCGATCGTAGACTTTGTCTTGAGCTGCAAACTTCATTTATCGTCTCTCGTGCAACAAATATACACCAGTTACACAAGTAATTACTTTCACGATTAGTTGGGAATCTAGAAAAAAATAATGGCAATATTGGCAAAAGGTATCGGAGTCGGACGCCATTGGTGAAAACTAACACTTTGACATCACACGCGCTTGGTTTTGTTCGGGAGCTGTCGGCGTGTCTTCGGTACTGGATTCAAACATAAATTTTTATTTTGATTTAACTTGAGACACATAGTCAATCGAGGCGACAGCTGCCATTAGGAAGACATCAAAGCTTCCCCCATATGGTGTATTTGGACATTCCCTCACCATACGTTGAACTGTTTGCTTTTCCGCCCCGCAGACACACCTCGCAGATTGTACCCTGCCCCATTTATGTAATGAGTCCGCGCATATGTCATTTTTTTGTGCGTATTCTATTCAGTGATGTCCATAATTTACGGGCTGATCGAAGCCGCGAGGTTTCATACTTATGCACGGAAGATTTCTGCCCTGAGGGGGGCAGTTATCTGTCCATTTTTGCTCCCAGAGTCTATGGGGTCTAACTGTGACGTGTGTGTGACTCTGGCAGTTCTTATGGTTGGTCTTCTAAATCGTAGTCTGTTTCTGCATGATTTATCCGTATCCTGGTGCATGGGAAGTTGAGGGTTGCCTTGTATATGTCAGCCTCCATTCACGGAAATACGTTCCCAAGTCCGCCAAGTCTGAAGATAGGGCAGTTTGTGTTTCTTGAAAGAAACGGTGTTGCGTGGCTAGCACCCAGTCATCAGCGTAGCCGAACTTCCGAGATCTAGTTTGAGACACATCGGAAATGAGGAGATATCCCAAAGTAGAGCGTACCACAACAACCCCACTACTTTTCAAGCGCTAAAAGATAATTTTTGGCGAGAGATCGACGCCGTATCTGACCCACGTGTTATGGAAAATTTCAGACGTGGGATAAAGGAGTGCCAGAATAGAAATGGCACACACTTAAGGTACTTTTAAACAGTCAGATCAGTTTTTCGTTCAGTTGAATTGTCAGTTATATGTATGTGTAAACACAAAAAACTGTAAGAAAAACTGAAACTGATACGGAGCTGTGGCTCGATGGGTACACCAAAAGTTACCGTATCAGTTGTCAGTTGAACGAATGTGTAAACAAATCTGTCGATCAGGTCTGAAACCATGACTTTATTAGTGAGTTTATATAACTTTATCAGCAAATCCCATGTCTGTGGAACAAAAAAGATCTGCAAATACCACAACATAAACAAAAGAAAAGCTGCGTTTAATGTTTTGGTTGAAAAATTCAAAGAGCAAAATAACAATGCAACTGTACAAATGGTAAAAGCGAAAATAAACAATTTAAGATCAGCTTATAATAAAGAATCCAAAAAAAGTTAAGGAGGCTACTGAAAGCGGAGCCAGAAGTGGTGGCATATGAACCATCTTTGTGGTACTAGGACTTGTTTATGTTCTTTTATGATACAGGATGTTCGTGATAGTAGAAATACTATGGACAACACAACGGATGGTGATGATGAGGATTAGTGTTAAGGCGGAGATACACATGCCTGTAAAACGGAATAGTAGCTTGCATGCAAGTTAAAGGCATCTGCAAGTAACTAGCATACTGTGGATATATTTGCAAGTCAAACTTGCATGCAATTTGCGCTCTTGCATGCTAGTTTCTTCAAGACGTATACATATGCCAGTTCACAAAACAGACAGTGCATGTCAGTTGCTTTTGCTTAAATACTATCATATTGCATCTAGGTGTAAAATGTGTGGCTAAGTTAATAAGACAAAAAAAGAAAGGAAGAAGACAGATTTGGGTGAAAAATTTGATTAGTAGAAGGGAAAATTTTTGAGCAAGTAGCTGTCTTCTTACAGAAATGCGACAAGAAGATGAAGGTGGTTACAGAAACCATTTAAGAATGCTTCCAGAAAAATTTGACGAATCATTATCAAAAATTGTCGACAACATTAAAAAAAAATGATACCTATATGCGAAATGCAGCTACTGGCATGCCTTTAGCTGTCGCGTACGTTCACACGTGCCGGTTTTACAGCCCCCCGCGCCCCTCTTTCAGCGTGCATGCCAGTAAATCAAATGTTGTGCTATCTACTTGCATGCCAGATAGAGGCATGCCAGTTAGCGTATACACATGACAGTAGGTGGCACATGCAAGGAGCTGTTATGCCAGTGTGCCAGCTACAGGCATGTGTATCTCCGCCTTTAAGCAAAACGCGACCGCAATTTAGGGTATCTTCCTCCATCACTAAACTGTGCATCACATTAAGTGACAACTCTACAACAACAGAAACGGTGACTGAACAGAGAATTGATCTGACCGTTTAAAAGTACCTTTAGACAATGTTATATTCGAAAAATAAAATTTCCCAGATTTTTTTTTATTTTCAAAATAAACTTGTAACAATTTGTTAGCTTGTTTTTTTTTTCAATTGGGTTTAAAAAAATAACTTTTTGGACCACGTATTCCCGCTATCCCGTTATAATAAATATTATGAAATTCAGGGCGTTTTTCGCAATTCTGTGGGTTTATTAGCCAGGCCTAGAACGATCGACGTGTCGTATGTATCTCTAGGATTGGCGTAACTTATCGAAAAACACTATAACTGATGTGTTTGTTTATTATACACAGCATAGCAACCTTATGACGAGAGAGACCCGCATATAACTCATTTGGGATTCAAGAACAAACTGTAAAATTTGAAAAATTTTCTCCAAATCATAGGATGGGACAAGTTGTTCCCGCTTTTGTCATGGGTGTTCTTGGTTGCCGAATGGGATGTAGTTTTGTCTCGTCTTACTGTTGCAGCGTGTTGTGACAACTAATTTGTTCATAAGACACCCAGCATCGTGATCCTAAGACACCGATGCATTTCTGGTTATTGGATTTCTCACATGCTCTGCATTCTTCACAATAACGAACTTAAGAATCAGTTTTCAAAAACAAACGGCCGTTTCCTGGAATAGCTGTCAATCAATGCTACTTATTTTGAATTGATATTTGATTGTCACACAGTTTGTACTTTCATAAAGGCAGCAGAGGTGGCCAAAACGTTGCTAATAATAAAGTGATCATACTTCGACAGATGTTAATTTATGAACCAATGTTACCTAGGAGTGGTGTACCATTACTATGCATGCTTTTCTTGCTGCGTAATCGAGTCTGATAAAATGTGAAGCCAGTATTTTGAAGCCTTATAACCACTTTACACGGTCAAGAAATCCATCAAATTGTGACCTTGAAGAAGTCCGTGAAGAAATCGACAGAATAGAGCTTGCTCGATTTATTGAATTTCTTGGGGAGTTTTAGGGATATTTGGGCCTATCGACAAATTCCAACTTCTTTAATGACAGATCATGATTTGCGTCATTTATCTGTGGTGCCTTTGACGTAACTTCTATTGAAGTTAGCGTCATAGTGACAATTTGTTTTCTGTATTCTGTGACTGTGACATTACTAGTTAGCTGTGTATATTTTGTGATCGTTATTCAGTTGAAAAGTAGTGTTGAAAAGCTATGACTAATTCACAATTATGATGACACCATAAAACAGAAAAAAACAGGGAATGGATCCACTGTCAATCACAAAACACATACTTTGCTCAGTGAACCACAAAACACATAGATTGTGAGACTACCACCGAACAATAACAGTTGACATTATTACAACATCCCTACACAGTATGTTAGCAGAACTTTATAAATGAAAATAAATCATCACTTTCTTTCTGTCAATCTCTACACCAATGTCTTCAAGGTCACAAAATCCATGGATCTATTGACCGTGTAAAGTGGTTGTTATTTTTGGAAATTGTCTTGGTTATTCTCCTGCTCGGCTACTTATGACGCATTCCAAAAACATTTTGAGGAGTTCAAATTTTAGACATTAGCTGTTGTTTAGTTTCGTACGTTAGTTTAAGAATATTTTAAGATGTAGAAACAATAGTTATCAAAAATTTGAATTTCCTAGAAATATCTTTTTCTAAGTTTGGAACTTATACGAAATTTTCCTACTTGGATGAAATTTGATTCATTACCTTTCAAACAAGCTCGAGGATCTCTAGTATTCGTAGGTTTATTGCCTTCATTTGATTGTTCCACAATCATATCCTCCAATTTATTTGTCCTCTCAACAAACTCCGCATGGCATTGCTGAAATTCCTCAGCATTTATGGATTCGTTAATTTTCTTTGAATCATCATCATTATTCTTGGAAGTAGCAGCAGCAAAAAACTTATCCAGCTTTTGCTCTTTGAAATCTGTTCTTATCATTTCTTTCGGGCATACGTTTTTCTCAATAGCAGTTCTGTTTTTCTGTTTGGACGCTTCTATTTCAATATCATACAACATTGGTAATTTTGCCTAGAATGAGAAAATGTTTAAGTTTCGTCCATGTTATTGTTACACTAGTTCTACCATAATGTTTCTTACATCATATAAAGTAAGAGTGACCCACTAATCAAAGCCTGAAATAGTTTGTTTACCTGTGTAAAAAATACTCTTGAATTATTCGATCCGAGAAGTTTTGTTTCTAAGGTGGATGTAATTGTTTCGACTATCTGTTGTTCATTCAAGAAATGCACTTCATGCTTTGTTGGTGAAATATTTACATCAATATTTGCAGGATCTAACTCCAAACTCATATAAACAAAAGGATGAGAATTTTTTGGTAAATAAGTTTCATAAACTTGATCGATACTTCTTTTTAAAACTACAAAACAACAATTATGTAGGAAACATCGTTATACGCATAATACACAAACAATGGTTTTTACAAGAATTTCATATATATTACTATCTATTGGTATTTTGCACCCATCCGGAGTAGCAGATATCTGCGTTTGACTTGAAGGTTGGCAGTTACTGCTTTCCTGTTCAAATATCTGTACCCCGGAGGTAAAAGACACTATGTCACATTTCCCTTAATCTTCAAAAGTTATGATGCAAATACATAATAATTCTAAACAAACATTTTCCACATAAAATTGTTACGGACACTTACCCTGACAATCAACTAATCGATGATTAATGAAAAGAAGAAACTGGAACGTTTTGGTAGAATAGTTAACATTTGTCATATATCCCTTTGCTTTGAATTTAAATTGTGAATTATCTATTGAAAATTCTATCAATTCTCTAGCAATCAAGTTTCCATATATGGTTCTTATATTTTCTACATGATTAGACTTCGGCCGCGTCCTTATGTCATTGCTTTCAGAATGTTTTTTCAACGCGAAACCTGAAAATCAGAAAATTTCTATAACTATTTGTTCATATCCTTTCAACTAGATAGGTAAAAAATAATATTAAGTTAATTGAATCAGTACTTCCCACGCATTACGGTGATACCAGTATATTATTTTCCCATGGCATAGATTGTTATGCAGCTAGGTCTTTTTTTCACACGGCTATGGACATTCTATTTGAATACAACAAACTTTTCAGCTTTACAACACCCCCCCAAACCTCAATTTTACCCTCACCCAAAAAAGTAGAAAACGATCAGGAGCCCCTAAAACTTCTAAAAAAGGATTTTGAACTGTTTTTATATTTATAGTTTTTTTATTATTGTTGCGCCGTTACTGACACGAGTTCTAAAAACCATACGCGTCTTCCATCCTTGCCACAGTAGGAATACCGTAATACTGTAACTTCATTAAAATCAAACCAAAAGCTTCCACGTTACACAATACAGAACGATCTAAAGCAATACTCGTATGTATATACATCAAAACAGTCCCTTGGTTTCTGTAATAGCCAAGGCGATGTTCGGATGGACCTAAAAAAGTGTATTATGCCGCTAGATCTTTTTTCATAGGTCAATGGAGAGCCTATTATGAATACAGCAAATTTTTCAATTTTACAACCCCCAGCCCGTCAAGCAGCGAAGCGCGCCGACGCCAACCTATCGGTGGGCCATCGTTGTACCGCGAATCACAAGTAAAGGTGACATGTCAAATGCAATGGCACATGGCACCCCAAACCATCAAACCAATAGGACGGTGTACATGATGCTCAACAGCAAGCTGGAGATGATGTCATTCACCCCGTCGTCATCTAACGAGTTGGCGTCCGTTGTCTGCCCCACGACAAAACCTGGATTCGTCGGAGAAGGCAGTCGGATGCCACTGATTATGCTAACCGTTAACGATGATGATTTGCAGTGAGTGGAAGCACTAGATGCGGGCGATATGATCTGAAGCCCATTTCACACAATCTGTGGTACACTGTGCAGATTCGAAGGGGCATACCAGGCATCAGCTACAGCTCGAGTGGATCGCATTCTGTCTCGAAGGACCATTAGTCGTAGATACGGATCTTGCCAGTCTATAGTTCTCCTACTTGCTCCAGAAGCTCTAGCTCGCTCCATTCGTCCTTCTTCGATCCATGCGCGCCGCGCTATTATAACTGTAGCCACGCTAAACGCCCCATGGTTACAGCAATTGCTATGATAGAAGCAGCACGTTCTGTTGGCTTACAATATGACCCCATTCAAAAGGGGGTAACTACGTAAACTGGGGCTGTCAGATATCATAGTTTTTGTCTCGACAAAAAACTATGCTTTGTTTTTACATGTTTAGAGCTTTTTGGAGATGCCACCTGGGGTAAATCGCGTCTGAAAAAACAACAAGTGTTACATAGATGGGTACTAGAGAGCATACCGCCAAGTTATGCACAGATGTTTACATTACATTACTGACACATTACATTGATACCAGTTTATTATTTTCCCATAGCATGACGCTATAGTTTGAGATGATCCCCTTGCAACTAAATCATCGCCTGCCCGCCGCAAAAAAGTGTGTTATGCCGCTAGATCTTTCTTTTACAAGTCAATGGACAGCTTATTGTGAATACAAGTTTTTCAGTTCTACAACACCCCACCCCCCAACCACCCCAATTTCACCTTCACCCAAAAAATAGTAGAAAATGATTGGGAACCCCTGTTTTTATAGTTTTTTTTATTAGTGCTGCGTCGCCACTGACACGATTTATAAAAACCTTACGCGTTTTTCATCCTCGCCAAGCTAATAATACTGTGCCGAAGTTTCATTAAAATTAATTCAATAATTTCCACGTTACACAATACAGGAGGACCTAAAGCAATACTCGTATGTATACATCAGAAAAGTCCTTGGTTTCTGTAATAGGCAAGGTATTGTTCGGATGGACCTAAAAAAGTGTATTATGCCGCTAGATATTTTTTCACAGGGCAATGGAGAGCCTATTATGAATACAGCAAATTTTTCAATTTTACAACCCCCCAGCCCCCAACCGCCCCAATTTTATCTCCACCCAAAAAAAAGTAGAAAATGATCAGGCACCGCTAAAACGCCTAAAAATGAAGTTTCCAAAATTATAGCAGTATTACCTACTACGACCCCACAGCATATCGCTACCCAAATTTCATCACAATCTATGCAGCAGTTACTGAAGTTATGAGGGTATAAAAACGCGAACAGACAACAGACAGACAGGCCGACGGAAATGAGTAACGTGGATTCTCGACATCATAAAACGCCCAAAAAGCATATTACCTCAAAATAGAAACTTATCGCGATCACAATACCCCCCCTCACCTAACGGCGTGGGAAGTAAAAGAGAGTTTTACATATTGACATGTTGTATCTTTGCTTTTGTTTTTTGTTTGCCTGCACAAATGTTATCTGTATCAAAAGGATTCCGTATTTGTACCAAAGCTTGATAGAACTACAGGTATATTCAACAATTATTTATTGCAAGAATAGTTTTAGATTCAATGCAGAACACACTCTGGAACATCTCACGCGCGCCACTACTTATTATGAATATGTGCCGGTTATCTATAGTGCTGGTATATCGTTTTAGAGTATTTTGTAGTCGAACGTCTTTAACATAATTCATTAGGAATTCTCCATAAGTGACGGGATTTAAATTATTTGGTATAAAAATTGAGCTCATTAAAATGTCATTCTTAGAGCTCTTTCAGACGAGGATACCGTATCTCAGATACGCGTATTTGAGATACAGATAATCCACACATTCACATGAAGCTGTTCAGACGGCTCCGGCGACGCATACTGTATCGCCAAAGTATCGCGATACTGATTCGAGTATGTCGTGCCATCCAGCCGCCGGCGACAGGATGCGTATCTCAGATACAATATTACCATTACGTTATACCTACGTGTTCAGACACGCATACTTTTGCAGCGGATTCCATAGGCGTTTTATTCTTTTGTTAGAAGTTGAATTAGCTACACGCATTAGTGCAAGTAACCAAATAATGGAGCATGCCATATATTTGATAATGAAAAATTTATTAGTTTGGTGGAGCCAAATCCATGTTTATGGGTTTATGCACTCCTTAATATCCATAACTTGAAATAATAAGTGCACTGCACTGCCACTGTTTTCGTACTGATGCAGAGTTACCTGTATGCGATACGGTATCCAGAAGTATCACTCACAAATTCTGTATCTCAAATACGCGTATCTGAGATACGGTATCCTCGTCTGAAAGAGCTCTTAGGCCCATCCACACATTCAAAAAATGGTATCCACTATCCAGATTTAACACTGCCGGACTTTGCCGTTTGAGCATATCTAAAATCGTTGCATTGTTTTTATTTCCATGCTTTCATCCGCATGTGGATATCTCAATTTAAATTTGTATCAGAAAATGGCAGAAAAAGTCGGTAGCCGACGGAATTCGAACTCGAGGCCTCCAGATCGGTACTCCGGCGCTCTCGGCACTTCTGCTACGTCCGTCAGCCGAAAACTCCCTACCGCGCCCCTTCTGATACCACCACTTTCACTTCTACTTTCACGTCTTCAACCGAATGTATTGAACTGTCAATAACGCTGTAAAAATTTCTAGTCTAATTTAGACAGCAGTTGTTGTCACTAGAAAATTCAGTTCAACCCCAAGGCACATGCAATTCGGATGTTAACTTACCTATACTGGCATTATGGACCGCGTATTTGCTAACAACATCGGATATTTTCTGATACTCTTCAGCTGGTGATCTCAAAGCTTTTTTTCTAATAGGCATATTGTAAAACAAATCTTCAACAATTATTGTAGTTCCTTGATTACCAGACATTGGTTTTGGAGGATCCCTTAGTTTACTATCAACATATGATGCCCTACATGAGAAAGGGAATTTATTAATGTCTGGTAAGTTAATTGTTGAGTGGTAAGTTTAAAAACTAAATAAATTGTAAAGGAAGCATTCCGATCTCGGAAGCCGCGACCTGGCAGCGCGACTGACTTTTTGCTGTCATAATACGGCTGCTCTGGCGCGAGTAATATTGAAGGTTCCCTTGAGTGTTACTCAAGGGATACCCGCAAGTTTGGCTTTCCTTGTGTATCTGTTTCCTAGACAACATCTACCATACGGCGCGGCGGGATTCATTTTGCGACGTTGTCATATTTCAAATATAGGTCAATTTGTTATGCCTATGCATGTTCATGTTTTCTGTTATCTCTTTCGGTTTTGTGCCAGTATTTCGTGTTTTGTGCCGGACATTTTTTTGGATGTGACAGAAACTGACAACACAGTACTCCGAATTAACCTACAAAATCGCCTTGACTGCAACGAAATGTCATGTTGACATTTCGTTACTTGAGTATTACTCAATTACGTAAGGGCCCCTCAAGTAGCTGTCGAGACACAAAACCTTACTTAAGGGACCCTCAAGTATGAAGGGACACTTATGTATCGACTACGATCCTAGGAGCATTCGGATAGCAACATCCGCGACAAAGGTCGCGAGCATGAACTGTATTCGCTACGTCTCAACTGAGAACAGTAGTTAGTGTGACTCCACGTGGTCATATTGTGGGATATATTTTTTTATTTATTTAACCAATATTATGACTGCTGGTTTGAATACATTAAAAGGGAAACTCAAGAAGCGGCTTCTGGAGGAATAAGAAGAGGACGATGATATTATGATGTTACTTTTTACGAAAAGGAATAAGATCAATCCATTATATAAAGCGAGGGTTGCCGAAGGCTGAATGGTAGTGAAACCATTGATTAAAGAAACGCAAATTCAGGCAGTACTGTCGATTGAAACAAAAACAGTTTAGATTTGTATTAAGTTTATGACCGCTTTTCGTGGATTTCGTTCAATAACTTAAACTAGACTCTTCTTCACGACGTTTCGGTTTATTACACTCAAACCATCATCAGGTGTAATTATATGAGATGTCGGTTACATTTCTGTAATTTGTTTTTGCGAAACAGCCTCTACGGGTTGAGAGCCGAATTCAGCTTCAAACAACTTTACAGAGATGTAACCGACATCTCGTGTAATTACAACTGATGATGGTTTAAGTATATTAAACCAAAACGTCGTGAAGAAGGGTAGAGTTTAAATTACTGACCGAAATCCACGGAAAACAGCCATAATTTATAGTCGCGGTCATTAGAAAAATAAGTTTATATTTGGTTTAAGTATAATAAACCGAAAAACCGGGAAGAAGAGTGTAGTTTAAATTATTGATCGAAATCCATGAAAAACAGCCATAAGTTATGGTCGCGTTCACTAGAAAAATAATTTCAAACGTGTATTAAGCTTAAATGAGTACGAAATTCAACCAAAGAAAAAGGTACGATCACATATCCCAAATATTTAAGTCTAGCATCATCGACAGGCAGATTTCTTGCAGTCATTTCCACCATACCCTCATCATCTGCATCGCAAAAATATACCATTTTTGTATTCAGCCGTGCAGCCGCCACTCTGTCACTCAGTCCGGCCGCGCTGTTCAAGTCACGTGCTGGCCACGCCCACCCGCCGCGCGACACAGTCGCTTGCGTCGGAAAGTTCTCCATATGAACGCATACAGAGCGGTGTGTCGCGACCACAGTCGCCGCTGCCGGGTCACTATCGCCGAGTCGCGGCTTCCGAGATCGGACGGTTACCTTAATACTTACTGGTATGCACACATATCCTGTTTGGTTTTGGAAATTATAGTCAAATGCGCTACATGTGATATGCTAGCCAAAGCTTCTCCACGAAACCCATATGTTGAGATTTTATGTAAATCTTCAAATTCTGTTAGCTTGGAAGTAGTAAAACGTTCACATACTATTTCAAAATCATCTTTCCTAATGCCTACTCCATTATCCTGAATCTAGGATAGTTGAAAATATAAGAACAAATTTAATTATCAGTGATTACTAGTTACTAATTAGATAATTATTTGGGCTGAAGAAAATCTCAGATTTAGTTATTATAAATCTAATCGTAGCCATAGTATTGATTTTTGTCAATGCTGCAAATGAAAATTTAGAAAGTCTTATTTCCTCTGATGAAGTATGCACTTACTAATTGAAATGTATGATGACACAAAGCTATCAAGCAATTAGCATGCTGATTAAATCTACATGTTTTCAAAACTGAACATTATTGAATATGATGAATGCAAATTAATAGCTATAATAATTAAAAGTTACAAAAATCGTTAAAAATTCACAATTATCCAGTCTGTCTTTGAACTTTCAACAATACTTTTTGGAGACTGAAATTTCCATTTCCATGTTGAAAAAGCTAAAACATTGTCCAACAATACCACCTCTAAACAACTCAACTAGGATTTATTGCACAACCATCTTGAACTTTGAAAATAAATGTACAATACAAAATGAACCTACATTGGCTACCTTTTATTAGCTCAAAATAAAATTAAAAGTACCCTTAGCATGACAATCTTAAGAACATACCATACTACTACTTATTTTACTAAAAATAAATGTTTTGTTTGATGAAAGGAGTAGGTCAAGTAAATAATGTCATAGATGGCTCAGATGAGATAACCATTTCCAAAAACCAAAATTAAATTACTCAAAGCTCTGCATACTTTTTTATAACAAATCATCAATGATTGACTTCAACACCATTATATAAATAAAAAATGGAAAATCGAAAAAAATGCTTCATTGTCTTTAAAAGTATTATCCCTTAGAATCAATACATTTATGCATTATACAGGGTGGTCCAATAAGCGCGCGATGCTCTCTAGCGGCCTTACCGTTTAAATAGAAGATAATGGCTCGAATAAAAAACGTTTTTTTCAATGGTCTAGTTGTAGAAAATAATTTCATAGATGGCGGACATCCGGATATATCGGAAGTAGGTATGAACTTCCTTATTTTAGATATATTATTACGTTTTTGAAGTCATCATCAATTTTTAGGTCTAGTCTGTTAACCATAGTTTATGTCTACGAAGCTTATCTTCGAAGTTATTCAGCAATCTTCAGAAAATTTGACGTTTGTAGTACTTTACAAAAAATGTTAATATCTCGGAAACTAAGTACGACAGAAAGATGCGGTTTTCGGTTTTAAAACGAGCAAGAAACGTACTTGTGTTGCAGTAAGAGCATTGTTTCGAAAGCACATCAAATCAATAGACTAGCAATTTTCAAATTTAAAAAGTTTAAAACGTTAAAAAATTTTTTTCAAATGGGATGGTATGGTAAGTTTCACATCGGTGGATGCGGATGCGAAATAAATTCTCTTTCACTTTTATCTAGGCATATGTGGTTCTATTTTTGATGATTTTCAAGATATTTACGATTTTGTAATTATTTTGTAATGGCGCGTAGGAATTGGAAGAATCGTAGGTGGCGTGGCTCGCAGATGAAACAATGGACTAGTATCATGATTTTTTTTTTATGGTTGCATATGACAGAGTACGTCATAAAAATCATCCTGTTTTTTTCCCCGATTTTTTTGGACACGGGAAAGCCAAGAAAATAAGGAAAATATTTGAATTTTCCTAGGGCCGTGACGTCACGGCCCTATAGGCGAACAGCCAATCAAAAGACAGATATGTGTGCTGTGTTGCCGCATTCTGATGGCGCGCGAAATGCCGGAGCTGTACGCGGGCTGGCTCATCTATCTTGTCTTCTGTTCCCGTCTGATATGTTTTGTGGTTTTAATGTCCCGTGATCCGAAATTCCAGGGCTGTTCCAAATTACGGTTCTATCGCCGTCCTAGAACGGTTTTCATCGTGCCCCGCCCATTTTGTGATTCTAGAATCGATGATTGGTTGGTACGCTGGTGGACCAACCAATCACCGTTTTTAGAACTGTAAAATGGGCGGGGTTTGATGAAAACAGTTCTAGGACGGTGATAGAACCATAATTTGGAACAACTCTTCCTAAAGCTAAGTTAAGGTTCGATCCGTCAATCCTGTCAATCAATCGTCATTCGGTCATTGTCACTTCCAAATTCCATTGGGCTTTGGCTGTAATTTCCAACAATCTTAAAGTTATTATTAAGTTATTATTATTTGTTTGCGTTTATTTGTACAGGATATCCTTTTATTCCATTTTACTGGGTTTCAAGTTATTTTATCATAACATAACCAACAAGTATGAGTAAAATCGATAGTGGATTCACAAAAGCCGATTCAGATAACCTGCCTAAAGTTGATATGGCTATGGTGAACGACTTTTATGTGGATAATATGCAGTTCTTCAATACGGAGATGAGAAATGTGAAAGCTAAGAAGTGAGTTTCAAAATATTTATAACAGTTGGGATAGCAAATAACATGTTTATGTGAAATGTAAATGTTTTGCGAGTCGGAGCTGTTCTTGGCAACAATGCACTGCTGATAATTCGCGCGGTTGGCAGTGATTGGCTGAATTTGAATTCCGTTCTTTAAACTTTAGAATGGAATTACTAAAAAACAAAATGATGTAGAAAGTAACGAAATGCAGCAGAACGTTTATTTTTGTATGCACTAAGCGGTCATAATAATTAAATCATTGTTCTTAACCTCGTGATACTAGTCCATTGGCAGCAAACCTTTCATCCAAAGTGTTTCGGCTTGTGAAATTTATTATACTATCCCATTTAAAAAAAATACGTTTTAAACTTTTCAAATTTGAAAATTCCTAGTCTTCTGATTTATGTGCTTTTGAAACAATGATCTTACTGAAACAGAAGTATATTTCCTGCTCGTTATAAAACCGAAAATCACATCTTTCTGTCTTAGTTTCCGAGATATTAACATTTTTTGTAACGTACCATAAACGTCAAATTTTCTAAAGATTGCTGAATAACTTCGAAAATAGGCTTCGTAGACATAAACTATGGTTAACATTCTGGACTTATAAATCAATGCTGAATTCAAAAACGTAATAATATAAGAAAGTTGATACCCGCTTCCGGCATAACCGGAAGTCCGCCATCTTTGAAATTATTTTTTTGCAAGTAGACGATTTTTTTATTTAGGCCATTTTCTTCTAATTTAAACGGTAACGCCCCTAGAGAGCACCGCGCGCTATTGGACCATCCTGTATAAAACCAATGGTAAAACTTTGTTTTAGCAGAAGCAGAAATGGGGGTCAAGAGTGGTGTCAAAAGGCTCATTAAAACAGGAATGTCACTGCTCTAGTCACTTCATGAACCAGATTTTTTAATACTGCAACAGCATCATTTGTGGATGCGGGCCGCTGGTGGTACCAGGAGATGGCGCGAGAGGGTCGTCGGCGGGCGCTGGCCCGTTCCCGCGTAGTACCAGTCGACGCTTTCGAAGTTGAGCTGACGGGTCGGCCGTAGCTCAACTGGTGAGAGCGCCGGAGTACAAATCTGGAGGTCGTGGGTTCGAGTCCCGCCGGCCGCCGACTTTTTCCGACATTTTCTGGTACGAATTTAAATTTAAATTAGCATCATTTGTGTTTGTAACATGATCACCACACGTTTTCTCTTTCAACTTTGGGAACATAAAAAAGTCACATGGTTATAAGTCAGGGCTGTAGGTCAGATGCTGAAGTAATTATACTTTGGCTCTTCCAAAAACTGTTTTGTATGCTGTGTGTATGCAAATAATGTTGCTTAGTGGATGTTGTAGGCATGTGTTTTCAAATACTTGGTAAATAATTTGCAATGTACCATTGAGCATTCACTGCTTGTTGATCCTCCAAAGGAACCAAGGTAACAAGTCTACTACTGTCTCAAAAAAAAAAAATGCTATCATTTTTTTCCCAACATTTCACTTTCACTGGATTGGGATCAATTGGAAACACCCATTAACCCAACTGATTTTTAGAATCAGGTTGAAAGGCATATATCCATGTTTTGTAACCAATTATAGTATCATGCACACTGCCTTAGATCTACCATAATTGCATTTTTGAGTTTGTTGGCACCATTATAACATGATGTTTTTGGGCTTCTGATAGATTATGGTAACCCAATGACAATATCTCCAAGACGGTTATGCACAATATTTTTAATTGCAGTCATTACAATCCTTAGACTACTAATAATTCTATAGGTGAGTCATTTATCATCCTCAATCATCTGTCAACATGGCAACATGTTCATTCGTTCATTTCATTTTGCAGAAATTGGCCTTCCTCCTCGAAGTTCATCACTGGGAGAAATTCTTTCAAATTTGAATTCATTGTACCAGTCATAAATTGTCTTCAAAGATTCAGCTTCATTACCAAATGCAGCCCTTTCATCACTTGCACTTTTGGAATCACTAAGTATCATAACATTTTCACAGGTTAAATACATTTTTGACAGAAGAGCTAATTTTGAATTTTGCAAAAAATGTATAGGATCAACTGTCAACTTGAAATGATTCTGTCAAACTAGACATAAATTAGACTAATTAACACATATATACAACTACTGTATTACAGAAGGATACTTCCCAGTTAACTGGAAAACAGCCTGTGTAGTACCTACTCCTAAGATAAGAGGTCCAAAACAGTTTTCAGATTTAAGGCCAATAAGCAGATTACCAGTCCTTTCAAAAGTTTTAGAGAGACTGTTTTTTTTGTCTATGATCGAATATCTAAGCTCTAATAATTTATTACCTGATAATCAGTCCGGTTTTCGTAAAGGCTTTAGCACTGTAACTGCATTATCTAAGACACTTGATGATATATTATATGCGACTGATCAAGGCAATATAACAGCACTAATATTATTGGACTTTAGCAAGGCGTTTGATACTCTAGGGAGAGATTTGCTTCTATCGAAGCTCCAGTACTGTGGTTTCTCTGAGATTACTATCAAATTTTTTGAATCTTACCTCTCCAATCGGTGTCAATTTGTTTCAATATATGACAGAACCTCTAGTACAAGGCCAGTAACAAAAGGAGTACCGCAAGGCTCTATTCTTGGCCCGTTACTTTTTTTATTATACACCATGGGTATGAATCTTAATGTTGAGAACTGTACTTTACATCAGTTTGCCGACGATACGCAGGTGGTCAAAAGTTTTAAAGAGGAAGATGTACGCACAGCATGTTCAGATATAAATATTACCTTGGAGAAAATCTACAAGTATTCCTGCAAACATGGTTTGAGGATTAATCCCAGCAAAACAGCTGCTGTTTATTTTGGAAATATGGGGTCTGGCTTAATTGAAAATCTAAATATAACTATTAACGGCAACAAAATAGAGCCTTGTGAATCAGCTAAAAGTTTAGGTCTGATAATTGATAGTAAGCTTAGATTTAGGCAGCATGTTAATTCTATTGTCAGCAAATGTTATATGGCCCTAAAGAACCTTTACCACAGTAGATCTTTCCTGACATTTTCCTTGAAAAAGCAGTTGTGCGAATCGTTAGTTTTAAGTCACCTGAATTATGCCGATACAGTCTATGGATCATGCTTGGATTTTAATTGTAGGGCTAGGATTCAAAGGGTGCAAAATGCTTGTGTTAGACTAATCTACTCTTTGGGTCGAAGTGACCACGTTTCGGATAGACTGGCACAACTAGGTTGGCTTAACATGGAAAAACGGAGAAAACTTCATCTTGCATGTCTTGTACATAAAGTTGTATTGCAAAAATCTCCAGTTTATTTATATAATAAGTTACGTTTTGCTTCTGAGGTACATAACGTTAATACTAGAAATACCCATCTGTTATTAATTAACCATCATAAGACGTCGTTATATGAACGATCCTTTAGCTACAACGCCGCATCAATCTACAATGTGATTCCTATGAATATTAAAAGCCATACCTCCCACGTAATGTTTAAAAATGCTCTTAAAAAATATCTTCTGGCTATTTAATGTATAATTGTGAGTTTCCGCTGTATTTAGAATAATTTTAATGTGTCTATTGTAATTTGTAATTTTCATTTTATTTGTGATTTATATAATTTTATTCTTTGAACGATTTTTATGAATTATGAGTTTCCGCTGTATTTAGAATAATTTTAATGTGTTTATTGTAATTTGTAATTTTCATTTTATTTGTGATTTATATAATTTTATTCTTTGAACGATTTTTATGAATTTTGTAAAATTACTGGTACTCGGTTAAGTGGAACAGCCTGGGCTGGACTTCGCCGAGGATTATTAAAATAAAGACCTTTTATTATTATTATTATTATTATTATTATTACTTTTGTTTCCAGCCTGCTTGATATCCATATGGCTACAATGAATATGTTAAGTTAACAGAAATTCTTGGTGCAACCTATGTATAATTTACCAACATATACAGGGTGTTCCATACTAATGTATGAATATTTCTAGGGGTGATTTCCTGAATGATTTTGAGTAAAAAACTATATGAACGTACATCCTAATTTTCGAGCTACAGGGTGTTAAAAGTTCTAATAAAAAAATTCTTTTTGTAATAACTTTGGTAATGCCTTAGTTTTCTTTATGAAACTCAGTATATTATCGATGTACCAAAAGGTACTTTTTCAACAAAAAAAGTGGAACATCACTGTTTCATTTTGGATTAAAAGCTTATTTTGAATTTGCCTTTCATTTTTAGCAGTTGTAATCCCTTGTTTTTTTTGTCAAAGCTCAGTATTTGAAAAAAAATAAGTAATTTTCTTGCATTTTTGATACAATGCAGTTACACACGTTTTGCCTGATTGAGACAAAGTTCATTAGAAAAGTTGTCTCCTTATTTTTGTTTATGGGTACAAGAGCATGGACTTGAAAGATTCTATGCATTAATAAATCGATTTCAAGTTAAATAGATTAATTTTCAAATTAGCGTACTAGGCTGGTGTTTCAAATGAGTGACGTTTTAATAAAATCTAGGAAATCAGAGCCTGAAATATTTCTACATTAATCTGAAACACCCTGTATAAAAGTGCTAACCATCTTACACCTAGTTAAAAACAACAGACTATTTAAAACCAAATATGATCAGCAATAATATGTCCTTAACATTACTCATGACAAATTATAAACTTGTTGAGGTGAAAGTATTCAAACACATGGATTACTAGATAACCAGACACAGACAGTCAGTACAAAGGTTAAAGTGTTCAATATTTACCTGCAGTAATTTTAATCCTCCATGTTTCACTGTGATCTGGATGTTTGAAGATTTGGCATCAAGACTGTAAATATAGATAATAACAACATACCTACTCCTATTGAGAAATGAGTGATGAATTACAATTTTTCTTACAAATAGAAAAGAGAACTGTGCACTTGACTTAGTATAGCTTATAGCTAAAACTTCTTGAAAATTATTTGTAGTTTTTCTAATGCATGCCATCAGACCACAGGAATCCTCAGATTTCTGGTCTAAACAGATTAAGAGAATGTTTTCGCACAGAATATTTATAAGTTCAGTCTAAACTCAAGGAACAGAAAAAAATCTACTCATCAATCGGTAAAAGGCACTCATTTTTCAACTTATACTAAGTATGAACAGTACCTCACCATACCTGTTTTCAATCAGCTCTTTCAAAGCATTTGCCGGCCTTTGAATCACCTCGCCAGCAGCGATTCTATTGATCACATCTTGAGCAAGCTTTTTTATCGGAGGAATTTCCATTGATTAATTTATAGGTTCTCCAGATTGATGAAAGTATGGTCTTTGGATTTGGAGAATGATTCCAGCGTCTAGCAACTAGTTATCAAATTCCAACATCACATTTGTTGATTTGTTATTGAGGTTAAGTTGTAATGTTGACATGGAACATGGAAATCACATCTCAACAAACAATCAGCTGTCTTCTTAGATAAGAGGCCTTTACGCATGGCCGACTCTACACTAGGCCGGAGCCTTAGATGTGGCAACGTGGCTTAACTGTCAAATAGTGGTCCGGTTACCGTAAATTGTTTTATAGTTTCAGAATAGTAATTATTACATTTTATATGTATTAAGAGTTCATCTCGGTTGATAAATTAAGAAAAATACTTTTTGAAAAAATAAGTATGGTGAAAAATGCCAGTAGTAACAGTACAAAAATGTATATGTATTTAGATTTAGAGATTTTCCCTTCTGTTAGACATTTGTTATTTCCATTAGATTTCCTCTTTTTAGTTTTGTCAGTCTGTATTTTGTCTTGAACTGTTTCAGTGTAATTATAAATAAAAATATTTGCTACATTAACAACATTAATTCAAGCTGAATTTCATCAGTTTGGGGTTGATTACATGAACAAATGTGTCTAAAACAAACTCATCTATATGTATATTGATGTATTTTTTTGCAATTTTCATTAAAACTGCTTCGTGCAATTGCCCAAAAACATACTATTGGCCTGAAATCAAAATTTTAACAATACCTATTGTGAATAAGGACTGTAATTTGAGCGTATACTCTGATGGAAGGGTTACGCCTACCAACTATAAGCTGTATGTCTTTAATATAGCTAGCAAATAATTTTGTCCTTCATGTTCTACCTATAATTTTTGCAATGACAACATTTATACAGGCTGATATTTCATCAATTTGTAAAACAATGTACTTCTCCGAGAATAATAAATAAGCCCTCTGCAACAGTTTTAATGTAAGGCAGGTGCAATTTTTAAAGAACAGCAAAGTTTTGAGGAATATTTAGGATGATGGTAAAATTGGCAACTTATCCTCTATCACAAAATTGTAAACTTTCTTTGGCTGGACATAGAAAAGGTTTTAACATTAAATCAACAGAAAACCTATTTAAAAATAGTGTGCCAAAATATTTTCTATTTGAGACCAACAGGATATTCTTAATGACAGTGGTAAAATCTAACTCAAATCACCAACAAATTATGATTTACTTATTTAAAGGAATGTCTATATTCATTGATACTAATACCACTTACATCTGAATCGTAGTCAAACACTACAAAATAAAAATAAACGCAACCTGTTTCCTGTTGTCTCAGGTTATGATATCTATGGTTCAACAGAACCTAGCGCAAAAGCGCTAGCGTGGAAGCGCCTGCAAGCGCTAGGTTTGATCGTCGAACGATCTTCTTTTCGGTGTGATAAAACTGTCATATCCATCAATCCATCTCCATATTTTAATATTTATTATCTGTATTGTCAAAAACCTAAGTTATAAAATGACAAAACCTGATATTAAATTGACACTATACAACGCGGTAACTGCTTCTCTCAGAACTACAAATAACTTTTCCTAGTTTTGTGCCGCTTCGCTAACCAAACAGCGCTAACCAAGCTGACTAGCGCTTTTTTGACAGCTTGTCGTTCAACGGTTAGTTAGCGCAAAGCGCCCACAAGGCACAAGCACTTACGTCCGCTAAGTCCCGTTGAACACTACCAATCATCAGTGGGATAGCGTTATTTTGTGATTAGTACCTAATATTAAATTGGTATTAATATTCGCGATTCATTAGTATAGGTGTTCTATTAAAGTTAGTGATTTGTATTAAAAGTATAAATAAAAATTATTTCCATGTTATCTTATAAAAAACGAATGCCTTTCTGATTTCTGTTAAACAATCTTCAAAAGTCAACTTGATGAAATAAAATATAAAATTCTAGATATAATGATGAGTTTAGTGGAGCACCGATGTTCTTACTATCGATAATATCTCCGATATTCGTCCACCTCGCCTTCTGACGATTTGTAGTTAGTTTCATTTTGACTCATAGAATTAGTCTGTGAATGGAGAAGTTTACTAATTTTTTTTATCGATTCAATAGAAAATATAAGAAAAATAAAAGAAAAGCGTGAAAGAAATATGAATATATCTCTAAAGACAAAAAAGTTATAATGTTTCAAAGTCGCGCTCCGCAGAAATATTTTTGGGACGACTGACCGAGTGGTGTGACGTCACGTCTCCGTAGCCAGTGCGGGCGGCCGCGGCCGCTGAGCCATATGACGCGACGCACGTATCAGACAACGCGAACGCACACAGGCACAGCGCAGTGGTGGCGTGAGCTGAGCAACCAATCGTCTCATTTGTTTTCTAGTTTAGTGTATATCAAATAATATTGCTATGATAAGTGATATTAAAAAAGATGTTATAAAAAATATTGCATTGTTCCAAAGTGTGTGAGCACAACTATTAAAACACCTAATAAAGTTTTTTCCACGTACCTTTGCATGCAAAAGAAGTGGTGCAAAGTGATGAAACGGGATTTAATAAAACCAAAAAGTATAAAATATGTTTGTGAGGATCATTTTGATGTATTTATCTTCTATTGATAAGTATTAATCATCAACTATATATGGATAGCAACACTGGTTGTTAAAGATTACTTTACCTAATAGTAAATTAGTTACATTTATAATGTAATATGTATTCTGAATTACTTTATTGTGTTATATATTTCTATATTTTCGGATTCGTAACTTATGTTTTTGTTGTTACAGCTTGAAAATGATACTGAAAATCTAATCAAATATAAACTAGTTTGTGGTACATTAAAGCTGAAAACTGAAGACTGCCCTCATAAGTTTGACTGTCAAAAAGTTGTTCATCCTAGAAGAAAACTCGGAGCATATGAAAAAAGGCGACGTGCAGAATGTTTAGAAAATTTATTGCAGAACGATGCTTCATCGACCTCAAGTTGGCAACCTTTCGAAGTAACTCAGTGTCATTCAATATACCTACAAAGAGCCGGATATACTAGAAAATCCACTATCTAAGGATTGCACAGTAAATGTATCGGATACAACAACAAAATTTGAACAAAGTGCAAGTTGACATCAAAGTTAAACAAAAGGATATAAGTGTCTGATGACCATCCCCCAATCACCCGAGAGTTCTCCTACAAAAGAATTAGTTTCTTGCTAAGAGTTGCTACAGTTCAGTTAATTATACTTTAAATACTCGTACAACAGTCATCCCTCAGTATTGCAAAGAGACAATAACAAAAATATCAACAAATGCTGGTTTTTATTTGCGTTTACCGGAAGACGTTTATTTTCTCACGAAACTATTATCTTAAAGCGTTTCTAGATCAATAAGAGATATTCTAATATCACTTTGTCCTTTTACAAGTCTTTCTTCCGTTATGGTCAAAAACTAAAAAACATTTAAAAATCAAAAATAAATTACGTCTGATGCGTTGAGCCCTAATGCGTTTTGCACAAACTGTACATACAATACACTCTACAGCTTCCACGATACACAGATCTACGGCAGCGCGCGGCATAGACGGCTGGCTATGCGTATTGCGGAGACGTGACGTCACAGCCAAATTGAAGGCGGCAACTAATTCGCGCTAAATATGCAAAATTTAATTATTGATTTCTCTGCCATTTATTGACGGCTTTCAAAAATCTTTTCACTGACTAATTATGTTTCGTCTATATTTTACGGATACGTAACTGCTTATTTCATTATGAGTATCATGAGACTTCTCCATTGTTAGTAGTGTACCGAGTGACCTAACTGTTGCAAAATTTTTCGAGACTTTAGCGCCCTCTGATGGCTCTTTACCTACCTTACGCCTACGCTTCTGACAATTTTTTCCCTACTTTCTTATAATATTTCAGTTTGTATTGCAAATTTTCACCCCTACTTTATACATCCACGGCGCCTTCTGACGACCCACATATCCTATGTTGATACCACCGGTTGGTACCTACCGAACCTGTAAACATAGGCGTAGTTAAGTCCCTGAATCTGGGGGGGGCTTAAGCCCCGCTCTAGATACAATAAACTCAACAGAACGTTCTCATTTATACACCCCATACTCTATGTTCCTTTAAAATATTTTTTTAATAACGCAATGCCGTTATGTATATTTTATAAAATTAATATTACATGTACGTTATTTATTATACTAACTATTCTGTCAGTGAAGAAGCTACGTTTGCGGACCTATGTATTTTTATTATCTAAAATCTACATTTGTGATACTTACGGTAATAAGCGTTTATTTTTCATTAGCATATACAGGATGGGTGAGATGGGTCCAAAGTTGTTTTTTAACGGTGTATAGACGTCGTTAAATTAAACAACTTTTCCAAATAACTTTTTTTCAGTAAACTGAAAATAAGCGAGATATAGAATAAAAAAGTATGTCAGGACTTGTGTATCAAAACGTAACTCGTCTGTTTCTGTTTAGTATTTTGTTCGGATTTTTGTGATATCGATTAGGCATTGTACTTGTGAGTAGTCATTTCTTGGTTATCGTTGTTAATTTTAAATTGGTAAATCCTGAAAGTGGCACATTAATTATAGTGAAACAACTTTTAAGATTTACCAATTTAATATGAACTAATTGATCTATAAGACAAGAATCCGAGCGAAAAACTAAGCATAAACAGACTAGGTACGTTTTGATATACAAGCACAGATTTCCTTTTTAGATTCCGAAAAAAGTAATTTGTTAAAGTTGTTTATTTTAACGACATCTATACACAGTTTATAAAAAGTATCAACTTAGGACTCACCCTGTGTATATGTTACGGTAAATGTGATTATTCCAGCTATGTTGCAAAATCTCTGGCGATTATTCATAGCTACTAACAAATTTGGCAAATGTGATAAATTTATGAATAGTCATCAAATGATCTGTGTATTTTTGGTTTTTCAAACTTTGTACTCAGAAATGTCATAATTGTCTAACATATCCAAATTAACTGAACAAAAATATTTAATTTGTTTTTCGTACCAATAAACGATACTTGACTAAAAAATCTTTTTAATAATGTGTTATCTTTAGTTTGTTTTATTATATGCACACTACAACTGTTTCTAGCAAGTTCGATTTTTTTATTTTAATCATTTTATAAAAATTCTACTTTTTCTATGTAACTATTTATGATGTCATCTGTAACTATTTATGTATATTCTAGTGTTTTTATATAACTGTTTTATGAAAGTTATATTTATTTTATGTAACTTTTTTGAAAGTTCTAGTTTTATATGTAACTGTGTATACGCAAGTTCTAAGGCTTTTATGTTTCTGTCTGTAGGTGCTTTATAATATTAGACCTGCGTGGCAACAAAAATTATGCAGCAGACAAAATATCATCCATTCAATGTTTTTTAATTAAATGTGCAATGTACATGTGAGTGATGATATTTGAATTAATTTTGGGGGGGCTAATTTCATTCTTGGGGGGGCTAAGCCCCGCCAAGCCCCCACCTAACTACGCCTATGCCTGTAAATAACAACATTTTTACTTTATCGAGTGACTTTTTTTACGTAGCGAGCTCTTAAACTATGAGGCACAAAATTCTCAAACATTTCCATTTCCCTTCCCTTTATATCATTTTCAAAAGGCATAGAATTAGCACATACATCTTCAGGCGGTAAATCTGAAAAGATTGACAAACTGTTACTTGAAATTTTACATACGCGCCTATTTGGCTAAAAAATATCGAGTTGGTACCGGTATCGATATTTTCATTTTCGCATCATTACAGCCGTAAAATCATCCATAAATCATCCCAAGGTCAAATTTTGTGGGAACCATTTTTATATAGGAAATCCTCAGAAATATTGTGCTGGTTGTTCACTATGCTGTGCTAAAAGTTCATTGATTAACTATGGTTTCCGGTACACAGTTAGCACCGGCAATGTCATCAACTATGGGTACCTTCGAGCACTTCATTTGAAAGTGAAGGGAAAATTACACCGTTATTTACTAACTGCAATAGCGTTTGGTCGCTAAATAGGGCGAGGAGGAAATATCGAACCTCGAAAGTAACTTGGTTTTAAACAAAATCTTGAAGGATCTTCTTGCGAAAATCTCCAAATAATATGTTGAGCAACGATTTGAATGAAAGTCGATATTAAAAATAATAGTCAATTTTAATAAATATTCATCAATAAATTAATTAAAAACAACAAATTCACTACGCTATTTGATATTCAAACAACTATATTTCTGCCGATTCTCTCCTTAGATTCATCCATCAGTTTGTATGCTGGTAAATACATAGTGCTGCCAGTTTTTTTATCTAAGTAACTTAGTGCCGGATTCCTTACTGTGTTGGTAACATCGCCTAGTGATGTGTAGCCATAGTCATACAACTTGCAATAAGGCACTTTGTAATACAGTAGATAATCCCATATATCAGAGTAATGCCACTCCATCAGAGGGCTAACTCGCATTATTCGTGGCCAATCAGGGTCTGTGAACTGGAAAACATGTCAAATTAGTAGCGCCTGAAAATTGTAACACTAACATGGCTGATTTAATCAAAATAACTGTAGGCGAATAGATTCGACTGTCTTGTTCAGATACAAAACTATTTAAATCCGAGCGATTCTAAGGTCGTTATGAAGTGTTATTATACAGGGTTGTTCACGTTATTCGACACGGAGCATTATGGCTAAAGTATTTGATAAAACAGGAAATAATAATTTCGGATGGATAGAGACCCATAAAGGGGGGGTGTTGCATTCGAAAAAACATAACTTTGATACATTTCGTGTTTTTGGGACACCCTGTATAACATGAAAATATTTTTTAAATGTAGCCTTTATGGGTCTCTATCCATACAAAGTTATTATTTTCTTTTATATCAAATAGGGTAAAGTAGGGTAAATCGTACTGTCTTCTAAATCGTACCACTCATATTTTTCCCTATGTCTAGCACGTTAGTTGACATCTATATGTTTTTTCGTAAAGCCTGGTTGACTATTATCATTGGGTATTTCTAAGTTTTACGCTGTAGGTGGCGCTTCGGCTTGAAAAAGAGGTTATATTTCATCCGCATTTTATCTTGTAGTTCTTTGGTACCGTTTCAGAAGGATTATTATCTACCAGGTGAGATATACCGCCATTATTTGTATTATAAATGGATACTACACCATTATATTGAATAATATGTGAGTTTCAGAGCATAATTTTGTTACTATTTACCAAAAATTCTGAAAAGATAATAATGAACACAGTTTGATAAATCGTACCTCGCTTAGTTCTGGAAATCGTACTTCAAGTAGGAACAATAAAAAAGTCGAGCCTGTGGTAGGAAAAAAATGTATTTGGGGTACTTTCAGAGATAAAACCGTCAACTTTTTCCAACTCAGAAAATATTCAAAACAGTGTCGATATAAAAATGAATCCATCAGATTGGAATTGCTTTATATGTGAAGATTACATGACAGAAGACATGGTTCAGTGCAAATGAAATACAAGCCGTAGGCACACTCAAACTGTTATGGAAAAGAAAAAAAAATTGAAGAAATATGTACTTTTGTGTGAACTGTACTTAGTAATAAAGTTATATAAAAATGTTTCTAGCATCAGCAGATAGGTACGATTTAGCGTACCGATAGGTACGATTTATCAAACTAGTTCGCTAGATCGTACCTTTTGCATCACTTTGATTTTACTTATTTCTCTTGGCCTCTTGCAAGAATTTCGTTTAGTTTGTTACTACTTTTTAAGAAGAAGATATTCCTCTGTCAGAATAAATAATTTATTTATTTGTAATAAAGAAGACTGAAGCTGTATAGACCGATTGTTCAAAAGTAGTACGACTTACCCTACCTTACCCTACTTTAGCCATAATGCTCCGTGTCGAATAACGTGAATAACCCTGTATATTATTATAAAATAAATGCACACCTGCAGTTAATTAAGAAAGTGCATTGTCCGCGAACTACGGTTTACTCTTTGATCCGCCATCACGTCTTTGAGGGGGGGGGGGCGGGGCGGACTCCTCCGAAATGTTATAACATTTAGACCACTGACAATAGATCTACTGAAAGACTGGACACTCTGTGTATGAAAATTTGGCATGTCATTTTTGACTGACATCCGCGCCATCTATTCGGATTGCGTGTGTCACTACAATGCATTCACGAATCGATTACAGGAAACTGTAGATATTCACGACCTAGGTCAATCTAAAAAGTTTGGTGTAGGTGGCCGACGATAGGTGGGGTAGGTTATGAAAAGAGCGGGCTTTTTGAAATACCATATAAGCTTATTTAGCCTCCAGACAACGTGGTAACTTATCATAACAATTTACCTTACGCATTCATTACCTGTTTTGAAAATGGACCTGATTAAAAAAAAATTAAAGCTTTAATTTAAAAAAATGGAATCGATAAGTGGCGTAATAATAAATAAAACTAATATTGTTCACGACACGTACTCCATTTTTTTTAATTAGTGTTTTAACTTTTCTAATCGGTGCAATTTTCAAAACAGGTAATAGATGAGTTAGGTAAATTTTTGTGACAAGCTACCACGTTGTATAGGACATTCAACTGATTATGTAAGAATGGGAATATATTAGATATGCATTACTGTAATAAAGCAAAACAAACCCTTTTGTAATTTATTTCAATACGACAAAGTCAGCTACACAAGGTACAAAAACAATTCATATAAAAGTAAAGCATGATTTGTTCACTAGAATCACTATTTCATGATAATTACAATCCTTTGATGGCATATAATTTGAAGAGTAAAGAGGTAATATTCCTTAACTATTCATATTGATGCAGGCAAGATGTTTGTATATTTGCAGGTTTGGGTTGCCAATTCGTTCTAACTAGCGTCTCTGTATACGCTGATCAGATGGGATTTAATATCTGAAATAAAAAAAAATGTATTTTTAGACCATGGGACCTCACCTTCAATGCAACGGTTTGCCAAAGAGAGGGAATGCTGCACACCTTTATGGCATCATATGTGATTGTGAATAGTAATACAAGTTATATGAGTATGAGTAGTAGTGTTTAGTAATGCATTCAAATGATATATGTATATTTCATGTAGAAATGATCAATCTTGTATTAATTTTGCATCAAAATTCACAATACAAAAATGAGGTGAGCGGTATAAATCAGGCAAATCACTTACCTTCGCGCATCCGCATTCCTGCAATTTGGCGCAGGACAACGGCGTAAATACTTGGAACTCATTCCTAAATACATATAGACAACAATAGGCAGACAAAGATCTCAAAAGTAGTGCAAAATTGCAAAAAGACGCCAATCGACAAAAGCGAGCAACGACAATGTCAGTTACGACAATGGCTGTCAAAATGACGTTAGGCGTCACAATTGGGCCACTTCTATTGATGCATCTAGGAATCTGTTTGAAACAGAGTTGGCTGATCAATAATTCACGCAAACCCGCTAGGTGGCTAGCGCTAACCCCGCTACACAGGGTCCTCATTTGAGTTTCACACCCCTGATTTAGACGTGTGCATTTTTGTGGATTACATTTAGCGGCATTTAATATCATGCCGCCTGTCCGCCATTTTGCAAATAAAGTAAATGTGCTTCAACACAAAAGGTGTTTTATAGATAAGTGCCACAGATCTGGGCAGTAATGGTTCTTAAAAATAATTACTAAGTCGATTAGATATGATTCAAAAGTAATTATCGGAATTGAATAACATGTATAGCAAATGCAATGGGTAATTTTCTTGTTTCCTATGCAATCCGCTGGGTATGGTGGCGGCACATTTCAGTGTTACAGTCAAAATACACACTGAGAATAATTATATTTTAACACTCGTTATTATCTGGTATATTAACCAACAGGAGGAATGTCTATGCGTGATTTAGTACTGCTAAACATCTGTGACAATTCATTGAAAATGAGCAAACAAACCACGGTCAATGTGATAAAAAAGAAATAAACAACAAAATTGGTTTATCAATGCTATTCATTTTGGTATACGAACGTGTCCTTACTTAGTAATTGCAATGATAGTGGTTTCAAACAGTATAGTGTGGTAAATATGATGACATGACCCTATAACACGCATTTGAACCAACATATGCAACAGTATTGGCACATTAATATAACTGCTGCTTGGGAACTGCATACTTTTAACAGTGCAGTATGTTACGAATCTGATCGGAGCGCTCAAATAGTACAGGAAAAATGTTCGCATTTACTAGGAAGATATTATTCTTCCTGTTGAACAAATAAATAATACACAAGCTGCCAGGTTCAAAAGCAATTTTCAGTAATCTGGAAAACAACCGCATAAGAATTCTAGATGTCTGGATCTTTCAACTCGATTGTAAGGCTCGATAAAACACAGTTTTCTGTATCAAAGTATTGAAATATTTATTTATTTGTTATACAATGTCTCCGGTCATCGGTGTTGGAGCCTTTAGAGGGATGAAATACATTAATTTTTATCGACAAATTACCCCTCAAAAGTAGCTTTTCTCCCACCATAAAAAAATGCGAGCCATTTTGTTTCTTGTTTAATTGATGCACAAGTGTCGTACTAATTTAGTCATAAAGCCATAGCTACCTAAGTAGAGATTCTACAAACACGAAATAAGTCTGATTCGATAGGGAAACATGTAAGCCATAAACTAATGGTAAACATTTTCCAAATTTCATTTCATACCAAGGTAAAACAAATTGTTGGAAAGAAAATAATTATGTATTTTTTTGCGATTTATGCAATTTTAGTTTTTTAAAAATCTAAGCCGTTAACCTACATTTTTTTTTATTTCTAGGCGGTAGTACATGGTGTTTCCTAAAAATGTAGCTATCCATCTTAGCCCTAAGTAAAGTAGTTTAGAAGCTCCGTTGGTTTGAATATGACCCTTTATGGTCTAATCCGGCAGTAGAGAAGAAAATTAAACAAAATACTTAGCGGTCAAGACATGTATTTTGAGAAAAAAGAAACAAGTGTTACAACCATTGTTTGAAATGTCCTCCTTGGTGTTGCAGACTATTGCTCTTACTGACACATGTTGAGTAGAGCGACTGATCATCGCTTTTCATTCCGTAATTCATTTCAGACTTGAATAATTTTGGTTCGTTATTGCAACTTATTTTGTATTTGCAGAAGCTCTAGCCACAGCATAGTGAACAACCAGCACAATAACTCAGGTTGGCGGCAATTACAGGCGCGTCCCCACTTTTGGATTATTTTTGAACCATTTTTATATAGGAAATCCTCAGAGATATGGTGCTGATTGTTTACTATGCTGTGCTCTAGCTATGGCTAAATTAGTATAACACTTGTGCATCAATTAAACAAAAAACAAAACAAAATGGCTGCCATTTTATTATGGTGGGAGATAAAATACTTTTGAGTGGTGATTTGTCAATAAAAAGTTAACGTATTTTATCCCCCTAAAGGCTCCGACTCCGATGACCGGACACATTCTATACATTTAAGAATCATGTATGAAACAAAGTATCTTGTAAATTATCATACATGCATACTGTTTCGACAAAATGTATAATAACATAAAGTATAATTCGGTTTGTTGGTGATATTTTATAGTTTCCATGTCTTGATGTACATTCAACAAATCATGTCCAATCGTGTCTTGTGCAAAATAACTGCGTCATATGTTTGTTTGTGGACTTAAACGTTTGGACCATGTTTCTTAGAGACTAGCTGGACTCAAGTGGATGAATGTTAAAAATGTCGTCAAATATCATTATCTTGTTTTTATCCATAGGCTAATATCTACCCCATTTATCTAAGAGAAAAGTTAATTTTGAGGAAAGACGTACACTACAGTCGTATAAGTTTTAGTTATGCTTTAACTATTCCTGTTCATTCTACAGCCTTCTTTCAGAGGTCCTTTTCATATAATGAAGCGACTTTGTATAACGCCATTGGTATTAAATATAAAAACATGTCTGTGCAGCAATTCAAAAAAGCAGTTAAAATGTTGATTAACCTATTGTAACCCATTATAGCCTTTAATAATTTGTTTATGCACTAGTTTCATGTAAGATTTTGTTTTTTTTTCTTGAATGCGTATAATTCATATCTTAACAATCTGCTACTGAACAACTTAATCTGATGTAGGGGTGCTTAAGAGTAAGCACTGATGGGCCCCCCCCGAAATCGATTTCTGTCGCCACTGAGTGTAAGAGTAGCATGTTGCTAAACTTAGCCACCTTCTGCTACACTTGCTGTATACCTTAATACAAGTTAAATAAGACGATTATTATTATTATAAATGTATAAACCTCTGACTTCAGATAACCCCACAGCTACAACAGCCAGAAGTCCAAACACAAAAAAGAAGATAACAGCATTTTTCTTCAACAACAATCTATATACCATCCTAACACAGATTCCTCTGGAAACGTTCTACAAAACTAACTTACTGGACATGCAACCATAACAGTTCCCAGCCCATGGATGTCATTTATCTAGATTACATTTAGCGGCATTTAATATCATGCCGCCTGTCCGCCATTTTGCAAATAAAGTAAATGTGCTTCAACACAAAAGGTGTTTTATAGATAAGTGCCACAGATCTGGGCAGTAATGGTTCTTAAAAATAATTACTAAGTCGATTAGATATGATTCAAAAGTAATTATCGGAATTGAATAACATGTATAGCAAATGCAATGGGTAATTTTCTTGTTTCCTATGCAATCCGCTGGGTATGGTGGCGGCACATTTCAGTGTTACAGTCAAAATACACACTGAGAATAATTATATTTTAACACTCGTTATTATCTGGTATATTAACCAACAGGAGGAATGTCTATGCGTGATTTAGTACTGCTAAACATCTGTGACAATTCATTGAAAATGAGCAAACAAACCACGGTCAATGTGATAAAAAAGAAATAAACAACAAAATTGGTTTATCAATGCTATTCATTTTGGTATACGAACGTGTCCTTACTTAGTAATTGCAATGATAGTGGTTTCAAACAGTATAGTGTGGTAAATATGATGACATGACCCTATAACACGCATTTGAACCAACATATGCAACAGTATTGGCACATTAATATAACTGCTGCTTGGGAACTGCATACTTTTAACAGTGCAGTATGTTACGAATCTGATCGGAGCGCTCAAATAGTACAGGAAAAATGTTCGCATTTACTAGGAAGATATTATTCTTCCTGTTGAACAAATAAATAATACACAAGCTGCCAGGTTCAAAAGCAATTTTCAGTAATCTGGAAAACAACCGCATAAGAATTCTAGATGTCTGGATCTTTCAACTCGATTGTAAGGCTCGATAAAACACAGTTTTCTGTATCAAAGTATTGAAATATTTATTTATTTGTTATACAATGTCTCCGGTCATCGGTGTTGGAGCCTTTAGAGGGATGAAATACATTAATTTTTATCGACAAATTACCCCTCAAAAGTAGCTTTTCTCCCACCATAAAAAAATGCGAGCCATTTTGTTTCTTGTTTAATTGATGCACAAGTGTCGTACTAATTTAGTCATAAAGCCATAGCTACCTAAGTAGAGATTCTACAAACACGAAATAAGTCTGATTCGATAGGGAAACATGTAAGCCATAAACTAATGGTAAACATTTTCCAAATTTCATTTCATACCAAGGTAAAACAAATTGTTGGAAAGAAAATAATTATGTATTTTTTTGCGATTTATGCAATTTTAGTTTTTTAAAAATCTAAGCCGTTAACCTACATTTTTTTTTATTTCTAGGCGGTAGTACATGGTGTTTCCTAAAAATGTAGCTATCCATCTTAGCCCTAAGTAAAGTAGTTTAGAAGCTCCGTTGGTTTGAATATGACCCTTTATGGTCTAATCCGGCAGTAGAGAAGAAAATTAAACAAAATACTTAGCGGTCAAGACATGTATTTTGAGAAAAAAGAAACAAGTGTTACAACCATTGTTTGAAATGTCCTCCTTGGTGTTGCAGACTATTGCTCTTACTGACACATGTTGAGTAGAGCGACTGATCATCGCTTTTCATTCCGTAATTCATTTCAGACTTGAATAATTTTGGTTCGTTATTGCAACTTATTTTGTATTTGCAGAAGCTCTAGCCACAGCATAGTGAACAACCAGCACAATAACTCAGGTTGGCGGCAATTACAGGCGCGTCCCCACTTTTGGATTATTTTTGAACCATTTTTATATAGGAAATCCTCAGAGATATGGTGCTGATTGTTTACTATGCTGTGCTCTAGCTATGGCTAAATTAGTATAACACTTGTGCATCAATTAAACAAAAAACAAAACAAAATGGCTGCCATTTTATTATGGTGGGAGATAAAATACTTTTGAGTGGTGATTTGTCAATAAAAAGTTAACGTATTTTATCCCCCTAAAGGCTCCGACTCCGATGACCGGACACATTCTATACATTTAAGAATCATGTATGAAACAAAGTATCTTGTAAATTATCATACATGCATACTGTTTCGACAAAATGTATAATAACATAAAGTATAATTCGGTTTGTTGGTGATATTTTATAGTTTCCATGTCTTGATGTACATTCAACAAATCATGTCCAATCGTGTCTTGTGCAAAATAACTGCGTCATATGTTTGTTTGTGGACTTAAACGTTTGGACCATGTTTCTTAGAGACTAGCTGGACTCAAGTGGATGAATGTTAAAAATGTCGTCAAATATCATTATCTTGTTTTTATCCATAGGCTAATATCTACCCCATTTATCTAAGAGAAAAGTTAATTTTGAGGAAAGACGTACACTACAGTCGTATAAGTTTTAGTTATGCTTTAACTATTCCTGTTCATTCTACAGCCTTCTTTCAGAGGTCCTTTTCATATAATGAAGCGACTTTGTATAACGCCATTGGTATTAAATATAAAAACATGTCTGTGCAGCAATTCAAAAAAGCAGTTAAAATGTTGATTAACCTATTGTAACCCATTATAGCCTTTAATAATTTGTTTATGCACTAGTTTCATGTAAGATTTTGTTTTTTTTTCTTGAATGCGTATAATTCATATCTTAACAATCTGCTACTGAACAACTTAATCTGATGTAGGGGTGCTTAAGAGTAAGCACTGATGGGCCCCCCCCGAAATCGATTTCTGTCGCCACTGAGTGTAAGAGTAGCATGTTGCTAAACTTAGCCACCTTCTGCTACACTTGCTGTATACCTTAATACAAGTTAAATAAGACGATTATTATTATTATAAATGTATAAACCTCTGACTTCAGATAACCCCACAGCTACAACAGCCAGAAGTCCAAACACAAAAAAGAAGATAACAGCATTTTTCTTCAACAACAATCTATATACCATCCTAACACAGATTCCTCTGGAAACGTTCTACAAAACTAACTTACTGGACATGCAACCATAACAGTTCCCAGCCCATGGATGTCATTTATCTAGATTTCAAGAAGGCATTTGACAAGGTCCCTCATAATCTGCTTCTAGAGAAGTTGGAGCCCTTTGAAGTTAAGAGGTCAGCTTTTATCATTGATACATGAGTTACTACATGAGAGATTCTACAAAGTGGAAGTGAATTATGTAGTGTGTTGTCATAATAACATTGAGTATGTAGAGGAGTCGTCCAAGGATCAATCGATCATAGGCCCACAATTCTTCATATAATACTTTTTCAATCTGGTCAGTCTCATGGAAACCCAAATGCAAAACTTTGCTATAATGGAAAAATATTTGCACACCCATTACTTGATATAGGCAGCTGAAGGCCGATCTAAAAACAGTTCAGAAGTGGTAAACAAATTGGGAAATGGAGTCAAATGAGACTAAGTGTAAAGCTTTAAGAATTGGTCCTAACAATGTGCTAAATAATGCAACACTGGCTACAGTCAGAGAGCAAAACAACCTGGGGGTAAGATAACTTGTCCTGGAATGGGGAAACCAGGTCTTAGAGATCTCCAAAAAAGCAAATTCATTTGTAAACAATATTAAGCACTCAATCAAAGATCACTTTATAGAAATGGTAAGCAAACTATACACAAGTTATATACAACCAATGCTTGAGTATGTTTTTCCAGTGTGGAATCCCTACTATGTTAAGGCATTGATTAAGGTATTAACGGTTAAGGTTATAGAAGTGTCAAAAGATCCAAAGACAAGTTATTAAAATGCCAACTGAACTATGAGACTTTTCATACACAGAAAGATTGAAGAGACTAAAATTAACAACTTTAAGGGTCTAGGGTATAGCGTGTATAGTATAATATCAAGTATGGCTGTATAATTTACAGTTGCAGAATGTATGATTTTGCATTGCGAGTTTTTTTGCACATTAAAATTTTTTTTTGAATAAATTGCTGAGATGTCATTTATTAAGGTCTTACCATCTCCTAAAATACTGTGTATGTAGTTTGAAAAACAAGCGAGTTCTGTTCGAAATGGGAATCTGTGTTTTACATAACAAATACATATTATGTAAAAATGTGTGTACCCAGGTCCCCTAAGAGAGAGAAGTCATAGATACAAAATCATCAATAACTATTACAATAATTGTAACATGAGACATATCTCCAGCAAAACCAAAAAGCGTGAAAATTATCTGAGCAACAGGCTTGCATATTCGGGAAACATGCTAGAAGACTAGCTTGTGACAGCACCTTGTACCACAGGATTTCAAAATATGTCTACAGCGTATTCAAGAACCATTTACACCACCCCAAACCAAAGTCCAGCCACCGACATTGGGCAACCGCCAAATGTCGATGCTCTGATTGGCCTGTCTGTGCTTGCCAAGAAATTAATAGCCGGTAGGCAGAGCATTGACATTTGGCGGTCGCCAGATGCCTATGGCTGGACTTTTGTTTCAGTGCAACATAAATGTTTCTTGAATACACTGTAGATAAAGAACTGGAAAAAATGCCACGAAAATGATACAATACAGTGTATAACCCATTTAAGAGTCACAGTTAAATGCAACAATAGCTTCATTGGTATTTCCACCTAATACAAGGCCATGGGTGGCCAATTCAGGTGATCAAACTGGGAAATGACCCATCAGGAGCAAGAGTAGCTGTATCACATGTGACACCATGCTCTTAAGAACCATAATGTTCCCCATTCATTATTATTAATGCATTACCTCCCTCATTTTCAAAAAAATATGGTCCAGTTATTCCTTCACATCACAATGCACACCAAACACATTTTGGATGCATTGTTTTTCTTTCATGGATCTTCTAAGCCATAAAGGCTGCTTAACACTAAAAATGACCATGTTTGCAAAAATTGGCATTTACTTCTGTTTACTCAAGGATCCAATAAGTGAAATTACTACAATAGGATTTTGAAAGTGTGTAGATGCAAATATTTAGTAAGAATATGCAGAAGAGTGGTTGTTGAATGTCCAATTCACCCTAATGAGAGACTGCTACCTTTAGATTTTTGGCCACACTCTAACAGTAGCACTGGCGTATATAAGGGGGGGCCCGAGGGGCCCCCGAAACCAGCCACACATTCAATTTTGACGCCTGGAAGAGGCTGAAGTTAGGATTATAATATGCCAATATTATAACGTATGAAAATTTTTCCAATGGGCCCCCGCCCCCCCCCCCCCCGAAATCGATTTCTATACAGGGTTATTCACGTTATTCGACACGGAGCATTATGGCTAAAGTATTTGATAAAAAAGAAAATAATAATTTGGGATGGTTAGAGACCCATAAAGGCTACATTTTAAAAATATTTTTATGTTATACAGGGTGTCCCAAAAACACGAAATGCATCAAAGTTATGTTTTTTTAAATGGAACACCCCATATATTATTGCATATTCAGATTCCTTGGTGAATTCTAGTGTGACTTTATGTATCATACATGGTACCTAAAGCGAACCGTTAAGGTGTAAATCACCATTTTCGGTATAAGTAGATATCAGGAACAAATTGAATATCGCAGAGATTACAAAATATGGAAGGCTGTGACTTTGCCGTATTACTAAGCATAATATGCATCAGCTTTGATGAGACTGTCAAATTTAAATTACGTTTATGCTTGGAGAAATCGGTCGATGAATTAAGGAAACTTCGATCAGCGATAACTTGATTTTTTCAAATGGGAATGCCTAATTTTTTTTATACGGTTAAACGTAGAATTTGATAAGCTTTCTAATGATATAAGGTTGTGAATATCAATCTCTCGTAGTTTTCATTTAATTTTAAATTTTCAAACAAATCGGCGATTTTCAATTTTCGTACCTATAAGTAACGTAGCAGGCCATGAAATATAAACAAAAATCTGTTCAGCTAAAAGAAAACAACTAACTTAGCTGAAAAATGCACACTAACTAGACTAAAGGGACAAGATTATAAAAATTCCTTACAACAAATCAACTCTCCGAGAAACAACTGCGATAACATCTCTAAGGTCAAAGAGAAGCTGGAGTATGGCAGTAATAGATATTTTTACTGTCTACTGGCTACCGCAATTTACTAGAGGTTAAAAATTTCCAAGGCTATCAAAAACCCTCATATGAAACAGAAACAACCAGCGACTGTTCTATCTATCACTACAACTATCAATCATATGTAATGGTGTAAAAAAGTACTAATTTGCGTCGAAGTCGATACCTCTGACTGGAGTCCTTCTATTTTTCAATATCTATTAGCAATATTGCAAAAAAGGAGTACTGACAAATCAGATTTAAATTTTCTGCCATTTAAGTTATGTTTTATAATTTGAACAAATTTTAATTCATCCTTCATTTTCTGCGACCTTGCTAATAGATACTGAAGAATTTTCAGAACTCCATTCAGAGGTACTTTTGACTTGAGTTTTGACAGAATTGCATACTTTTTTATATCATTAAATGTGAAATTTTATTATGAGAATAATAAACTGCTTACAACATTCTCTAGTAGTTTTTACTTTATTTAAAAAATTTTAATGGTTTTGGAAATTGCCAATCTCTAGTACATTGCAGTAGCTAGTAGGCCGTGAAAAAATTCATTTCTGCCATACTCCAGCTTCTCTTTGATCAAACATATGTTACCGCCCGTTGCTTCTGGTTAGACTTTGTTTGTTGTGAGTAATTTTTATAATCTTGTCCCTTTAGTCTAGTTCGTGTGTATTTTTCAGCTAAGTTAGTTGTTTTCTTCTACCTGAACAGGCTTTTGTTTATATTTCATGGCCTGCTACGTTGGTTATAGGTAGGCAAATTGAAAAACGCCGATTTGTTTGAAAATTTGAAATTAAATGAAAACTATTAGAGATTGATAGCCACAACCTATATCATTAGAAAGGCTATCAAATTCTACTTTTAACCGTATAAAAAAAATTAGGCATTCTCATTTGAAAAAATCAAGTTATCGCTGATCGAAGTTTCCTTAATTCATCGACCGATTTCTCCAAGCATAAACGTAATTTAAATTTGACAGTCTCATCAAAGCTGACGCATTTTATGCTTAGTAATACGGCAAAGTCACAGCCTTCCAAATTTTATAATCTCTACGATATTCAATTTTTTCCTGATATCTACTTATACCGAAAATGGTGATTTACACCTAAACGGTTCGCTTTAAGTCCCATGTATGATACATAAAGTCACAATAGAATTCATCAAGGAATCTGAATATGCAATAATATACGGGGTGTTCCATTTAAAAAAACATAACTTTGATACATTTCGTGCTTTTGGGACACCCTGTATAACATGAAAATATTTTTAAAATGAAGCCTTTATGGGTTTCTATCCATCCCAAATTATTATTTTCTTTTTTATCAAATACTTTAGCCATAATGCTCCGTGTCGAATAACGTGAATAACCCTGTATATATGCCACAGAACAGTAGTGATATTTATTGTGGATGACAGATACAAGCTCTTTTGGTATGTCCCATATCAGCCAGACGAGCTGGCAAGAAAAAAATCATCTGCCTTGTACATTAGCACAGAATCTACCTTTAGGATACCCAAAAGCACAGTTAGACTCCAAGTTTGGTGAATGGGTCAAACTTCAGCACAAGGCATATTGGGATTTTATGCCTAAGTGTAGACATGGAAAAGTATTCACATTAAAAATAAATAAAGTAAATCTTACCTCAAAAATTTCTAGGTGTGCAGAATATGGATCAGTCCTCCTTGTACCCATTAGGCAAGCCTTTAGATTTGGCCTTATGTTTAAAATATGTTCTAGATGTTCTTTCATAGGACGAGTGCTTTCTTCTATTTGCAGATTGAAATAAACCTTACAATATTCTATGAATTTTGTTTGTTCTGGGAAAATGTTACTAGTTTTCACATATGAGCAGAAAATTTTTCCTTTGAAATCTGGATATTTCAGTTTCAACACAATATTATATAAATGAAGAAGGACAGTACAATCTTTTCCACCATTGAAGCTAAGAAAAATATTCTCTGGTCCATATCTCCTAATGCATTCTTCAATATTCTACAAGTAAATGAACATAAAATGTATTGTATTTTTTTCTGAATTCCAAAGAACTTTCATGAAGGAAATCAATACTGTAATATCATTTATTTACTTACATCAATAGCTTGCCTTATGTGTGCTTCTTTGCTTTGATATATTTTTATTGACAAATCATCCAACTGATATTCCTCAATGTCTAAATTTGAGTCTAAACTACTCAGCTGCATTTTCAACTTTACTTCAAACTCCACAATATTCTCAAAACTTGTACTTTCCATCCTGATCTCTATGATATGATAATCAATTTGCATTAAGTAGGTACTGATAGCAGTTTGAAACTTAGTTTTCAATTGCTGAACGATAGTTTGAATACTGTTGTTCATTTGATGCTTTATTTTAAGCACCTTTGAATAGTTTGGCTTTTGACTATAAACTCTCAAGTGATCTTCTACAACTTTCGTATACTGGTCTTCTACAAATGCTTCTTTTAACATATATATCCTTTGAAAATATAAAACAGGCAAACTTAACGAACCTTCTAACAATAACTTCACTGCAGCTGGCCAATTCAAGGCATTCCACCATTCACTTCTATAATCATTATATATATGAGATTTCTTACGGTTTAAGGATTCTTCTCCACAAATTTTGACAAGTGCTTGTAAAACTGAGTATTTCAAATCTGTAGAAACAGCTATAGTTATATCACACTCTTTGACAAATTCTTCCAATAGTTTGATAATTATCAGCTCATCTTCCTGTACATAACTTATCTTCACTATTATGAAATTTAAAGTTCTTAGCTGGTTTGTTAAATATTCGACAATACTGCTTTGACGTTTTCCCAAGGTTGCACTATGAACATACAAAATTCCAACAGTATTCATAATTGCTTCGTGTTGTTTTCACTGATACAATTTCTAAACTCTGTACACCTAAACATTGTCTATATTCAGAGATAAAGATAATACCCCGTCTATATTCGACAGGACGTCTGTGCACTATTCCACTAATACTAATGCTACCAATGCTACAATGCTACCAAAGGTGTACGGTTTACCAGTTTTACCACAAAATAGGTGTTATACGGTTTACTTTTCGGGTTAACATGGGGTTAACCACAAAATGGGTTAACTAATACATACATGTAAACCTTATGTAAACATTCAAATTTTGAAACACAAAATAGGTACGGTTATTTGAAACTCCCACACCTTTCATGCTTCATACGTGCTTCATGCCACAAAACATCCCCCACAAAACATATACACACATCCCCACTGGCCCACTGACAGTACTGACAAATGATATATCATGCCATGCCACTGACACCAATGAAGATGAAGTGTCAATACCTATGGAAGGGGCATGCGTGCACTCGCATGTGGCTAGAATGAGATAGCGCTAGTCAGGGAAAACGGCAGAAGATTTGCCAATGCTCCACCACCGATTAATAGTCGGTGTGCTCCACACACAAAACGCTCCACCTAGCTGGTTAGGAGGTAGGTCTGTGCTTTTTCCCTGACGAGCTTTATCTCTCTCACTGCCCTCTATTTCTTAAGCTAAATTCAGATGCACACGACATCCGACGATACGACACTGTTCCTATTGGTTGAAATCATGGCCGACTTTACTCACTAGGCCGGAGCTAAATATGGCAACACTGAATCGGGGGCCGAGCTTTTATTTGTTGTTAAGTCATTAGTGTAATCTTCCAGAGCAAAAAAGGAGTTTGGAAGGTGGTTTTTAATGTGTTTCTAATTATTTACCTGCACAAACGAAACTATAAAGATAAAAAAGATGCCTACAAAGTGTGTAGTACCAGGTTGCAATAACAATTGTGCTTCCAATAGAGGTCATACCAAACCATGGCCGAACATAACCTTCCAGAGTAAAAAGAACATTGCAAGGTGATTGTTAATGTGTTTCTAATTATTTACCTGCACAAACGAAACTATAAAGATAAAAAGATGCCTGCAAAGTGTGTAGTACCAGGTTGCAAGAGCAATTGTGCTTCCAATAGAGGACATACCAAACCATGGCCGAACATAACCTTCCAGAGTAAAAAGAACATTACAAGGTGATTTTTAATGTGTTTCTAATTATTTACCTGCACGAATGCACGAAGGAAACTTAAAGATAAACAAATATTACAGAAAAATACAGTTAATAGAACTCATCTGGGCATACATCTGGGCATACCTACGAAAAGATTTGAAAGTGAAAGGGAATCAAGACCAGCAAGAATGGCTTCACAGTGACCTAATAGTGAATTTTTCTAGCTCAAGTGACAATTTACAAAGTAAATTGAGTGTTCGTTAGCAATTGTGCTTCCAATAAAGGACATAAACAGAAGTGGGTGAACGGTATTCCTCGTATGGGCTGGTTATATTTATAAGAATAAAGACAATACTTTACAAACATTTCAAAGGATAAGACCTATTTTAAAGCACAATGTTTTCTGGACCTCCCAAATATCACAGAAAAATACAGTTAATAGAACTCATCTGGGCATGCACCTGGGCATACCTACGAAAAGATTTGATAGTGAAAGGGAATCAAGACGAGCAAGAATGGCTTCACAGTGACCTAATAGTGAATTTTTCTAGCTCAAGTGACAATTTACAAAGTAAATTGAGTGTTCATTTGAGTGGAAGTGGAAGTGGCAGCAGGAAACAGGTTGCGTTTATTTTTATTTTGTAGTGTTTGACTACGATGAACCAGACATCAGATGTAAGTGGTATTAGTAGTAGTAGTTCTAAAAAGTATTTTTCTTAATTTATTAATCGAGATCAACTCTAATACATATAAAATGTAATAATTATTCTGAAACTATAGGCCCACTATTTGACAGCTAAGCCACGTTGCTACATCTAAGGCTCCGGCCTAGTGTAAGGTCGGCCATGACCTAGTCAAAAAGTCGAGTCCGGGGTCGGGCGTAGGGATGTGGCGACCCCATCGCCCAGAGGTGATGGTACACCTTGCAGCGACGACGGTGCATCGTGTACTATTAGCCCGTACATGTTTTGTGCTATTAGCTCTGCAATCAGCCATAGCGGGGAGAAGTGCAGTCACTTCGCCCGCCGTGCAATCACCCCCCACATCGGAATATTTCCGGGAAACTAGAAATAGGCTAACAACAGAAGCTGTCCTTCGCAGCAACTTTGCACTGACGACAGGCCCGAAGACCAGAGAAATTTGTTCAGAGGCGACTTTACAAATATACGAGGTCTTGCCTCAAACATAAATTCTGTCCACCAACACGTTCAGGCAGAGAAGCCACACATTCTGGCTCTTACGGAAACTCAAGTCGGCTCTTCAACAATGGACAACTGCTTCAGATATCCCGGATGTGACTTATACACCCGATTTAAGCGTAGGTTTGGCGTATGCGTGTACGGATCAGCAAAGTGGGACGACTTAAGGGAATACTACCAGTCGTTTCCCTGGAACGCCGTCTGCTTCAAGCTACAGGACCCATCAGCTTGCGCCCAAGAAATAACAGAGGTATTATTATCCGGCATGGAAGCCTATATATTCCTCATATGTCATCAAGCGTCCCTCCAAAAACTAGCCATGGTTTAATCAGCGTTGTTAGAGATGCAGTTACCTCTAAAAACCAACGTTACAAAGAATGGAGGAAAATCCAAATGCCGAGAACCACCGCAATTTTATCGACGCCAGAAATCACTTTAAACTTGTGATTGACAGCAGCAAAGATGAATGCAACCAAACATTTAAGAACAAGCTCTTCTCATGCCCTAGTTTGTCCAGAACATTCTGGTCTGTAGCTAAAGCTGTTACACAGAACTTTTCCTATTCGTCGATACCACCCTTGACCAGAGAGGATAAGTCCGTCGCTTCTACTGCTACGACTTTTCGCAGCCAATTCTACATAGACTTCCAAGGAAGTACTCCGACCACCACCATAAACGTGAACTCGCGAATGGCAGAGGTAAAATTTTAACATCGAGATGTAAAAAGCATCCTCCAAAAACTAAACACGAAGAAAGCTACTGGTCCTGACCAAATTCCACCCATTGTCCTTAAACGCTGTGCCGCTGAGCTTGCACCTATTCTTTGCAAGCTCTTCAAACTATAATATCAGCGAGGCGTGTTTCCCGCTTGATGGAGGATTGGCTGCGTCCAACCCATCCCTAAGAAAGGCAAGAAAACCTATCCCACCGATTATAGACCTGTCGCTCTTCTCAGCATCATGTCTAAGGTTACGGAGACTGTCATTAACACACAGCTCCTGAAATACCTGGACAATAATAACATCATGAATGATCGCCAGTATGGCTTCCGTAAGCACAGGTCTACGGGTGGACCTCATCGCCTACGTCACTCACTTGTGGAACAGAGCAATAGAAAATCATGGCGAATCCCGTATTGTTGCACTTGACATATCGCCTTCGACAGAGTGTAGCATGAGGGACTTCTAGTCAAGCTAGCTGCTTATGATGGACTACCACCTGGCCTGCGCCAGTGGCTGAATAGCTTTTTGAACGACCGATCTCTGTTTGTTGTAGTCGAAGGCTGTTCATCAGACGTATTTCCAATAAACGCCGGTGTTCCTCAGGGATTTGTCCTATACCCTGCACTTTTTCTGCTGTACATCAACGAGCTGCTGGAAATAACATCCAATCCAATCTACAGCTTCGCAGACGATAGCACATTAATATCGTGCATGGAACCAGGCAAGCCACTATCATCCCAGGACACGGTACATCGGTGACAGCAGCATGCCTCACTGATCAACGCAGATATAAAAACAATTGTCGAGTGGGGATTAGCAAATAAAGTACAGTTCAACGTACAAAAAACTCGGGCAACAACACTTATAAAGAAGATTAGCAAATAAAGTACAGTTCAACGTACAAAAAACTCGGGCAACAACACTTATAAAGAAGTCTCCCGTTGGCTTACAAACTGTAGAAATAGAGGGTCACCCCATAGTCGAGTCACTTTCTGTTAAGCTTCTGGGGATCGACATCAACAATAACATGTCCTGGCATGACCATGTCGTCAGTATTACTAAAACGGCATCCCAGAAGCTTGGAGTATTGTTCCGCTGTAGGAAGCTGGACATACCAGAGCAACTACTGCTGCACTACAAAGCACAAATCCGACCAGCGCTAGAGTATTGCTCCCATGTGTAGGGATGCGCTCCAAGCACTCTCTAAAGCTTCTGGACACTATTCAGAAGAGAGCAATTAGATTAATCGGTACGGTCCTATTACTGCTAATGTTCTTTGTACAAGCGGATCTTTAGTGTAGATATCGCTCATGGCTTTTAGGTTTTAGGGAACTTGTAGTGAGTCCGAGCACGTGAGAAATGTCGGCGGCGCGGAGCGCTCTACAAAGCGGATATTGCCTGCCATATTATGCATACAGCTCGGCGGTATAAACGGTACTTTGAGGCGGTATAGTGACCACACGAGTATGCAATGTCTCTGATGTAGAAGGCGCTTCCCACTCCTAGTTCCGTTTTCGACCCATCGGTGTATATTTTGATCGCACCAGGATGTTTGTTGATAACTTTATAAAATGCAGTTTTCAGCAAGGATGGAGACGCACTTTTTTTTGCTATATTCTTGACACTCCAAGTCCAGTCTAGGCCTGCTGAATTCCCAAGGCGGAACTTCAGAGGAGCCCTAAGCTGTAGAGGTCTGGTATATATCAGAAATGGATTCCGATTCCAACCATTCTTTGAAACGGAAGCCTGCAGGAGGAGTGTATGCTGCTCTGTTATGATACACGGGATCAATGTTCTCAGAAAAAAAAAACGGATAGTTTGGGTGGTTTGGTTGCGCTAATATGTTTGCAGCATATGTTTCCTTCGGTGTCTTAAAGGGGGAGTCCCGACCTCACAGCACAGTGCGTTGATAGGATTTGTTCGGAAAGCTCCCCGCGCTAGTCTTAGACCTTCAGCATGTACGACGTCTAAACGTTTCAGTTTGGATTTTTTCGCCGAACCGTACACTAGGCAACGCATAGTCTATTTTGGACATTATTAAGTCCTATATATCACTAAAAGTGTGTCTCTGTCTCCAAAGTCAGTATTAACGCCGTTTTGAGGCCTCCAAATGGGCATTACAATTTAATTTGTTGTCCCACACAACCCCTAAGAATTTTATTGTTGTCTTGCATGTGATGTCCATCTTGCGTATCTTTAGTTTGATATCCTCGTGTAGGGTTCGAAGCCGACAAAAATGAATGCAATGTGATTTAGCAGTGGAAAAATTAAAGCCGAGACTCGATGCTGTACTTGTCAAGTTGTCAATAGCTTTTTTCAATTCTTCGCTGACTTCCTCTATTGAATTTCCACTATAGAAGATTGTTAGATCGTCAACATATAATATACATGATTTTTTCAACGGGGTCTTCGATACTATTTAGGAGATTATTTAAAGCAATAGAGAAAACTACAGCACTTAGAGTAAATCCTTGTGGTACTCTGTTTTCTATGTGTCTATATGATCTGACGGTGTGAACTGTGAACCATACCTTATGGTGAATTTCCTGTTCATTAAAAACTGTTGAACATATCTTGGTAGGTTACCTTTCATCCCCCACTTTCTGATGATGTCTAATACCTATGTTATATCTCCAAGTGATATCGAAGGCTTTTTTAAGGCCAAGGAATACAGCCACTGATGTGTGTTTTTTGTTAATGAACCCAGTTTGGATGTAGTTTTCCATGTACACTAAATTATCAATTGCCGACCTGTGCTGTCTATGTCCGGACTGGAATGTTGAAATCATGCCATTTGATTCCAGATACCACATAAGTCTCTTTGCTTACCATTTTCTCAAGTAACTTGCTCAGACAGGATATCAAAGATTTAGGTCTATAGCTAGATGTAAGTATTGGATCCAACGAATTGGATCGTTCCCTTGCTTTAGGATAGGAATGATCACAGCTAGACTCCATTCATCTGGAAAGAGGTATTACTACTCCATATGTTGTTATATAAATAAAGGAGCTGGAGCTTTGCCCTTTCAGGTAACTGCCTAATCATCTCGTATATAATGCTATCTATACCAGAAGCTGCGTCTCTTGTCTCAGCCAGCGCATATTCCGGTTCTCTTGTACAGAACGGCTTGTACGATTCTGATGGCGACTTCTCGTAAAGTGCTAGTGAATTATTTCAAAAAAGAAGCATCAATGTAGCATTTTAGTGACTTGTCCGTAGACATCGGCTTGACGACTAGGTAAAATTTAAAGCACATTTTAAAGTCACAAGGCAGCAATTCTCGTTTCTCCTCGATCTTGTGAAAGAAGATTTAAATGTGGAACCATGTAATCGCGTGCGACACTAAAACGGATTTGTCAGCTCATTTTCATATAATTATATTCCCCTCATCATGGCGTGTACAACTGAATAGACTGCTCTCCGAGCATTCGTCCTGCTGCGTCGACCGTATCGCTGGCGCAAGACGTTTTTGCGCAGTGTAGGAAAACGCGTTGCTAGGAAAACCCGGGGGAGCACGCACAAAATTAAAAAAAAAAACTACAGGAAAATCATTTTAGAGATAGTTGAGGCTGCAGCTGTACCTTGCACATAAGAGTTTTTATTTTCCATAAGTAGTTATTTCTTAAAGGTTTTTTCTAGTTAGCATCACAAAAAGACGCTTCTTAAGAGTGTGCCAAATCAAGAAGAAAAGTCGACATGGAGCATGGAAATCGAACCTCCAACCACTGTACTGAAACGCCTCGGCGCAACCTATTGAAACCAGCAGCTGTCTGCTTCATTTAATTTTTACTTTGTCCTCTAAGGAAAGTTGGCCAAGGTACATCTAAAGGTACGCGCACATAAATCGGCATCGGACGAATGGTACGGATCGGAGAAAATACTTTCTATAAAATTTAAAGGTCTAGCGCACATATGTGCGGACGGTAGGCCTCGAATTTTCAAAATCCGGCGAGAATAAAGCAACTAGAATTAAAAGCAGACCAATGCGTGCCGTGCGTACCTTAACATTGATAAGCATATCATCAGCCTTTATTTTGCTCTAATAGATGGGCGAGACATTTTTCTTCAGTAATGGCTTCTCTTATGGCCTTCAGTAAAGAATAGAATTTAAAAAGCGTCATTCTGAAGTAATTGAAGAACATTTTTTTCGTCATTCATTAACTCCGGCAATAAATGTACATATTCCTCAAAAACTGTTCTTCTTTGACACACTTCATGAACATGAACCCACACCCGTCTACGCTTTCTACGTTTTTGAAAATTTTCTTCTTCTAGAATAACCGCCAACTCCTCACCGCTCGAAGACATATTTGCAACTGACTTCCAATTCTTCCGTCGATTCCAATCAGATATGTGCGATAGTACGCACAGTGGGGCCTACCAGCGTCGGAAGCCCGCTTGAACGCGTTTATAGTAACAGAAATTTAGTTTGCTACCTGGTTTCGTCTGTGCCGGTCGAAGATGAGTAGTGATAAAGGAGTTATAGCTTCAATGTTTGCGAAAACCCCTATTTGGGATAAAAGACACAAGCTGCACTGTAACCGCACTGCGATAGAAAAATGTTGGAAGGAAATAAGTGCGGTTATGAAAGTAGACGGTAAGTTTATATATACAATAGTTATTTGGATATATTATTCATAAGCTTGGAACTGAGGTAGTATATCAAGAAATTTGTTATAAATATGGTAGGTGATAGATAAGATAAGAGGTGCTCTGCAAGATATATAACAAAGATATCTCGAATTGTTTTGGTCTCATTTGGAGGCATTTACTGGTAATTACGCCTAATCCATGTTCTAGCCCGAGATAATGGGGTATGAGGCATTCCTGTTCAAACTGTATATCTTTTCCACCAAAAGGCTTCAAAAGAAGTGGTAAGAGTGGATATGCCTCGTCACTTGTTAGCACAAAAAGTCCCTTTGTTGGTGTTTGAGGAAGATGAGATGGTTTCAGAATATGAAATTTGCCATAACCGCTAACATCTATAGCAATGTAGCTAGTTAAACGGCTGTTAATATGATTTTTCATCCATTAAAATCCATCAATAAATTTTCGTGTAAATTGGAAAAACCTTTATTGAATTGAATGATTGTTAATAACGTGAAAAATATTTATTATGTGTACATAATAATTAATACCACGAAAATAACGCCATTATACGTCTTCATCACTGTAAAGGATTATTTAATAAAGCGGAATGGTTGCATCGGAGGTTGAGAGTCGAAGCAACTTGAATATGTTATTCATTTATGGTGAAATCGTGATTAAATAAAGTCGTATAGAATGGAGTCACTTTTTTCTAATAAACAAATTCCATAACTGTTGCGTTTCTTGTCACATCTATTTGCAGTAAAGTTGTTAGGAAAGCTTGATAAAAAACCTTTAATTTGATATAAAACGACGTACGTCGGTACGAGTAATAGGAACGAACATAACATATTTTATTAAAAAAATCATATCTCGGCTGCTTATAAACATTTGGAATGCAATTTATGAATTTAATTATGAAATGAACGTAGAACGTTTAGTTTTTCTTTATTGTGGGGTATGTCGTCGAGATATCATACGTTGCCAAGTGCAGGAGCCTCCTTATGTAGCGCGTCCAATGTCAATGTTGTTCCCAATGCCCACAAAGCATATTATCTCAAAATCGATAGTTTTCGCGATCCCAATACGCCCCTCACCTATCGGTGTATATCGGAAGTAAAAGCTATTCTAATATTAATGTTTAACAAAATAACAATGTACCCGACCAACGATATTACGAGACCCAAATATGTATAACGTTAGGCAATTGTATTTACTACGTACTATCACTTAGTATCATAGATATATCCAAATGAGCATAACACATGTATACACAACCACAACACTAGATATAGGCTAGGTACATGATACTACGACTTTAGAAGGTATGCTCACGCGCATGATGTCTTCCGTCTCGCTTCCACCTGTGACGTCAGCGTGTGACAAACGGGGTTTGTTTACTCGTTTAGTTACAGGTTATAGCCGAACATTTTCAGTTTATTTTCTGGAGTTTCCTCGTTTACCGTAGTAAAGTTTGATAAAACATTAATTATTTGCGATTCTGGAGTTTAACACATATTTGAACAATGGTTTATTGCGTGGTTGTGGGATGTAATAATAAAAAAGTAAAAACTATTCGTCACACTACCGCTACTTGGGATGGTTTGGACAATTTGGCAGGTTTCATTGCATTTAAGTTGAAAAATAAGGAGAAACTGGGTTATATCCCAGATTGCACAGATACTTCTCTCAGTTGGGTCAACCATTTAACAGAAGGTGGACTACAAAAACATACAGATGAGTTCTTGGCAAAATGTAATGAGCTCGGCCATATATTTTCCAACTATAATGGAAACGCTTTGAGAATTGAAAAAAAAACTATCTTGCGAATTTAAACAAATTATCAGAGAATGTATATGTGACTGACGAAGCAAAGATGAGCTTGTTTTCTAGAGGCAAAATGTATTTCAGAATACGAATTCTTGATAGGGGAATTAGAGAGACCTCGAATATTAGAAAACTGAAATTCACTAACATTGTGAAATAGGATAAAGTAATAAGTATACAGGGTCCTACGACGGTGTATCCAGCTTTCCTAGCGCCTTTCCTATTTGGAACAAAAAAAAGCTACATAAAATAAAAATGCGCTAAAAGATGGTTGGAGATTTACAGGTTGCAGAACGTATTTTGATATTTCATTTTCAGTTCATATAGAGAAAGGCTAATTCTATATGCTCTTATTCACCCCTTTTTCAGTTCTTATTGTCTGTCCAAAATATATTTCCCCATAGACTCATATATACAGAATCAATACCTAACTAGAACACAAGAGAGCAACAAATAATGTGCCCTATACCCAGTCCATCAGAAACCATCACTACAAGTGGATCAAACTTTTTAATTCAAACATATTATTAAACAGATACATCGTGTGAAAACATTTTGAAAAAAATTGAGGAAAAACCTGTTATTACTAGGAATCCTTAGTATACGAGAATTCACCTGTACTAGCTAAATACAATGCCCAGAAAGATATTGTATTGTTGTATTGTGATATGTTTTTATTTTATGTTTAACATATACGCGGTTGTGACATATATTTGAATAAATAAAAAATAAGAAAATTTGGTAATGTATTCTTCCACCAATCATTAGCAGAAAAAAGTCAATATTCATTCGCCATAAACATAATGCCATTATGCTTGTTCATGATTTTTAAAAACCTCTAATGACAAAATCATGTTATTTATTTCTTGTCTACCTTTTATTGAGAGAATTATACAGTAAATACATAATTATGCAAATTGGCTTGAAGAGCTGGTGACGCAACATCATGATCTATATATAAAAAATAAGAACGGTAATCAAAGGCTCCTGAATGGAGTATATAAAAATTCCACCCCCTACCCGAGAAATTTTCCCACAAAAAGATGGTTTCACTAGGCACTCCAATCAACCTCTTATATGGGATTTCAGAAAAATACGTCCAGACCGCTCTGGCTCTGCTCTTTTTCCACAATGTAATTTTTTTTGAGTACATAGATTCAAATTTTTGTATCTGAAATTCAGAACGCTCCGAACTACTGCAAACGGGTCAGGCGTCGATTAATACCAATTCTCTGTATAACTATTTCACCAATTTTTTATTCAGATACAGAGCAATATGTATCGTTTATATTGTACTGTGCTTGAGCTATTTTCATTTTGTATGAATATTAAATATCTAAGACAGATATAACAGGAAACGAAATAATACCTTAAAAAATCAATGCTTGTACACTTTTGTCACACGGTGACGTCATGCGCAGACCGGTTCGAAATCTGTCCGCCAAGTGATCATATCTGTCAGTGTCGTAGTATCATGGGCTAGGTACCTCAATAATTCCCAAACCAAACAAATCAGTCATGCTGCGGTCATATCTCAATTTAGCGCCAAAATGATACAACACTTCTGCCTTTTGATACCAAAAACTTGTTTACAAAGCGATTCAAACAGTCTCTACCAGAGTGGATAGCTTCCTTAATAAGACGCGCACAAGAATTCGTTGAACATGTACAGTATCAGTCACATATTCATTTGATTGACAAATTTCAACTAAATGGTTATAATGTATATGATGTGTCTACATGTGTATGTACTAATAGTTCATTTGACAACTTTCCACCACGGATTTATCACAATCCGCTGATTAAACGAAAAAACGCCAAGACACGTCAAAATATTTGTCAAGAGAGACAACTTTTTAACCAAAAACTATTTCACCCCCTCTAGCCCCTCAGGGGAATCATTTCCAGTGTTTTTGCAACTGTCCCTCATTGTTTTGCCAATAATGGGCAACATTTTGAACCCTTATTGCATGTTTTCTATACCGTGTCTAGATGCGACTGGCCAATCTTTGTACTCTTTAACTTGTCTGTTTTCACTGTACCATGCACTGGTGTGTTTGACTACGTGCGGAACCGGCGCCGGCCTGCTTCTACCTGCCGAGGTACGCGCACATACATCGGCATTGGACGGACGGTACGGATCGGAAAAAGTTACTTTCTATTAAATTTAAAGGACCATCGCACATACGTCGGGACGGTAGGCATCGGATTTTCAAAATTCGGCGAAAATATAGCAACTAGGAATAAAGCTGGCCGATGCGTGCTGATACCGACGTATGTGCAATGCTGATCGGCGATTGGCGAGGCACCGTCGACATTTTCCAAGTTTCTACCTGTACTGCCTGCAGACAGTTTTGCCATTCATAGCAACTTTTCGCGCAAATAGCGACATTTTGATTACGTTGAGACGTAGCGGCGATTTAACAAAATAAACCGATTTGTAGCGACTTTTTGAAAAATTCTGTTACTATCTTTTTTTCGCCACTGATTACTGCTGGTCTATTATTCTTTTTGGTTTTGTCCAGACTGTCTTGTATTGGTGTCGAGACCACAGCATAGTAAACACTCAGCACAATATCTCAGGTTGGCGGCAATTACACGCGCATCCCCCGTTTTGGATGATTATTTGTAGGGATGATAACAATACTTCGATACTTGAAATATGTATCAATACTTCTGCACTAATATAGAATATTTTTGTCTTAGATACTTTTTGAGCGATTCCAAGCTGGTATCGCTACTTTTGTAGCGGTATCGAAAATAATTACGAACTAAACGCGCCTCCATTGGTGTGTACAGCTATATTCGGCTAAAAAATATCGAACTGGTACCGGTATCGATATTTTTATTTTCGCATCTCTACCCAGATTTCACACCCGTGAAATCATCCGAAGGTCAAATTCTGTGGGAAACATTTTTATATAGGAAACCCTCAGAGATATTCTGCTGGTTGTTTACTATGCTGTGTCGAGACTATGTATCGGGTAATCCACTATTTTTTAATGAAAGGTTATATTATATTATACATATATCTAACATCAATTGCACCCCCCCCACGAATAAAGTTATACACAGGCTGACATACGTTATTTTTGTGGGGCGACAACGTAGCCACATTCAAGGCGGCTCAGCAGCGAATTTCAATCTGATCTGCCTGGCAACACTACATGCAGATCATTTGTATATTTTGCAACTGATTTGCAATTCTTCCGACGATTCCGATCAGCTATGTGCGATACCCTAATGGAAAATCCGTACCGTAGCATAATCCCATTGGTCAGATTTGAATTTTGAACCAATCAAGCTCCGAATGCCATACGCGAGTACGGAATGTAAACGAGTGCTATATATACTTACGGAATGTAGTACTTAATGCAGCTGAAAATTTACAAACAGGAAAGCGATTTAAGCGAAAACCCTTTTTCAACTATGTATTAAATTGCAGTAAACTTTATTACAAATAAGGTTATAGTAGGGTGTACAATTTTTGTTCTTCTTTACGAAATATTGAATGTAATAATTGCTAACATCTGGTTTATTAAGTTAGCTAAGTATTAATCTTCAGTGGGCAAAGAAAACATACATTACTTACAAGATTAAAGACATTAAAGAATATAGCAGAACAAAGAAGAACGTTATAATTATAAAATCAATGGGATAAACCATGTATTGGGTTTATTTGTTTCAATATTTTGGGATAGATTAGGTACGTTTTTTCTTTGGCCTCAGTCAATAGGTTTGATCTATATTTTCCAGGACTCAGTTCAAAATATTTATAATTAGGAGGTAATTTTGCCCCAGCATGCATGGCGACTTCAAACATATACGAGTATAACATATATAACCACCCTCTCTCGCTGCAATCGCAAAAATTAAAACAAGAGTCCAGCCATAGCCATACGTTTGATTTGCATATAAAACTATATTACATTCCGTAAGTGCATATGGCACATGGCACTGATTTACATTTCATACACGCGTATGGCACTCGAAGTTTAGCGCTCAACAATATTCAATTCCGTAAGTGCGTATGGCACTGATTTACATTTCGTACACACGTACGGCACTCGAAATTTGATTGGTTTAAAATTCAAATCTGACCAATGGGATTGTGCTAGGTGCTATATACATGTACGGAATGTATAAATGCGTACCGTACCGGCCGTTCGATCCGTACCGTCCGTCCGATGCCGATTTATGTGCGCGTGCCCTTACCGAGCGGCTTGTTGCGTTGAATTCCATCGTCGCCGCGTTTACCGTGTCACCGTCGCTGTCCATCACCGACTGTCCATATTATATTTTCCACATGCAACGGAGACGTGGTTCCATTGTGGTCCCCATCGATGAGCAGTTTTAACGGATCGACGCGCGAGAGCCGAAGTGGGGAGCAAGGTGATGCGCTGCTGTGCTTATGCACTTCTTCCGTATGAGTATGAAATGAAAGGGCTTGCTGAGAATAATTATAGAAATTAAGATTAGGTTGAAAAACTGCGACTAGCTGACACTTCGCCTATTTACTTTTGAGGTAAATAAAGTTATAAACACCCTTAATCGTATCCTTAATCCATTATGGCGGACTTTTGAAGTTTTTTTTGCTTTCCTATAGTATGGCTATTAAATGAAAGGGCTCGCAAACGAAACACGACCTTACAACAATGATGCGTTGATTGAGATGAACAGACTCAGAAACCTAGCCAGCGATAACTAAAAAGTAAGAAATAAATTAAAAGCAACAAAAAACATATTGAAAATGCTTTATTAAATGCTTAGATACGATGAATATTTATTACGCAGTACCTCCTGTGATAGCACTGATAGCTAGTTAAAAAGAAATTATAAGGAAATTTGCATTGTAAAGTTGACAAGTATACCACCATGAACATTCATCAAAAACCTGGACAAGTGAGTAGAGTGGCAGTGAATATGGGTAGCGGTAGTTGTAAGCAGTACCGGGTGTTTCCTCAAATTTCGCCACCGCTCTTATTTTTTGTATGCGAATAAGAGATAGAAAAAATGTATATGAAAGTTTTATAGTTTTCTCTTGTTATTTAGAATTTGATACGAACAAAAGGAAAAAAATAAAAAATCCTTTTTTTCGTATAAAGTTCTATTTTTTAAAAGGAGAAACCTTGTATATTATATCGCGGAAAGAAATATACGGGGTGTTCTAAAAGTTGGGACTTTCCTCTTTAGAAGCAACGGCGCTTGAAACGGCAAAGCTAATGCACGGTGAATCAGCAGAAAAACAGTAAAAAAAAAATTCAAGCAAGTACTCACTGTTTGGTTGCTACGAAATTGCTCCACGAAAGACTTATTACGTCACGCTTAGATTTATTACGTTACAGCTTTGGCGCGAAATTTTATGTTTGAACTTTGCAGGTGCTTTTAAGCCACTTCGCGTTCACAGTAAAAAGTAAAAATGTTAGTTACATGGTTTTTGGAGACGTAACATTAATATTCCGTCATAAAATTTTGTTCGGGAAATACCCCATTATGCTATTTTTAAGTAAATTTGAGACTTTTGAATCATTAAAAGATTTGCAAGGCACTGAAGTCAGGAACTTTTTTGACAATTTTCCAACGCTAAATGCTAAAAATGTATTTTTATATACAGTCCATGCTGTAACGACAGCGTCCGTTGAAAGATCGTTAGTGCAATGAATAGAATTTCGAATAAAGCAAGAAATAGAATGCTACCAGGAACCTTAATGCATTCTATGATGATCAGACACTGCAGAAGAAGAGTTTTTACAAAAAGTTGATTTGTATGCAAGAAAAAACCTCGAAGAGAATAAGGGTTTGTATATGAAAAATATAGGTAGATAAATCTCTGTTGTTACTATTTTGCTTCATTTTAGTTATTTCTTTCATTATTTATCACTCTACTAGCTACCTCTCATCAAAAAAAAGATAAGTAATTGACATGAATTACAAAAGATATTACTTAATCTATAGCGAAGTACTCAGCCCCCCTCAACTTCAAATCCCCCCCCTGGAGCAAATCGTCTGAACGAAACACTGATAAGTTTCAGAAAATACGTTAGAAACGAATCCCTTTAGCTGTCCGGAATAGGACATCTTAGACATCCAAATAAAAATTAGCATATCAATGTACTTTTATTGCATCAAACACCCAAATTGCATTGTAGATATGCTACACAGTTTTACTGGGGTTCTTTCTTGAAAAATATTGTGTGAAGTTGGATGACCTGACAGATTCTCTAGTAATATCTAACGGTATTTTGTTGGTGAGATCGGATTTAAAAATGTTACGTATACATATAAATTGAAAAATAAACATTCGTTACATATTAATTTTTTATTTTTAAATAATGACTGCAGGTCAACAGATAGATGGCTGTAATATTTACAAAAATGGTTGCAATACATATTTCGGAGTTCCATAAAAAAAACGGGTTTTCCTACATTTTAAAATAAAAAGTAAAATCATATATAAAAATATATTTCTACACATGTCAAATTTTTTCAACATAAAAAACTGCCTTTTCCCAAAGAACATGAGATTTTAAATAAATGTAACCCATTGTAAAATCAGATGCCATATAAGATCATTGATTAATACAGCATACTGAGATGTTCATACGATATTCATGTACAACCATACCAAATTGCAGAATCAGAAAAGGGCGGCTAATGTAAACATTTTAAATACTAACCTTTAAAAATGTACATGTTTTAAATAAGTCTGACAGTTATGTACTTTAATAGCCTATTCTACTCGGATGTGAAATGAGATGATAAAAAAACACGATCAAGATGAAAGTAAAACATTAAGGTACAATGTTAACTCTCTCAACGACTTTAAATCTTAGTATTTAAAATGAGAGAAAATGATGTACTGATAACTAATTCTAGCCTCGTCGTAGAATCTCTTCACTTCTTTTTGTTTTTATTTGTTGCGCCTCTAGGGGGCGTTACCGGTCTTCCTGCATTCATGTTATACTGGAACTTCCGTTTATCGGCTGGTTTCAGAATTTGGAAACTACACATTAGTGTCTCATCAACAGACATCATTGCGCCTGCATTATCGAATTCACCTGTCGAAAGAAATATTCAACATTAAAAGAAGCAAGTTTACGTCTAATTATTTAACATTAAAAAGCGGCATCAACAAGTACAAGAATCGGACTTCAATTAATTTTTAAGTTTGTTACGCATCAACCACTGATGAAAAGTGTCTGTATTTTTCAAATATAGACCGTGGATTATTGAACCGTAAAAACAATTTGGAAAAAAATATATGGTATCTGATCGTCTGTACTGTGGGTTGAAGAATTTTGAACAAGCATAGTAAGTGTCGCAAATGAAATTGGTAAATCATAATAGCAATGTAATAAAAAAACCGCAATAAGCAGTATGTTGGCCCGTGACCAAACAGAACGGCCTCAAGTTTCGAAAACCAAGCGTCGGCTCTCCCGCTTGATATATTACATGATTCTGGGATGATTATCCATGCTTTTAATAGAATGAATTTTGTTGCAATTTCCCCTCAAATTAGGTTTATTTGGTCAAATTCGTACTCTAGTTTTATCTCCTTACGTAGCTAATCGCATGTAGATATTTTTAATGATCTGGATGTTTAGTTGCCTAACAGTATTCTACAGAAAACAAAAAACAATGAATGTTGAAACATCCACAATTTTCACTAGGTCTATGTGGTTTGAGACAGGAAGAACACTGGAAAAGAATGTTGGGGACCTTTAAAATGTTTGAGCTCCCTAATCATGTACTGCGTCTGTCTTAAAACTGAAAAGAGATCATGAAACTTGAAAAACTTAGTATTCGTTATTTTCAACGTATTTTATCCCTACAAAGTACTAGTGTCAACTCAAATTTCAGCTTGCCACCCGCGCGGAGCTCCAACTCTAAGAAATAAATTTAGCAACCGCTCCATCTTGTAGCGTTAAGGTCTTTACCCTCTACTACCTTTTACTATACTGTACCTTCCGTGGTACCCTACCAGTAAAGAAGCGGTTATATTTATGTAAAGAAGTGTATAGATACTGTGGAGAGAGGATGGAAAATCAGCCAAAAAATGGGCAATTCCGGTTTTAACGTACCGTGTGTTTTTGTATAACTATGGTCTTGTCCCAGTAATAAGAGGTAGAATAGTTTTTTTATCTCCTTGGTTTGTGGTATGAAAATAACGTCTAGAAGTCGCGCGACGATGCCAAATCAGTAAAAAGTAGTATTTTCCTAACGTTAACCCTTCGTTAGTCACTTGGGTTACAATCGTAGACCATGACTATTTATGAAATCAGAAATAATTTGTTTCAGTTAGAAACGTATTCTACACTACCCCTCCTCAAAAAAAGGAAAGGTCGGACAAAAGAGCTTTCAGGAGACCATAAGGGTTTGTAGTGTATGTTCTGTGGGGTCAGCAAAAAGTGTCGAATATCCACATGACTAGCTTCATATTCCCATCCACTACTAAGTATGCCGATACGCGAATTTCAGGTACAGATAAGGTTTTTTGCGATTGTCGTTAACCATGATCTGAGAAATGAGTGATAACTAGAAGCCAGTAAAATATTGCAGTAAGTTAAGTAAGAAACTTGTGATAAGCAAAGTTTTCTAGACAAAATTAGTGCTTTTTTGTTTTGTGGATAAACATTTCACTATTAAATGAAAAACATGAGTTTATGCAATAATTCATATCCAACAACTATCTACCGTTGGCTTTGTAACCTTCAGGACCGGTTGTACAATGCAAGCTTAACCTGAGCTTAGGTGTGGTTTAAATATAAATGACATGATGTGGCATGCAGCAACCTTTAAATTGCTTGCCACTTTATATTTTTGGAAAGATTTGTGTGTAATTTAACCTTAGATAAGGAAAGAAAGGGGATACTACCGCGTGCCTGTACGATGCTATATGAATTAGCTGTGACAGAAAACGAATAGCTGTCAAAATTTTGGTGGAAAATAAATAATTTGGTTATTGTGAAATATTGTAGTATGCATAATGGTAGAGTGTGCAGCTTACAGTTGTAAAATCCACAGCAGTAGGAAGGAGCCAGGAATCACTTTTCACGGGTAAATTTGTGTTTGTGTTAATTTTTGGTGCGTACGAAGTTTATGCAAATATCTCGATATCTAGTTCAGAGATATGTATATATCCAAAATACAATTTCAAATGTACCACTAACATTCGAATCATAATATTTTTGAGCAAGTAAAGTGTAAAAATGATATCTTTTGAGGCATGTTTTGGTTCAAATACAATCAGTTTTCAAGTGACGTATCCGTTATAGCTTACATTTTGCAAGATATATATCGGTCAAATGGAAGTGCACGGTTAAGTTAATGTTAATTACTTAAATTCGAACTGTGGATGGTGAAATTGGCCATACAGAACTCGTGAATAACAATATTTTAATAAATTTTATTTCAAAATAGATTTCTCCAAATATCTTAACCATAATGTGAATCCCATTAGCTACGGCACTGGGACTAGCGCTTTGGTAGTTTTTGGTAACAGAGATGTAGCCGCGCGTTCTGTCCTCTCTCTTTCCTTGTCTAAGAATTTAACAAAGAGAGTCAATAAAAGAACAACAGTATGACACAAACCGTCACAGTAACAAACCAGAAGAGGTTATTTTTTAGATAATTATGATAATATGCATTGATTTATTAGTGCCAACCGTCGTGAATTTTATTGTCAGCCAGGTTTAATTAAGCCGACGATTATTTTTTTTCAATTATATAGGGTTTAGAAAATCGGCATGGTCGCCAGGTAGAAGCACTCCCACACCCGGAAGTGTGAGAGAGAATCTTCCCGCTCCGACGTTGTACCAGCTTGAGTCCTCTGATGTCATGTCCAATGGACGCGGTTGCGTCCACCCGACATGCCACCACGGCCCGACCGGTTAAAACCCATTCCCTCTCTCCTTACCTCCTGTATCTCCACCTGCACCGGGCATCATCGTGAATGATATCCTTCGCAGCGCAAGACGAGGTATTTTCTATTCCGAGTGTTTGCGTTCTTCTGACTCTTTCGCTTTCAATATGTTTTGTATCATCTTATGTACGATCTTCCATCGAACCTCTCTCGATAACAATGACGGGCACCATATTTTCTGGGGTGATCCTCAGACAAGTTTGCTCTCGCTGCCTGCCTGTAATGGGACCATCTACCGCATTCAAACAGTGTATGCTCCGCTCTTTCCGACACATGGCAGTGATGGCACATATCGTCAACTGCTCTGCCTATTCCGTGTCTATACACCCTGAAAGGGCCATGGCCTGACAGCGCCTGAGTGAGGAAGTAGCACGTTGTCCTGTGCTTGCACTCCACCCACTCCCTTATGGACGGTATCAGCCTCTTTGTCCATTGCGCGACCTCCGAAGTATCTGCCCATAGCTGCTGCCATTTTTTTTAGCGTGCTGAGTCTCGCAGTTGGGAGATTTGCTTTACCTCTATGCATGCGTGCTCTTTCCTCCGCTAAAAGGTACAGAGGCGGTGTAACCGTTATGACCTGTAGAGCTCTGGGGTGGGATTCCGTTCTGAATCGAAAAACTCGATCTCGATAGATGATCAACTCGATAGAATTATAAACCCGGATTCTGTTACTCGATCTGTTTTGACTTCGGAAATCTTCGGGAATTCGATAGTTGAAATGACACATTATGAACTACCTACGACATAATCGTTGTTTTTTGGTCCTAACTTCAAATATACCCAGAAAAATTATTTTTTCTTTTTTTTTACTTGTGTCACCGGCTTCGACTGCTCTGGTCATAAGCCTCATTATTTTTTTGTTTCCATCTTTGTAATAATAATATTCATAGACATAATAATGTTGCCAATTGTGAGAGAGCATCTATTACAGCAACAGAGAGAACAGCAACACTTTATTAATATTCGGAGAAGAATGGAAATTTAAGCAAAAAGCAATCCTTTCGAGCTTCCCGAAAATACGTTTATAGAACTGTTTCGATTAAATAAAGAGTACGTACATGTATGATTATCGAAATTATATAATAACATAAGCAAAAGGTCCTGTAGGCATTTGATTGAGGAAATTCGACCTTTGGTTCAGGAGAGATTTTCAAGAAAGGGCATTACTCTGGAGGCTAAGTTCTTTGCTGCCTTAGTTTCTACGCCACAGGTTCATACCAACAATGTAGGTATTGGACAAAAATATACAGCTGTAATGAGTCAAACATCCACACTGAAATAAAAGTTTATTTTCTAGTTACTGCAGCCACTAATATACTCACAATTTCCCTTAAGTTTGAAAAACTGAAGTACAGAGTTCACTATAAGATTTCAATGTTTGTGTAAACAGATGTATAACCTCACTCTTGAGAATCTAAGCATCGAATCGACTGCTCTGCAGCTGTCGAGTATAGATATCGAGTTTATTGTCGAATTGTGGCAAACGGAATCGCTACTATCGTTTTTGATATCAAACTCGATATCAGTTTTAAAACGAATTGCATCCCTGGTCGATGCGGTGTGGTATGCGCTGGCTACCCTCAGCAGGGCCTTTCTCTGCAGAGTATCCAGCGCCAGCGTCTGCTGACGTTTTTTCCTCTTTATGGCTTTTTGCCACACTGGGGCTCCTTAAAGCACCATGGACTGAACTACTGTGCACAGAAGTGCTCTTTTCCTGCTACTAGGTCCACCGTCATTTGGCATGAGCCGGGAAAAATTGCCACCTTCTTTGCCGCTTTTGCTGTCACTCTTTTGAGATGCTCTACAAAAGTCTTCTCGTTGTCAGCGTGATGCCTAGATATACAATGGACTTTTTTTGTTCAAGCCGCTTTCCTTGGATCTGAAAAGCTACGCTGCCTCTCTTGGACCTTGAACCACGCAGAATGATCGCCTCCGATTTCTCTGGGGCCAGCTCCAAGTCGTGGTTTCTCATCCAGCCATCTATAGCTAGAAGAGCCTTGTTTGTCAGGTGTATGAGTATAACCTCATCAAGTGCAACTGATACAAGAGCCAGGTCGTCTGCATACGCTACTGCTTTTGTATTTCCGGGTAGATGGAGCCTCAGGACTCCATCGTAAAGGATGTTCCATAAGAGAGGCCCCAGTGCGGAGCCTTGTGGTACTCTCATGCTGATAGCTTTACCCGCAATGCTATCTATCCTGGAGTCAAGGTAGCTGCTAACTAGATTTCGCAGGTATCTAAGCACGCCACGTCTTCTCAGTTCATCTATAATCCTACTCCAAGAGGCTGAATTGAACGGATTTCGGTCGTCAAGCGTTACCAATGCGCACCATTTCGGCTTGGTCGTGTCTACGATACCAGTTACCGTATCCAAAGCATCAATGGTGGACTTTCCAGTCCGGAAACCAAAATGGTATGGCGTGTGCCCTCCCACCTTCTCTATTTCCGGATCCAGCCTCCGTCGGATCATGATTTCAAAGAGCTTCGCAACCGTGTCAAGTAAGCAGATGGGCCTATACGATGATGCGAGTTCAGTGGGTTTCCCGCTCTAGCTCAATAGCACCACGTTCGCCTTCTTCCATTTCTCTGGGAATTTTTGTTGCCTCAAGAATCGGTTGAAAAGATCTAATAGCAGATCAAGCGTCGAAAGGGCTAGGTCTTTGACTACTTCAGGAGGTATCCTGTCAGGTCCCGGAGCTTTCCCTGATTTACGTTTGCCAACTGCCTCCCCTAGGTCTTCCAAACTGAATACGTCTATCTCGTCGGCTACGTCTACTTTCTTCCTTCTGTCGGAGACTGCTGGAAAAAGTTCCCTGAGTACTTCCACCTTCCTTTCTGTGCCCAGGAGACTCATTTGTGAGCATAGTGTCAGTTTTTTGCTGATCATTTTGTAATCTGCGCCCTATATGTCGTTTTTTGCTCCGTCGCATAAGTATTTCCACAGCGTTTTCTTTGCAATATATATGAGTGATTTCAGATGTTTCTTTTTATCCGTGTACGTCTGATACAATGCTTTTTTCACCTCCTCGGAACTGCGTTGGTTTCTCCGCGCACGTGACATCACGCGTCGAGCTGTGATGCATTCCGCTCTGGCAGCTTCAATGTCGTCGTTCCACCAGTAAGGTACGTTAGCTATTTTTGAACTTCTTCTCACAGTGCCAACATTTAGAACTTCTTGCATCAAACCAGCACAGTGGTATCCTTGAAGCCAGTCCATGATGTCATCCTCCTGCTTCGTTCCTCCCTAAGCTTACTCCTATTCACATGGCGTTCCGTTGGCATCCTCTTTATCTTGTGTTTTGTGTGCAGTTCGAAAAAGATGAACCTGTGGCCGCTCAGCGTTTCTGTCTCCAGTACCTCCCAGCTATGTATATTACCGGCTAACTCCTGTGACGCAATGGTGACATCGATGTAGGAGTAGAAATCTCTCCTTTAGAAAGTAGGGCGAAGGCCGTCATTTAATACCACCATGTTATACGCGGCAAGCCACTCGCAGAGGATACGTCCTCTCTTATCTGTAATTGGGGATCCCCAGTCGACAGCTTCGCATTCAAGTCGCCCAATAGTATGACTTCCCGTCCCGCTGTCGCTACGTCATCCCAGAGCGCCTCCATATACTCGCTGAACTGGTCTAGAGTTCGGGGAAAAGTAACAGCAGTAGATCTTCATTTTTTTGAGACTTATGCGCAGATAACCATTTTTCTTACCGACAGAGTTTATTTGCATGCTTTTGTTGTGGAGGTAAGCAGCAACGTCCAGATTTAGATCCGTGTACCAATTTGGCGATTCGGAACGAGTTTCCGGTTCAGTTCAGATACCAAGAGCAGATCAATGTTGGCTACTTTAACTGCGCATGAGTCCGACAGCGCGCCCTCTGTCGCCACGGACTCTAGAAGTTTCGTCCGCCTTCTCTCCTTCTGCTTCGCTTTTAGTGCCCTCTTATACATAGGACAGGCATAAGAACCTGCTCTATGCCTTTCGGCTGAACATATCGGACAAAAGGCCGCGTTTCTGCATTCGGCCTTCTTATGCCCTTCTTCACCGCAGTTTAGGCATAAATTCTGCCTGTTTTCGCCCTTACAAATTTTGGTACTATGCCCTAGGCCGCAGCATTTCTTGCATTTTTTTATTTCAACTCGTTCCTGAACCGTGCACATCACGATCCCCAGCTTAAAACGCCTCTTGCTCGTTATTTCGTCGGCAAGTCTCCTTGGTGCGAGGACAGTAGCTACCTGGTTGCCATTTCTTCTAGGTCTCAGAGAATTCACCTGCAAGTCGTCACCTCCCCACTTTTACTATTTCGCGAAGCGCACTTTCGACCTCTGCTTCCGAGGTAGCACCATCAATGCCTTTCACATGTAGAGCAACTCTTCCGGTATGCCTGGTACGGATTCCTTAGATTTGAAGTTTTTCGATCGCATCCTTAGCCGCTCAGCTCCTCCACCCTCCTTTGGAACGTTAGCACTAGTTTCCCATTTTTAATTTTCCTGCGATTCTGAACAGTCACTTCAACGTCACTTTTCCTTGCCTCGTCTTTGACTTTTCTTAGCAGCTGCAGGTAATTCAGGTCTTTAGCTTAAACTATGACAGCTTCCGTATTGCTCTTCTGTCTGGTCGTAATGTTTGGTTGGAATGATCCCTTAGCTTCATTGGTCTGCCTTCTTGGGGGTAAATATATCCCTATATCCACATTTGTTCCCGTGAAGACAAACTCTATGAGCTTTCTGAGTCTGCCCGCGTTAGGGAGGTCTGGTGTTGGAACCGCAATGTCAAGCCGGTTCTCGTTAGTAGCGAAATCCCGCAGGTCCATGAAGTTATGAAATGTCTTTCGCTCATCTTCGTCCATAATCACTTTATAGATGAACTTCTTAGTTGTCTGTTGTGGTCCTTTACTTTTGGCGACGCAAGTTTCGTACATTAAATACGAAAAACCATCCGCCTCGTCTTCTCCTTCCCCTAGGGTATCGATTTCAGGGTGTCTTGACCTAAAATGCCAGTTTATACCCTTTTCGTAGGTTTGCCTTGCCGTCCCTAGTACTAGGTCACTTTGGCAAGTGTTGCCCGATACCGGGTTACTTACTACCTCTGTGGTCTATTTTCTGGCCACTGTTTTTTCGCGACTTCCACGAAAACGTCGTCGTCATCGCGATTTTCCATTATGGTGGATCTTATTTGCCTCACCAGTTCGTCGTCGCTGTTCTTTCTATTGAGCCGCAAACCCTCCGTCTGTGTGGCAACATATGCCTTTGCGTGTGCTACACTCTGGGTCTCCTGCGTTGCTTTTTCTGGCGGGAGCTTTATAAAACCAGCTTTTGGATCAATGTCCTTCAGTTTTTGGACTAGTCTGCTGACTTCATCAATACCTCTCTTAATTCAGGTTCTAGTGTTGACGTTAACCTTTAAGATAGCTTTTAATTCATCAAGCTTCTCCGACAGCTTCCTTATAATAGAACAGTAGCCGCCGTCACTGCCTCCAGCTAGTGCTTGATCCTCTCTTTTCCGTTTTGGTGGTTTCTCCAGTGACTCCTCTGGGCGTCTTAGGTCCACCTCTTAACACCGACATTGATCTAGCACGCGGTGGACTTCTAAGAATCAAATCTTTCTTCTTAAAAGGATTTAAGATTTCTTTGCCGCCAAGCGGGTCATTTCTTCCAGTACTGTGAGCGGCCTGGTCGCCTACCGCAAATCATCCAATAGTATGTTCGTGTGTCAAAATGCCAGTAGCAGTTTCCTGCACCTTGGTCTGACTTCCTGCCGAGAGTGCTGAGCAGTCGCTTGCTAACGGTCCGGCGGGGTCTGCTTGCTCACCCGCGATTGTGACCGGAACTGGGGATCCGACCCCCTGCTCCGTAACTTTAGTTCCTGTATGTGTGCCTTTCATAAAACCAAATGTAGGGTCCGTATCCATCGCCGTGTCGTCATCATTTGGTACCAGGTCGCTGTGTGTTCCCTGCCATAATCATATCCATCGCCTCGCCAGGCCATCTTCGTCCTCGTAGCACTACCAAAGAGGCAAGCCCGGAATTAACTATCCCAGCCAGCAGAACGCGGGAGCCTACGGCGCTCCGACGCCAACCATGCGCAATACGCGCGCAGTCAGCGTTGGCATCAGTAGAGCTCTCTCCGCTCCAAAGGCCAGGGTCCTCTTTGGTTTCCACATGATCCGCGGGCAATATTTACTATTGCCTACCTAGAATGGCGAGGTGAACTCTGCTCGGTATATCACTGCTCAAGAGTCACTTCACCCATCTCGAGACACCCAATCAGCCATCGGGCCGCGCCAAGTAGTTCGTGGACAAACTTCCGCCGAAGCCTCTGCCACAGGATTTGAGCTGCGCCTGCCTCCTATGGGGGAGACCGCCGCTGGAAGCCGACGGTTGTACAACGGATGTAAACGTTAAGCCTAAGCTTAGCTAAGCTTACGCTTAATGAAGCTTGAATTGAACCCGCATTTGTACAACCGGTTTTCAATTACATAAAGAGCACTGTTGGATGTTTTATTATCAATAAAATGACAAGGCCTTAGCTACCATTACTTATTGTTCTAATAGTTTGTGTAACAGCTACTAAACAACTTACCACAGTAATTGGGTGCAGAAAATAGTGTAACCAACTGCCGTTTGGCAAAGAACTCGTATCCATCTTCAACCACTTGATGAGCCCTGCATATGAGATCAAAATCGTGCTTGTGCAGAAATTTCCCCACCACTTCAGCGCCAAACGTGAAGGAGACGCCGCGGTCGTTTTCGCCCCAGCCCATTTGGTCCTTATCCGGATCAGACCACAACAGGTCGCACAGTAGGCCCTGGTCGGGCACGTCGGTTGGCCGCATGATCCGCCGAATCTGTTCCATTGACTGCAGATCGGGGCTCAAACCTAAACAATGGAAAGACGATTGCTTTACATAGGAAAATTACTATAATTTCTGAAACGTAACGTTTTATATAATATTTGTAAGAGGGTCTTGTCCTCCGGTGCTTGGCCAGATGAATGGTGCACATCCATTTTTGTTCCACTGCATAAAAAGGGATCTCCAACAAATCCAGACAATTATTGCCTACTTCCATTAATCTCTTATGCACGAAAGGTCCTATTATATATTTTACAATCTCGTTTGGAGGGCTTTATTGGCCAGCAAATTTCTCAGGCACAGGCAGGTTTCGTAAAAGGACGCGGTACGCGTGAACAGATCTTAAACTTAAGAAAAATTATTGAAGAACCAGAGAGCATTATGTTTCAGTTTTTATCTATGTGTACTATTCTAAGGGGTTTGATAACGTAAAGTGGTCTAAACTGTGGGAAATCCTTATCTCTATGGGAGTTCCTTACCACTTAGTATTTCTCATACAGCAACACTATGAGTCTAGCTCGGGCCGTATAAGAATTGATGGTAACCTGTCTGGTCAAACAGCAACCAGAAAAGGAGTTCGTCAGGATTATCTCCGATGTTATTTAACATTTACTCTGAATTTATGATGAGACAGGTATTGGATAACTGGAATGGCGGTATAACTGTTGGCGGAAGCAAAATATCCAACTTAAGATTTGCTGACGATACAACACTTATTGCTGCTTCTCAGGAAGAACTATACCTTATCCACCGAACAAACGGAGTAACCATGCACAATATATGTAAATTTTCACTGTATGGTCAAGGGTTATATGCACACCTTCTACAAAACTGCATACTGAGAGCAGTGATGTTATTATAAACAGAAAAATTAAGTTCGATTTATCCGAGTAAAGCCCCAAAATATGGGTTTGAAATAATTTTTTACTCCTTTTCTTCAGTGGACAGACTATAGTAGCTCTTTTGAACATCTTACACCCGTATGCACCGTTTGGCGATTCTAATCCTATTCCCTAATCGCGTTTTGCTAATCTTTGGCATCTCGCCATGCACCGTCAAGAGATTAACTAATCCAGATTGGAGATACGGCAAGGTTGTGTTCGCAAGATTGTTTTTACAGTGATAGTGTCAAAATTGTCAGTTTGCGGTGCATAGTAAACAAGCGATCTAATCCATGTTTACGTAACTAATCGCGCAATCGGTTTACGGTGCATACGGGTGTTAGAACAACACAGATAGATAGAGAGCACGATAATCATCGAGAAATAAAGTCAGTAGGCCGTTGTGAAGTAGTTCAAAGTTTAGTGTACCTCGGTTCTCTGATCGACAATCCGGGTAGCTGTGAAAATGAGATCGACGGCGCATTCAATAGGCACGTGTGGCCATGACAAAGCTTACTAAAATATGGCGTGACCATAACATCACTAAAGCTACCAAAATGTCGCTGGTTCAGTCTCTTGTGTTCTCCATATTTTTGTATGCCTTGGAAGCTTGGACCGTTAGAAAGGCAGATCGACCTCGCATAAATGCTTTTGAAATGTAGACGTGGAGGAGAATGCTGAGAGTCCCTTATACCGCCCATCGAACTACCGTTTCTATACTGGATGAGATCGGTAATCCAAAGAGACTAACCTCCATTGTGTCGACGAGAATGCTTACATTCTTCGGATATATTCACAGAAGCGATAATATGGAGAAACTTGTAGTTCAGAGCCATGCCCCGAGTGGGCGGCGCCGGCGCCGTGGCCGTTCCCATACACGCTGGGTGGATACGACGAAACAGTTGCTGGATATGAGTATCAAGAGCGCCACTGAACTGACAGTAAATCGTGAACAATGGCGAGCTACAGTTTTCAAAACTATTGATAATATTCATGGCGGCAATACTCTAGCTCCGACTTAATGCATTTTACGAGTTCACAACATGTCTGTTAAGACTCTGTGACTATGATGATGTCTAAAACGTATCCTGTGATCGTGCTGGCCACTGCGTCATTGACGGACCTGTTTCTGTAGCCTTATAGCACAGGGTTTATTAGTTTTACTGTTTTTTGCTACTCAATTGTTTATTTGCATTTAATGTGGAATGTTTAAAGACTTAATTGGAACCTTTTCACTATGGGTAAAAAAGATGATATTTCACCACATACCAAAGCTGAAAGTAAACACTAAAAAAATTTCAAACTACTTAAGGACGTTCGTTCGATACACCTAGGGTCAAATGAGTGCTATTCATTTATGAAATTTATTCGGGGCTTTAGAAAAGTTGCAAAGTACTAGGTATTTATAAGCTCTCTATTTTAAAAAATCAGTTAATCTAAATTAGTTACTATTTTGATAATCACTTAATCAATGTGTCAACAGCGCGTTTCTCAGCATTGACGTCCTAGACGTCAGTGAGTGCGTTCCGATTCAAGCATTATGCGCATGCTGCACAGCAAAGTGTTCCGAATCATCAACCGGCGTAGCAGAAGCACTGCATAGCCACGCCCACTTCCGCTTTTTTAGAACGCATAGACTGCAGTGGGTCAAACAAGCAGTAGTTGATGCGATTGATATCTGATGCGTTTAATGTTCGAATCGGAACAGGCAAAATTTGCGAATCCTAAATGTTCTGTGATTCTTAACTTGTTTTATTGATCTTTTAATTTTTTTACGGTTGCACCTCAGATTTCAGTTTAGCTATTTGTGCCGTCTGTTTACCTCATTACCTTTTTATTTTATTTTTATTGTTTATTTATTTTTTATGAGGGATGCCATATTTTGTTTAGTTTTATGTGATAAATATTTTAGAAGCTAGTTTAAGCTATATGTGATGAATACGAAACAAATATATTTTTTATCTACTCATGTTAATCATTTATGAATTACTAATTCACAATACAGTTTTTTGTCTAGAAATCAATTATTCAATAGGAAATTGTTACATTTCTAGCCTCAACCTTGTCTATTCTAAAACTGCCATCACATGCAAAACAGTTACACATATACAGGGTGGGCCAATAGTGCGTGGACGGAGGATTGTGGGCTTAGTAAAAGATATTTCAAAAATCTGTCACTTGATCATGGTAGAGACCCTTGAGGACTATAACGTAAAAATATTTTCACTTAAATTTTGACGTTTATACAGGGTGATTCATATCAAACGTACATTTTTTTGAATTGAACCCCCTATATATTATTGCATATTTGGATTCCTTGGTCAATTCTAGTGGGACTTTATGTATCACATATGGAACTTTAAACGAACCGTTTAGGCACAAATCACCATTTTTGGTATAAAGTAGGTATCAGAAAAAAATTGAATATCGCAGCGATTATAAAATTTAGAAGGCCTTGACTTTGCGGTACGACTAAACATGAAATGTGTCACCTGAGGACAAATGGCTAAATTTGAATTCTTTTTGTACTTTGTTTTTTTTTTCATGGCCTGCTAGGTTGCTTGCACGCAGGAAAGTCGAAAGACACCGATTTGACTGAAAATTTGAAATAAAATGGAAACCAAAAAAATTTGATATCGAGAATGTTATATAGTTAGAAAGGTAATCAAATTTTACATTTGATTCTTTAAACCAAAATAGGCATTCCCATTTGAAAAAATCAAGTTATCTGTGATTGAAGTTTCCCTAATTCATCCTCTGATTTCTCCAAGTCTGACCTAAGGTGGCGCATTCCATGCTTAGTCGTACCGCAAAGTCAAGGGCTTCTAAGTTTTATAATCGCTGCGATATTCAATTTTTTTCTGGTACCTACTTATACAAAAAATTGTGATTTGCGCCTAAATGGTTCGTTTAAAGTTCCATGTGTGATACATAAAATCACATTAGAATTGACCAAGGAATCCAAATATGCAATAATATATAGGGGGTTCCATTCAAAAAAATGCAAGTTTGATATGAATCACCCTGTATAAACGTCAAAATTCAAGTGAAAATATTTTTGCTTTATAGCCCTTAAGGGTCCCTACCATGATCAAGTGACAGATTTTTGAAATATTTTTTAATAAGCCCGCAATCCTCCGTCCACGCACTATTGGCCCACCCTGTAAAACCAACTTTTTTTGTAAAACATGTATATTACAACAGTATTTTATAAAAGACAGCTTTTGTTTACAATTAAATTTCATTTTTACTGTAATATCAAACTGCACGATATTATTTGGCAAAATGAATTTGTCTATAAATGGAGCAGTAACAAATGAAAATTAGTGACAGATGTTTGTCAAACTGAAACTCATCATAACGTATGCAAAATATAACCGAGTACTTCTCTACTAAATATATCTCTTCATCATCGGACGAAGTCGAACTCTCTTCAGAATCATCCGGACACGCCAGAAGTTGAATGGCGGCTATTAAATTTCTATTCATTTTGCCCACACCCGATAGAAATAGATCCACTAATTATGCCCATCACTCCTATCAGCCTATTTATTTCAGATTCAATTTTCTTTTTCTCTACGTCCCAGCACCACAAAAATCGTCCCACATTGTTCTCGTTATGTCGAATGTCAAACCACTGTTCAGTTCACATGCCCTGCGCTCGTTCGTTCGTTCCGATTCATTTTGCGCTGATGTCACATATGCACGGCTTTTTGAAACGAAACGGATTTCTATGCTTGCAGAAGGTGTTGCGTTTGCTGCTCGAATCGGAACGCACTCAGTGGTTCTCAAATAAGTCAAAAGATAATAGTTGGGGAGCTGGCGGCAAATTTTCATTGGTAATAATTATACTGAGAATTTGCAGTTTCTTGTCGATTAGTTTTTTTTTGAAAAACGAAAAAAGTATATTAGCTCGCAAAAAAAATCGGGGTATTTACTGAAAGTGAAAATTTTGCAGATAGTTAATTGATGTTCGTGAAGTTCATCACGAAAAAAATATGTTAGCTGCAAAATCCGTGTGACTTAACATGCTAGCTGCGCGCCTGGTAATTTATAGGAACTGTTTTACTGAAGCTGGAATTAATTGGTATGACAATTAATACTATGAAAATCAGATGAAAACTATAAAAATAATTGATCGGTTGATGTGGATGCAGATTGTCTGTACTTTGGCGGTAGAGAATAAAATATGCTAATAACTTTAAGGCCCGTTTGCACCGGTTACACTTAGGTGAACCTCAAAGGCAAATTCATAAACTCGACGTTGGCGCTGCCGATGCGTCGGACGAAAAATGTCGTTCTATGCAATATTGAAAAGGACTAAATTTTACGTCGAATGACATCTAAAACTTTTAAGTGGGTTTAGCAGTAGAGCCTAAATCAATAGTTTCACAGCCTAACAACTGCCAAATTTTGAGACTTTTTAGTTTTTTGGTTGTTGAAAGTTTTGAAATTCAATCATATTGACATGTATAATTTCACAATTTCAGATCTGTTTGCTTTTACACAGCCCTTTTGGCTGGACTTCATTTCACCCCTGGTATATGTTCAAGCTATATATCTTTCGGAAGCATTTTACGAGTATAGTACAATGATGCCAGACGTAAAACCTGAAAATGAAAAAAGAAGAAGTTATGCTACTTTGAATTTCTAAGGATTTACTTTAACCACCTATCGCACACATATATCGAAAACTATGATATTTCAATACTCTAAAGCAACAGATGCCCTCAGATAAGATTGTCGCCTGTACGGTCTTTCTCATAGCGTGTCCCGGTAGGCCGCTCTTTGAAAATGATGATACCTAAATACTGCTCCCGGATTTTTGAGAAACTGAGTGGTCCCCTAGGCTGCCTTAACCATCGCTTTTGATGGTTACCCTAATGCGGCATCAGCAAGGAGTACTAAATCAGCTGAGCGGCTTCGCAAGTACTCTTCTGCAAATGTCGTATTCACTGAAGTTATGAATGCAACCATGCCGAAAGAACAATTTCTCTCCAACGAAAAGAACAAACGGCGGCTTTTTTGTATGCTGTGTGAGAAGTTGCTACAGCATGGGTTTAAAGTAAGGTCATCTGTTCTTGGCAGCCCTCTATTCGCCTAAGGCAGATCTGGGCCAAATCCGTTACGAGATATTTTCTCAATCTCTACTAAAGCCAACTTTCGAACTGGTTTCCCTACCTCCAACAAATGCAGCTGCCGCTCAATATATTCTGCGGGTGTATCTTCAAATTCAGGGCTGGTATGATAGATCAAAGGATCCTCTTAGCTGGGGTTGGAGGAGGACGGATCTTCGCCTTATCCCCATTACAAATACGAAGGAGCCAGCTCCAGCTGAAATTCTTAATACTGTATCTTGCAAATGTACAAAGGAGTGTACAGGGAAATGCACCTGCCGAAAAGGAGGCATAAAATGCTCAGTAATATGCCTCAATTGCAACCGCCAAGTATGCTCTAATTGAGGATGACATTGCCGTAGAAACAGAAAAAGTTGAAAATAGTTCCTTTGAAGATGATCCAGCTGAAGAGGACCTCAATATGCAACCGCGCTTTCCGAGCTTTTCAGATGAAGGGCCATCAACGTTTAAGAAAATACGAATATGAATGCTGCCACATCATCAAATACTCACACTTTGATTCAATGAGATCTCACATTCAATATTCCTTGAAATGCAACTATGTTTTATCCAATGGGAAGAGTATTTGATAACTAACTGTAGCCCGTTGCCGATCCAACGACACGGATCATTGAATTTAGTATAAGACACTATTAGTATACTACTCACTAATGTCTCAAATAGCATAGACAAATTGGTAAAGGCATGAGTTGTTGTGGCTATTAAAGTTGCCTTTTAGACAAGATGAACTAATTATCAAGAAATGTTATTCTAACAATAATTTTAAGTTGTATATTCAAAATAATTGTTTAAATGCATTATATGCTAATATTACTATTGGAATGATAGTAGATATCATTAGAATGAATATAACCTATTTTGAAATCATTAGCTTACCTGCAATTGCATCAACCCTTAAAGGTAAACTGTTTAAAGGTCACGGTTTTGGAACAACTGTAAATATAATTGAAGTGACAGAAAGGCCTCCAAATACTAGCAATTAATTGAAAGCCCAACAACATTTTTTTATGTGTGCCCACGGATTTCTGGGCCTGGCTGGTATTAATATCAGCTTTTGCCGCTAGTCCTGTTTAGTTATTTATTCATTAATTTATTTATATATTTATTTATTTATACCGTGTTTACATTTATATTTCATGAATAAACTTGTAAGTGATATTGTTAATTCATTGCACATAAACTATTAAGAACTATGATTAATTTACTTATTACTGAATTCTTATTCATAATACTTATTAAAGATTTAATGGTAATAAAATTGATAAACTTAAGTCAGGATGTGCTATTTTGGTACAAAATTTATATATGAGTTTACCCTACATGACTTCAAATGATTCGGAACGACGAAAAAAAAAACGATTTTAAATTAATTCCAAATTTGGAATTATAAATGACTGAATTTAATAACTATGGTATCTATTTAACGTGAAATTTCATTCTCTACAACTTTAATTTTATGTATCTTTTGATGGGAGTATCTCTTTTCAAGATATGTGGTCGCAAAATGTAAGTATGCACTAAAATACGACTTTTTTATCATCTTTAGCATTAGATGTCGGCTATACCACTGAACCAAATTTGATGTTTTATATACCATTTGACGCAGAATTTAGTCTTCTTCATTATTGAATGGAGCGAAATTTTCCGTCCGATGAACCATTTTCCAGCTACAAGCAAAAAACAAAAAAAGTGCAAAAATTTGACAGTTTTTGGGCTGTCAAAGTTAAGCTCACCACCTGCGATGGTGCAAACTCAGATTACACGTATCTAGTACCCATTAAAGGTATTAAGACAATTTCCCTCCTGCTGGGAATTAATTCCAGAAACGACTCTATTTGATTGGCCAATATTCGAAAGACTATTTCTAAATGTTATTTATTTTTTTTGTCTAATCTTAAAATATGTTTATTCTATCTTTAAATACCAAATTTCGCTGCTCTTTCATAAGAGCCCATGTTAAAATTCTGATTTTTTATCATTAATAACTTTCTGAAATGATTGATAATGTGTTGGTTATTTTAGGGTAGATACTTATGCGAGTAAAAATGAAAAAAAAATTAATTTCATCTAATAAACACTTTCCTGAACGAACGTCCTTAATTTCAGAGTTTGAATGCTTCTGAAGCTAGTGTATAACGCATAAAGGAGAAATTGAATGAATGTTTCTCCATTTGAAAATTCACCAGAAAAGAGTGCAATAAGTGACAGTCCTATCAGTACAAATTGCAATGAGTAGAAGTGATACAACATGTTGGTTAATCAGGTCTATGGTTAGTTATGCTAGTGAGTGTGATTTATGTATAAATGAATATAGTTGTCATTATAAGGTGTCAGTGTCAGCAAATCAAAGAATTAGACAAAAAATATACAGAGTATTGAAAAATTACAATGAACTGAAGTGTAAACTTACCACCATGGCAGCAGAAAATTTTCTCATCAACTATAGCAGCAACTGGTAAACAGTTAAAACAGTCTGTGAAGGTCTTCCAAAGTTTTATGTTGTACCTGTAGATCAACAATAGTATTAAAGACATTATGACAGCAATAGAAGAAATTGCTAGTTGAATGAGGGGTAGCAAAATTACCTAGTTTTCTTTTGCATTTGATAAAAAAGGTATAACTTAATGCAACTAGGTTTAAACCATTTCAATTATTTGAAGTATAAAACGTACTCTTTGAAAATGGTTTAAAACTTATCTAATTCCAAAAAGCTCAGTAACAGGAGTGTATGTTCTACAGTTCTTCATAGATAAGATTCATATAATGTTTATATACCTAGCATATTTCATTCCTACAGACAAACAAATAACCCCTATAGGAGAATGAAAGTCACTCTTTAACAAGGAAAATGAAGTCAAAATAATTTCTAGCTTTTCTTCATGAATATAGAATGTGTCCGGTCATTGGTGTCAGAGCCTTTAGGGGGCTCTTCCCACTTATTGGGATACTGATATAACTTGCTTAATCTGCACAAATCCTGTGGGTACCATATACTGATAGAAGGAAACAGTAAAATATTATTTTATTTCGCTTTTCTTCATATGCATAACACAAAAGTAAAATCAATACAAATCATCTGGGTAACTCAAATCTTAAGAAAAGTATCAAACCCTAATTGTGCTAAGTATACACAAGTCATTCTTACATTATTATTAATTGCTGAATCACTTCTAAGTCCAGTTTTTCAATTTCAAGGGGTATAAGCTCAGACAAGGTTTGCATTAAACTATGATATTTCTAAATACTCATTATGTGGGAATAAATTATGCTATATTCCAATTGATATGATACCTTCGAAAAAGCATGTACTATAAATTATATTGACTAAATTATCTATCAAAAATGATCATCATGTAAATAATGATTATTGATATTAGTGCAGATCATGTAACAGTATCTCCAATTCAACCTAACCTATGCTATTTTGTAGACATACTCATTTCCATAGAATTTGTGATTTCTATTTATTAAATTATGTGTATTTATGCTTTCATTCATAGAATCCCATTTTACATAATAACAAAGCAATTATACTAATTTTATATGTAGTCTGTTGAAAAATCTATGAAGCTATTAAGACGATTTGAATAAAAATTGATTAACAAACTGTAAGAGATTTTCTAGATAATACTTATTTTTTATATGTATCTATTTTAGATTTTGGTATTCTACAAGTCTTTTCTGATTATTGCAATTGACATTCTGTCAAGAGTCAAGATGATTGTGAATAGGATATTTTAATGTAAATAATAATTTTTATATATTTACTTATTACATTACCAGTTAACTAATGATATGAGAAGTATAAGTATTGTATTATTATTCAATGATTGATAAATACAGGGTGTCCCAAAAAATAGTGTCAAGCGGAAGTCCAGAGATAGAGCACACCTAGAAGTATCTGAATCACCCCCATATATGTTATGCAATTTTTTGTAGTTTCCGAGTTATGAATTTTTTTCTGAATTTCAGAGAATTCTCTACCTCGACAACTTAAAACTGTTCCAAAAGAAAAATTAAAAGACTCTTCCAAATTATCTTTTTTGGTAATTAATCTCCAAGAGCTTACTGTTCACGCGTAAAATAATCGGCTTCGTAACTTTGATGAAAGTCATAAAAATTTTAGTGTAAAGTGAAAAATTTACGATCTAATAATTATGACTTAAATCTTCGCCTCGCAATTAAAAATCCAAAGAGGTGATTCATGATTTCTAAGCAGGTCTAAAAACTTCTTCAGACTCTCAGCTATCACAATCATTGAAAAAAAGTACTACTTAATGGGGCTACTTTCGCGCCAATTGACCTTCAAAGACAAGAGGCGAAGATTTCTTGAAATTAGCGATGTGTTTTTCAATTCAACAATAACTTTTGTTAACGCGTTAATAGCAGATTGATTGTCAGTACCGCAACAATAAACGTTGAAAACGTTGCATAAATTAAACATTTATTAAAAATGATCCTATTTTTTGCTAAAAAACCACAAGGAGCACATCCTTCAAAACCGGTTTTTACCTGAGCGCCAACAAAAAGGGCTAAGGCTAACGCAGTAAACGATATCGATGTTAGAAAGAGATAGCTATGAGATTGTTGTGATGTCTTTTCAAAACGTGTCATTGCATAGGTTGGTTTCGTTGTCTTTATTCAGTCGTCTGTCAGTCTTTGCGGCTTTAAAACGATACGCTTTTGTTTGGATTGGTGTTGTTTCTGTTGTCTGACTACTTGGCTATTCCTACGGACCTTGAGTGCACGACAACTGAATTTAACGATGCTGTTTTCTGCAAGAGACTATGCAACAAATAGATAGGTCGTGGTGGACCCACTGAATGGCCGCCACGGTCCCCTGACTTAAATCCGAGGTTTTTGTTTGCGACTACTACAAAAAACTAGTTTATGTTAAAGAGTGTCGAAACATCAGCGAATTACCCAACAAATTAACACAGTCTGAAGAATCAATAAAACAATAGAAGAGCTTTTGTTAATTTAGAAAACAATTTTTTCAGAAGATGCAGATTATTATGCATCGAACAAGAAGGCAGATATTTTGAAAATTTCTTGTGAAATTTAATAGACTTAGTGAGGAAATTTGATAATTTAGTTTCATTTTACAATTTCCCACTTACAAAAAAGAAGTCGTTTATGTAAAAAATATCTTAGCAAATTGCGAGTCGAAGATCTAAGTAATTAACAGAACGTAAATTTTTCACTTTACACTATAATTTTCATAACTTTCATCAGATTTACTAAGCCGATTCCTTTATGTATGAACAGTAAACTCTTAAAAATACAGAATTTGGATACGTCTTTTAATTTTTCTTTTGGCACAGTTTTATGTTGTCGAGGTAGAGAATTCTGTAAAATTCAGAAAAAAATTCATAACTCGGAAACTACAAAAAATTGCATAACATATATGGGGGTGATTCAGATACTTCTACGTGTGCTCTATCTCTGGACCCCTGCTTGACACTATTTTTTGGGACACCCTGTATAAGTACCATTTGTAATTTACCATTATCTCAATTATGTATGCCGTGTCAACATAGCAATTAAATTAAGTATGTTATAGTTAAGGTTAAATTTCTACAGTAGTAAATTACCTTCTTTTGCACTCATCATAAAATCCATAGATACGATTGATTGAGGCACACTCGTGGTTGCCACGAAGAAGGAAGAAGTTTTCTGGATACTTGATTTTGTAAGCAAGCAACAGGCAGATTGTTTCAAGAGACTGCTTGCCACGGTCAACATAATCACCCAAAAATAGGTAATTTGATTCTGGTGGGAAACCGCCATATTCGAACAAACGAAGGAGGTCATAGTATTGGCCATGTATATCACCTAAGAAAAAGCACTTGATACTGATATGCATAATGATTCATATCTTTTTAAAACATAATTGTTTACAGCATCTTAGTTTTAACTTTAAACACGATATGGGGTATACTCTGTAATGACATGGTTAAACATAATGTATGGTTAAAATATCATCAACATAGGTATTCAGTAAACAGAGGCCTGGTTGAAATAATGGCCAGTGGCTAAAATCTGCAGTTGAAATTGTATTTATAATGGCAGGGCTTTTAGGTAGCATTATACACCTCATCTAAAATGAAGATTGATGGAAATGGCTGGTGTACCAATTTATTTCATGATTGCAAAACAACAAGCAGTCATTCAATGGAGGCAACAGTAAATCGGCTTGCAACTGATTCAACTATGAGGTAAATTGTTTGTTGATACAATGCAGACACAACTGGCAAGCCATAACTTGAGAGATACCAGTGACAGTTACCCACTCCCTGAAAAGACATTTTTGGAATTGTTTCATCTAAACAAACAAGCTTGCCTTCAATAAAATGTCAAGAGTCAACCGAGGGTCAAAACTTCCAATGTTACCAGACATTAGAAAACATCACTGCAGCATATGATTCCTTATAAAATAGTGAGTAAACCAGCTTCTATTTTGCCACATGCATAGTTACCCCATGAGCTCTTAGTGAAATAACACTGTTTCATCAGTTCACATTGTCTGTGAACATGAGTCATGACAACATTGCATGCATAAGCGGTTGCCTACATACTAATTATTAAAGACTCCAGTTAAAGCATCTCACATAACCCTCTGGTTAAATTTACAAAAAAACCAATGATGGTAAAATTTTTAACCTGGCTGTTATAATTAGCTTTTTAACAACCCTCTTTAAAATAATCAGAAATTTACAGAATAAACCCTATGTCTACTAGAATAACTACATATTCCATACTATTTAAGCACAATAATGAATCATGAATTCAAGTCAACTTTAATCCTTAAATTTATTATTATCAATATTTATTTTTAGTAATTTAGCAAATAAAGACTTATTATTATCAAGTATTTAGGATGACAGGAAATACCAAATGTATCAATAATTACTTTCAAAGTAGGTACTCTAAAAGTTTAGAAAAAGCTCTTTTTGGTGAAAACTGGACCACCAAAACTATTAAAAATCTATTTTCGGTAAGATACAGTATATGAGAAATTAATATTTACTTAAAATTTCAACTAATATGAAGTAGATTTATATCCAGGCAAAACATTGTTTCTGATATATATTATTTTATTATTATTATTTGTTCATACTAGTACAAATCATCACCTTACTTACAAAAAGGCTTATCTCATTTTCATTGTTTTTCCAGGAGTTTCCTTGCAAGTGCAGGCTACTACTATCCAATGGTCTAACCCATTTCAGTAATTTTTGAGATAAGCCCTTTTGAGAGGCTACCCTCGAAGGTCACACCTTATACAGGGTGTCCCACAACAATTAAGACAAGCAATATATCGGAACTGGGCAGTAGTAGCTAATTATAGTTTTGGGGGTGGAAATTAGAGCAAATATAGTACCTTTTCTTATTATTGTGTCACCCAATGAGGTATTTGTTTTTGATCATGTGACGTCCAATTCAAAATTTTTAATCGGACACCCTGTATATTTGTAACTTTTTATGTTCCTCCAGAAAAAAAAATTCGCCTTTCCAACAAACTAGCACACTTTGGGTCTAAAGTGATTAATTCAAGAGCTACAGGTACTTACAGGGATGGTACCACTACCACTGATTATAGCATGTACCCCTACAGTTAAATTATTTTGGTAGTGTTTCATAATGGTAGTGGTACAGTCCTTTAAGTACCTGTAGCTCTTGATTTAATCACTTTAGACCCCAAGTGTGCTAGTTTGTTGGAATTGTTTTATTGGGCGGAGCACAAAAAGTCACAAATATACAGAGTTTCCCATTAAAAATTTTGAATTGGATGTCACATGATCAAAAACAAATACCTCATTGGGTGACACAATAACAAGGAAAGATACTATATTTGCTCTAATTTCCAACCCCAAAATTATAATTCACTGCCCAGTTCCGATATATTCCTTGTCATAATGGTGGTGGGACACCCTGTATAAAGTATATACTTTCATTAATATAACTTTATAAACATTAAACAATGTTACAATACCTTTTTATATGCTAACATAGGAATTGTTAAAAAGCACGAAACCGTAATTTGGAAAATTAAATTAAACTTCATTAAAATACTCCAAGAATAACAAATTATGAACTTTGTTCCAATTTTTTAATTAATCCTCAAATATATGGGAAGAATGTTTTCAAACACTGAATTTAGTAACGTTAAATAACTCAATTGTATTTTTTTGCTTGAAGATACTCATCAGATAAAGTCAGTTAGTAGTTGTAATATAAGTTGAGTGGAAGATTAGTTTAATCACTTGTGATCTCTATAGAACTCTGCCATTTGATGTGTGTATGCTACATGCTAATAAAGTTATTTTTATTATTTATTAGAATCTTTAGAGGGGTTAATTTTTGGTACATAGATTCACTGAAACCATAAACAAAACATTAATCAATTCATCAGTTTATTGACCTTCATCCACATACATTTATAGGAAATGTCATGAAATATTTAGCCCTGGACAAGAGATGGTATAAAGTTTGAACATATGAACTGGAAAATTCACTCTTATTCAAATAATGTCTATGTTACGGTTAAAGTGTTTACTTGGATAGTTTATATACTATCCAGCTAGTATATAAACCATCCAAATGTCTGGTTATTTTAATGGAAAATCATATTTCAACTAAAATAGCTATGAATATTGGTTGGTTTGTATACTAGCCAGCTAGTTTATAAACTATCCAAGATATGCCGCTAAAGTATAATACCACAAAGATATCACACATATTAACCAGTGTTTCTGGTTAGTTTACAAACTATCCACTTCATTTGGATAAAGTATGCACCTAATATCTCTAGTAATACATAATAACCAACTCGCTGGTTAGTATGTAAACTGACCAGTCCTTTTTGGTTAGTATGTAAACTAACCAATCCTCTTTGGTTAGTATGTAAACTAACTAATTGTCTTTGGTCAATTTAACAGAAAAGTGAGGTTATGTTTATGACAAGTGCAAGTGTGACGTGTTGGTATTGTTTACTGTCGTTCCTTGTAAAATTTGTTTAAGAAAAGGTATCTGGTTACCAAAAATGGATCAGCAACAGCAATTTGAAAAGTTACTATTAGAATGTTACGAGAAAAAGTCCCAAAATTCCAAATTAATGTATGTGATCAATGCAGTAATAAAAACAATATCAAAGCGATGAGAGATGCATGCCACGAAAGTCTAAAAAGGCAGGCAGAAAAAATGCTGAAAACTTCTACGAAGAAATTTAAACCAGGAACTGTGGGTATGTCCGTCAGGGTACCCATTCCAGACGTAGACCGAAGTCGGTCAGACCATAGAAACATATTGGGTGTAATAATGAGCATAGAAGATGAATTTTACCGAATTGGAACTGTTCACGGCGTCCTTAAACAGCTCTACTCTCGCAACGAATTTGAACTATGCAAGCAAGAATTTATTAAGTTAGAAGACGTTAAAACAGACACTGGAATAACATTGCGAAGCGCTGTAGGAAAATTTTCACTAATCGGTTCAACCCAAGGTTATGTGCGCTGTCAATGCAAAAAGAGTTGCACAAATAAAAAGTGCAAATGCCTTGCTTCTGGATATACATGTAACAGCAAATGCGACAACAGTGCAACATGCTCTAATAAATAATGAATTTTACTTTTTTTGCGGTTTTAGGGTCTAGAGATTTATTTTATATGAATATTTTGTTACACAAATAGTATTTCCGTTTGTCTTACTTACTTTTAGGTAGTGATAGCAATTGTATGTTGCATCTATGAATAAACTTTACCTTTAATTAAAAATTGTTTTTCTAAACTAAAGTAACCAAAGAGGATTGGTTAGTTTACATACTAACCAAAAAGGACTGGTTAGTTTACATACTAACCAGCGAGTTGGTTATTATGTATGTACTAGAGATATTAGGTGCATACTTTATCCAAATGATGTGGATAGTTTGTAAACTAACCAGAAACACTGGTTAATATGTGTGATATCTTTGTGGTATTATACTTTAGCGACATATCTTGGATAGCTTATAAACTAACTGGCTAGTATACAAACCAACCAATATTCATAGCTATTTTAGTAGAAATATGATTTTCCATCAAAATAGCGAGACATTTGGATAGTTTGTATACTATCCAGCTAGTATATAAACTATCCAAGTAAACACTTTAGCCGTAACATCTATACAACTACATTTCAAGATTGCATTATCATAAACAACTAAACAGTTCAGGTTGTTTATTCAATGATTTATTTCAATTTGGCGGAAACTCTAAACAAGTCCAAGGTATAAGTTTTTTGTGTATATGTACAGTTTTATCTCCCATAAAATATCATTTTGTTAGTAAAAAATATCTCACCACATATTTTAAGAGGGGCTTCCAACTCTAACAGAATCGGCTGGCTAAGGAAAATTTCTCTGGATTTTAGACAAAGCCCTCTAATTTCATTCTCGGTCAGCTGTACATTTTTACCAGGTCTTGCCCCGCGCACTGAAAATTAGGAAAAACACATACGATTTGACGTTTATCAAGGCGTTTACCAAAGACGCCATTATTTGTTGTCAATAGGAAATATTGACCTTCATATATTTACCTTCTAACAATCTTGCTATAATACTATCGATATTTAATTTATCTGCTTCAGCCATTTGCTAAGATGTTAACAATTACTTATGTATGGATTACAGTTTTGGAAACTGAAGGATGGCTCGGATTATTTAAGATCTTCGGCGAGCCACTTCGGCATAAAGTAAACTTCTTTTGCTTGCGCTTTCGCGGAGGGAGTTTGCCTTTTTTGACAGTACGTCAAACAAACGTCATCCGACAGTACCACCAACCGATGTGAAAATCAAATGACCTAGTATCTTGGTGAAAATATTTTGTAATAAAAAGGTCGTAAAATAGTCTAAAATATGTTAAACTCTTGCAATTTGTTTTATGAGTTCGAAACATGTCCAAATCATATAAAGAGCATTAAAAAAATGTGTACACAGACCATAATGCCAGTGATTTATCAAGATTTATATCTGGGGGCTTCGGTGTGGCGACGTTGGCGACCCTGCTCAATACGTCAAAGATGAAAGATGACATTTTAATTTTGCGGTTCGCTGCTAACTTCTTGATGTTTGATAGATAACCCAAGCAGTTTGAAAATTAGTAAATAATTCTGGGCTTGATAAATAATGCACTTGACTGGATGTAATTTTTTATGAATAAAAATGAGCGAAAAACAGGAAGAAATCGTTAAAACAGAGGACTCTTGTGCTATATTTAAAGACATTCGTTTTTTTGTTAGCGGTGAAGTCGACGAGAAGGTAGACATAACATAGGTATACAAATTATAACAAAAATAATGCTACTTTTGTTTCACAGGTTATAGATGTATTAAAGGATGGTGGTGCCGAAAGGCTTAATTACTTTTCTGATTATGTTACTCACCTAATAGTTGGCGAAAGTCCTGAGGAGAATGATATAGTTGATGCTACTGATGTTTATGAAGTGCCTGCACTAACACCAAAATGGGTTTTCATGTGTGCCGCATTGGAAAGACTAGTTGCAACAAAACCCTACTTATATAGCCATGACCAAAAGCTTTTCTCAAAGTATGTATTTTGCTTCAGCAATATTAAGCAAGATCGTAATTACCTGTGGTCTTTAATAACTTACAATGGAGGAATAGTGCAATTAAATTTAAACAAAAACTGTAATTTTTTAATTGCTGTTGAAACAGATGGTCTAAAATATAAGACGGCTGAGAGCTTAGGCCCAGAAGTGATTAAGATTGTCACACCTGATTGGGTTGTAGAATCTGTTAAAAATATGTTGCTTGCTGATCCAGCTTTGTTCCATCCAAAATTAATCAACTGGCCAAAGCCAGTAAAGCAAGATAGTACAACTGCAATAACTGGATTTGAACCTGAACATATTGAGGCCATTGGAAAAACTGAGGAACAAGCAATTTCAGATTCTACTCAAGCCCTGTTAGATAAGTTGAAGCAGCGGATGCCATGGAATCAGCCAAACACACCACAGACTATGTCATCTTCAGATCCTGTAGCACCCCCAAATGTTGTAGCTCCAAGTTTTCTCCAAAAGACAAGTCAGCAACAACCCAATCAGTCACCAAAATTACAACAACCTCCACAATCTCCAGTTCCTGTTGGATTACCATCAGTACCAAAATCACCTTCATTACCTGCATCATTAGCAAGTCAACAAATACCTAGAAGCATAGTACATCATGCTCCTAATCAATCAATGAATTTCCAACAGTCTCAACAATCTCATCCTTTAAGCATAGCTAGGATGGTAGGTCAGCAACAGCCAAGACAAGCTGTTCAACAGATAAGAGGTCAATTAGGTCAGAGTCAATTGCATCAACAATTACTACAACAAAGAATGCAGTTACAAAATCAACAAGTTATTCAGAGAACTCCAGGTGGTCAAATCCCACATCAGCAACAACAGGTATTACAACAACAATTGGTACAAGGTCAGTTAAGTCAAAGACAAATATTACAGAATCAACTAAGTCAGAATCAAATTAATCCACAAGTCAATCAAAGTCAACAACAGATATTGCAAAACCAGCAAATTGGGCAAACTCAACATTTGGGTCAGCTAAGTCAGCAACAATTGGTGCAGTTGCAACAACAACATTTACAACTTAAGCAACAACAACTTGCCCAAAATCAACAGATACAACTGAACCAGCAGAGTCAAATTAATCAAAACATTGCTCTTTCAAACCAGCAGCATCTGATCACTAATCAAGTATTGCATCAACAACAAAATCATTCAAATCAGCAAAATCAGCAAACTAGCCCACAACAGCCAACACAAATTTCTCAAGGACAGAGTTTTATCCAACATAATGTGAATCAACATATAGCATCCTCACATGCTCAACAGCTGTTACATAAACAGCAGTTTGTAAATCAACAAACAACATCAGGACAGCAACAGGTATCTACAGCACAGCAACAGTTGATGCAAAGTCAAGCAAATATCATAGCACAACAGTCGCAGCAGTTGATTGGTTCTAGTTTTAAACAAAATCAGATTGTCAATCAAGATATTCAACAGCAAGCTAACATCACCCAACAACAGCAGAATGTTAATCAGCAGTTGAATGTACATACACTCAATCAGCAGTTAAGCACACATAATTTAGGCCAGCAACTGAATCAACAGCAGTTGACTCAACAAGCAACTCAACAGAGCCAGTTAGAACAGCTAAACCAAGAACTAAATCAGCAAATAAGTCAGCAAAGTCAAATCAATCAACAACAGTTAAATCAACAAATTCAAATGAAACAACATAGTAGTCCACCAACTCAACAACAAATAGTGCAGAGTCCAATAAACCAACAACTGATAAGTCAAAATCAGCTCAATCAACAAAACCAACAACTGTGCCAGCAACAGATTCTTCAAACTCAGTTGAATCAACAGCAATTGGGACAACAATCCCAGTTAAATCAACAACTCATCCATCAACAAGGACAGATGAATCAAATATCCCAAGCTAACCAGTTAAATCAACAGATTACCCAAAATCATCTTAACTCGCCTCAAATGGGCCAACAAAATCAGTTGAACCAACAAAATCAACTCAGTCAACAGCTTTTAGAGGACATACAAGCACTGAATCAACAACTTCAGCAGCAGTCAGTAGGACAACAGAATATTCAACAGCAGCAACAATTGCAAAGGCAGAGTTTACAACAGCTACAAGGGTTAAAACAGCAACAGGCTTTACAACAACAACAACAACCAAACATACAACAGGGGCTTAGTCAAGGTTTACAACAACAGGTGATAAACCAGCAAACATTGCATCAACAACAGCAATCTTTGAATCAGCAAGCTATTCAGCAAGGATTGAATCAGCAGAATTTGCAAGGATTGAATCAATCTTCCTTACAGCAACAAGCCCTGAATCAACAGAACTTGCAGCAACAACAACTCAACCAGGTATGAATGGTAATTTGGTTCCACTCCCGTTCTTGAGCTGCAAAAGTATTATTGTGATGAGAAAGGATTTTCAAAATTGAAATAGTTTTGTTGTCCCTTCAGGTGTCAATATGTCAGCAATAAATTGTTATCAAAGTATTTCATTATAATAACTACAAATATAGTATATAGTATATTTGGAAAAGGATTAGTTGAAGATGTTACTTCCGTATTTTTAAAAATCATGGGGTAGCATGTTTAGCAAAAAGCAAAAAAAAATCAGTTTGATTAAAATCAAAGGTTTTTTTGTACATGTGAAAATGTATGTGTTTGTTATTCGCATAATTAAATATTGATAAAGAATGAGCAACAGTATTATAATAGCAAAACATTAACTGTAAAATAATAAAAATAAAACAGTATTAGATCAGTCTAAGGCCAATCAGGTGGATTTGAAAAAAAATAATAGATATAGAATTAATTTGATATTGTTCCATTGTATCACCCTTCAAATCTGCCTGCTAACAAAAAATGGAATTGTGGGTCGCTAATCTTAAACCCACAAACCTTACTATATTTTGTCAAAGTTGTTTCTCAAGTAAGAGCAAAATAAGCAAAACAAATATGAAGCTAGTTCCATAATCAATGTTAAATGACATACCCTATAAGGATTTAACTGGTTCAGTTTCAAGAAATTTGAATGCATTTCCAGTTCAGAAAACAAAAGTTTGCATTTGTGTTAGTAACAATTCTGTAGAAAAATCTGCGTTTCTTACAAAATTATACAAGCCTGCTAGACTCTTATACTCAATTTATTATGCTTTTGATAGATCAATATGCTTTATCTAAAGTAAGGAGTAAGGGACATAACTGAGCTAAGACTAGAGCAATTATATATTCATAGACTACATAAATACAGCACTTGGAAGCAATACACTGAGGATGGCCTCTTTGGGAGAAAATGGTAGTTGTAGTTTGATACATGTTAAGTACAGTTAGATGAATTACTGTTTAAATTTGGCCCATGCTTCTATGATTAGGTGGTGCGTTCTCAGTTTCAACAGCAGTCATCACAGCAGCAACAGCAAGCTGGAGGTATTACTCAACAGATTCTCATAAATCAGACTTCTCCACAAAATCAACCCCAACGGGCCCAGATTGGACAACATCTGTGGGGACAGCAACAAGGCCAGCAGATCATAAGACATCCTGTTAGTGTTGTACAGCAGGTAAAACTTTATTAACATATTATGGTTGTTGAATGTATTTGTTTATCTTTGGAATATAAAAGGCGTGGACTTATGGAACCATTGCAAGCTGACATGGAATCTAGTACTATTTACTAAGTGTAGTGGCGGATTTAGAGGGGGAGCGAGGGGGGGCGTACACCCCCCTCTAGAGCTCTACAGAAACATATAATATTTATATAAATACCAAAAGTTAGCCTTTTTTTTTGCTCTTGATACCGCGTCAGCAATGCTCCACCCTGCCAGAGCTGTTGTATAATGGAAACACGGAATATTTGTATAAATAGAACAGAAGAAATCCTAAATCCGCCCCTGACCAAGTGCTTCTATGAAAGGGATATATCATTATCCAAATTGATATTAGAGACTAGGAAATAGTGGATAAATTAGGATGTATTCTAGGAAGTCGATTTTTTCAATGTGGTAATGACTAAAACGTAAATAGGTGATATGATTCAAAAACCTGAATTTGTAAAAACTGTAAAAAATAAATATCAATTCATATTACAGCAATTATTATACAGGGTGTTCCAAAAAAAGGTGACCCCGTCTCTAGGATAGGTAGAAAACTGAAAAATAATTGGGGTTTGCTTGGTAAAAAAATTCGTAACGCCATCCGTATTCAAGATACAGGGCGTTGAAGAAAAAAAATATACACATTTTTTACGATTTCGTCGAAACTACTGGCAACATTGTAATGAAATTTCACACGAATATGTTTTGGAAGCTAGTACATAATATGAATTTGTTTTTATACCTGACTCTCATAGAGGGCGCTAGTTACATGGTTCATACCAGGTAGTATTGAACATAACTTTTTTGAGGTTAGATTTATAAATTAAAATTTTAGGTGAACTTGAACATCACTACACTAAAAAGGTACTCTTGGTGAAACTCGATACTGTGCACCGTTTTCGAAATATTTTGATTTGAAAATTATGGAGTAATAACCGATGCTGGTACGAAGTAATCTTAAAGTTATTAATAATTATTATTATTAATTAGAATGCATTATGTGAATAATTTTTTTTTCAGGTAAATGAAACATCATCGATCAAACGGATACCTTTAAAAAATGGATTTAGGGCTTTTCTTTCTTGTAACCTTTCACAAGAATCCATTCTAATCGGTATATCTTGATTTTGTCTAAGATTGCCATGGACATTTTACGGGAATCATATCACCTAAGTATCCTCCATGTACATGAAGAAGCCGTATTTGTTTATCGTGCCATATTACTTATGCTAACCGTTGGATCTTGATCAACTAAATGTTAAATAATATTTTCTATATTGTTGGTTCTTGTTGTTCTTGGCCTACCAGAATCCATTTTTTTTGTCTCACATTCCGAGTTTCTCGACAACGTCGTTCAACAGCTCTAAATGTATTTTTACTTGGTAAGTGTCTTCTAGGAAACTTTTCTGCATAACGCGTAACAGCTGCGCTAGAGTTTTCAAAACACTCGCCTAAGGTTAAACATATCGGTATATTCAACATTTGAGTACATTTAGATTTACAATATCTAATTTTACAAATAACGGTTTCAAAAGTCTAATTATTGTCGTCTTATTGTCATAGCTATCAATAAATGTCAGTTTTCCATGGCAATCTTAGACATTAATTGTATATGTGAACTGCACTTACAGTCTATTTGTCGAAGAAAGAAAGTAAACCCAAACATTTCCACGCATTCTGTAGGTGACATACGCATGACTCGACAACACTACTTCCTTTTCTTTACTGTTGCTTTATTAGCGATGCTATATCTCTTTCGCATAGCAACCTTCTGTTCTGCGTGTCAGTGGGCTCCACAGTCGAGCAAGTTCGTAAGCACACAAGGCTCCGGTCGCACTGTGATCAAAATCAAATCGTGTAATTTATAAAACAACTGAATTTTTGCACTGTTAGATAATGAACCTAAAAATTCACCAGGTTGGTTAAACTCAAAATTACCCTCTATGTCGAGCTATATCCTCCAACCAACGCACGTCCTCCTGTTTTCTTCTCCTTCCTAGTTTTTCCTTACCTCTCCCTGACTTGGTCTGGTCTCTGGGAAAAAACGAGGCCTGATAGACTGATCGACCGACACGACCGTAACCAAGAGCAAACGTCCTTCGGACCGCTGTGACAAACATTAACAAATTGGACCTTTTTGTTATAAAGAATTTAATATTTAGTAACAAACTTGTTTTTACTTCTTACACCGATAGGTGAGGGAAGTACTATGATCGCGGAAATTTTCAATTTTGAGATAGTAGTACGCTTTTTGGGCGTCTCGTGATATTTACATGACGAAAATCTACGTCACTTATTTCCATCGTTCTATGTGTCTGTCAAAGCTTACTAAAATATGGCGTGACCATCACTAAAGCTACCAAAATGTCACTGGTTCAGTCTCTGGTATTCTCCATATTTTTGTATGCCTCGGAAACTTGGACTGTTAAAAAGGTAGATCGAGCTCGCATAGACGCTTTTGAAATGGGGACGTGGAGGAGAATGCTGAGAATTCCTTATACTGCCCATCGAACTAATGTTTCCATACTGGATGAGCTCGGTAATCCAAAGAGACTATCCTCCATTGTGTCGACAAGAATGCTTACATTCTTCGGACATATTCACAGAAGCGATAATATGGAGAAACTTGTAGTTCAGGGTCATGCCACGAGTGGGCGGCGCCGTGGCCGTTCCCCTTTCCCCTACACGCTGGGTGGATGCGACGAAAGAGTTGCTAGATATGAGTAACAAGAGCGCCAGTGACCGTAAACCGCGAACGATGGCGAGCTACAGTTCTCAAAACTATTGATAATATTCGTGTCGGCAATACTTTAGCTCCGACTTAATGCATTTTACGAGTTCACAACATGTCTGTTAAGACATTGTGACTATGATGATGATGTGTCTGTTTGTTGGCGTTTTCCTAGTCTCGTAATCTCAGTAACCGCTGCATGTAGTAGTTGTAGTAGGTAGTGCTGCTATAATTTTGATAATCGGCATAAAAAATAAAATTTCAAATATTCCTCAAACTTCACTTTGAAGGATTTTCGAGGTTCCTGATCATGTTCTACTTTTTTTGGGTGAGGGTGAAATTGGGGTGGATAGAGGGATAGAGGTGGGTGGGGGGGGGGGGAATGGTGGTTGGATTGTAAAACTAAAATAATGGTTTTATTCATAATAGGCTGTCCATTGACCTACCTAGCGCCATAATACACTGTTTCAGGTCAATTCGAACATTGCCTTGCCTATTACAGAAACCAAGGAACAAAGGACTTAAAATTTTCCGATGTATAGGGTACAGACCATATATGAATTCAGATCGTATTTATATGGATTAGGCATTATATATACGGCCTAAATTGCTCAGACCGTAATGACCGTACGTAAAAAACATGGTATTTCATATACGGACTATACCGTTTACATACGGACTACCGCGATTCGGGCCGTATGTTTTTGGTGTTCTTACAAAGTGTTTTGACCAAGCCAAACTGTGAGAGAAATCCCTTCTTAGATTTTTGGCTACTGCTCAATCGACAGGGCATGGGGAAGGTTTTAAAAAGTATAATTGTAAACCATTTTGAATGTTCTAATTCGTTTTTTTACGTATACGTACGCATTTTCATGTATTGATTTAAATATACATTTAAATAGTTAAGAAACTACGTGTTTAAATATCTGTGGCGTAGTTTCAGATTGACGGTATATAAATGGACGAGATTTTTTACAAACAGACTTGACAGTTTGTTCTAAGTTCTAAGACAAGCTTTTTACACATCTGGACTAATATCTTCAGTTCTTATATATACGGACTAGTCCTTTTATAATATATGGTCTGTTTTTCATAAACGGTCTGTAACATAAATATACATATGAGCGTTGCTTTAGGTCGTTCTGTATTGTGTAATGGGACATTATCGAATCAATTTTAATGAAATATTGGCACAGTATTATTACCGTGGCGGGGATGGAAAATGTGTATGGTTTTTAGAAATCGTGTCAGTGGCGGCGCAGCAATAATAAAAAACTGAACATATAGAAATAGCTCAAACTTCGTTTCTAGCCGTTTTAGGGGTTCCTGATTATTTTATACTTTATTGTTTATTTTAGGTGGATGTGAAATTGAGGTGGTTCTCGGGCGGTGGGTTGTAAAACTGAAAAATTTGTTGTATATATATTCATATTATCTATCTGTCTGAAATGACAAATATAATTTTCTTTGAAGGGTGCTCCGAGAGTACAGTGGACGACAAGCCAAGGTGGTACTGTACCTCAAAGACAATTTATACAACTCGATGCAAGGACTCACAACCAATTGCAAAAGATGCCTCCAGAAGAGCAAGCTCTGTTTGTAGCTAAGTTACAAAGACAGAGACAACAACTTATCAAACAGGTGCAGCAAAGGGGAGGAGGAGGTGGACATATACTGATCAGAGGTTAGTAATTATCAACAATCTCTAATGGCTAACTTCACAAGTCTTTTAGTTCTCGAATTCACATACACAAAAAATGTATTATGATGTATAAATTAGTAGAATAAACTAGTTGTGTATGCCACGTTCTCTACATCCTGGACATATAAGGAGCAGACTTTCAAAATGCATTTTGTTCAAATTTTCCATATTTGAGATAGAGGTGGCGCTGTATTCCTACTATCAAATACTTACTTTTTTTATCAACAATAAGATAGACAAAGTGCATTCAGAGCCGTATTCATAGTCGTTCCTTGAGTAACACGCGAGGGACACTTAAGGGACCCTCAAGTGTGGCTTTCCTTGTGTATCTGTTTCCTAGACAACACCTACGAGACGACGGGGTTCATTTGGCGACGTTGTCATATTTGAAATTTAAGTCAATTTGTTATGTCTATGCCTACGCATTTTGATGTTTTCTGTTATTTTATGTTTTGTGCCAGTATTTCGTGTTTTGTGTCGGGCATTTTTCCGGATGTGACAGAAACTGACAACAGCATACTCCAAAATTAACCTACAAAATCGTTAATCGAGTATTACTCAAGGGAGCCTTACATAACGAACCTTCAAGTAGCTGTCGAAACACAAAATCTTACTCAAGTATTAAGGGACCCTCAAGTATTGACTATGAATACGACCCTTAGTCTTCGTGCTAGTCATCATCATCATGCCTAGACAAACAAACTGATTTAAATCCAGTCACCTAGTACTTTCAAAGTGCATTTTGTTCCATAAACATGGACAAAATGCATTTTGATTGGGATATCATTTTCGTATATTGTACGACACAGACCGGGAGCTGAAATGGATAGCTGCAATACGTGGAAAAACTGTGGCAAGCTAGTGATAGAGACAACGAGCACAAAAACGGCATAGGAGATTTTGAATGCGCTGAGAATGATGAGAATGATTTCAAATTTTTGTTTTTGCTACTTGACAATGGAAGTCAAATTACATTTTGCACAGAAGTGACAAACTAACTGCATTATGTCCACTAGAGACAAATAAACTGCATTATGTCTAACGGTTTTTTTTTTATTTTTTCCAAGTTGTTTTTCAACTTTCTTATACTAAATTTTGCGATTGAGTACCATACACCCTATATTTATAACTGGCCAGTTGATCTTAGATCCGAGCCAAGATCCAATAACATAATAAAAAAACACCCTATATCATTATTTTATCCCAAACTATTTTCCTCTCTATGATTGGTTTCTCTATACTGGTCTTTGCTTCTGAAAATTTGTAATAATGGACAATGCTTGACGGGCGATAGACCTCACATTTTTATGAGATAAGAACATTAAACCTTAAAATGCTCCATTTTCAAGTACAGGATTTCAAAGTTTTACTTTTATTTTCGCTTTTTCTCAACTATTCCGTAAAAAAATGGCACATCGATCTCAAATTACATATTTTGGCCAGGCGGTGGGGGTTTTTTGACAGCAAAATGTCTGAGAGAAATGAAATTTGGTGGGATGGTAGACATTGGTCCCCTGAACCTATACCTAAGTTTGCGACCTTGGGGGGTTGCCGCTCGAGAGGTGGAGGGATGAAAACTGCTTCGCGAAGATTTTTGAAAAATAACGCCGTTTCGGTAAGTGATATCGAAAAAAGCTTAAAATGGTTTATGTAGAACACAAAATTCTGCATAATTTTGATATCAACATTATTCGTGTGCGACCAATAGTTTCCTACACTGCGTGAAAGTTAGGGGTTGGTTTGTGATTTTCACTAAAATCAGATTTTAAAGGATGATTAAGGCGAAGGACTTTATCAAAAAGTCGTGTAACATTTTTCTTTCCCTAAAAGAATGACATCTCATTTTTTTATTATTATTTGCACGCCTACCTACGACCGATATGTGCTGTTGCGAAAAATATCGTATTTGTGCATATTTTTAGTGGAAATGATACTACCCCGGCATTGTTTAATTAAGATAAGGTCCAATTTGCGACATTTAGGGGTTGCCGCTCGAGAGTGGAGAGAGGGGGTGAAAAGTGTTTTGTGATGCTTTTTGACAAATAGCGCCGTTGTGGTAAGCGTGTAGTGAGCAACAGGTCACTGTCAAAACCGATTCCAAATTTTGAAATGGCCAAAGTGATCAAGATGTCTAGTGGTGGAATTTAAAACCCAATGTTGTATCTGTGCCGGTGTTAACCAGATTCTTTTAGCATGCATGTGTACTAACTCAGAGATAATGAAATCAAAACACAGAAATGTTATGATATTGTTTTTTAATTATTTCTTTCTTAACATTTGTTTTGTATTTATTAATCATGAGTGCTGAGTGTTTATGATATGGTTTTATTACTTGATTCTTGTATTTATAAATTTATGACTGCTTTGTATTTCATATATTTTACTGGTGAAATATTTATATTGATATGTTGAAATATACGATTCAAAAATGTCTTAATAATAGTGGTAAACAGGCTCTTGTTATTGATATTTGTATAATAAAGAAATGGTTATAAACATTCACAGTCTAAATGATAAATAGTAATAATAATACATGGTGGGTTAGGTCTCTGTTCAACGTCAGGGAGAGAAATATGGATAGGATGGGGAAAAATGTAAAATATCAGCATATATAAATAAATAAATATAACCAACACATAAAGGGGTAAATAAAGGATGTAATTGGGATAGGATATCTAAAATGTAAGCATAGTATAGCAAGCATAGCAGCATAGCAAGCATGGTATATAAGCATATAAATAGATCAATAAATCAATAAATAAATATAAACAATAAACAACATATAAAAGGACTGGTTAAAGGAAACCGTATAGTTCGTGACACGTGATTCATCCCCCTTATCTCTATTGTTAAGATGATTAGGCTGTCCCGGCCAGTCGCCACGGTTTCCACAACCATAAAATAAATATCGTATATAAATAAAGAGCATCAGTAAAGGTAGAAATAGATACACCTAAATAAGACAAAGTTGTCTCTGCTCACCACCAGCCTGCAATCCCTCAGGACCTAATACCTAGAGTAGACGTAAATCAGAGACCCAATGCCATATAAAGTCGTCTTAAAAGCCGGATGTATACGTTGTGAAATACTTTAAATATTGTGGCCAGACCACATTAGTTAATAATACAAACTCAAAAGACAACATACCTGCAGATGTTCGTGAAAAAGACTCAAAAATGCCTTGTTTGAATTTTGGTGTCTGAACTCTTCCTGTTTCCAAAAACAATCTCCGCCCGTAATCAATCAACAAAACTATGGCAACGAGTCTCCAAGGAATCCCAAGTGAAAAATAAAAATAAAAGGCATCACAGATGAAAGGAATTGTATGCTCTATGAAAAGTCACTCATGATCTGACAAATATCAAAATATATGAACAATATATGATGTAGTAATAATCAAATAAATTACTTAACTGAACTTCATCGAATGGCTACACTCATATACTTATAGTATAACAATTTACAAATTTGGTTCGCTTTTTCTTTTCTATCATCTTTCACTGCCGTCAATGTCAAACTTCGGCCGCCTGACAGCTAAAGGTGCGTTCTAACGTATGGCAGCCAGGAGCGCGTTCCGGATCACCACAAGCGCTATCGAAAAAAAGTTCAAATAATACATGGAGACAATATTCTCCACAATTTTGGTCTTGAGATTTTTCTTGTGCGACCAATAGTTTCCCTTCTACAGTGCCCCAAAGTTAGGGAGTGGTTTTTGATTTTTTTTTACTTTTGTGTCATCGGCATCGACTACTTTGGTCATTAGCCTCGTGTTCTGTGTAGGCTTTGTTACTGTTTCCCGGCGCCACTTAGGAACAGCACTGTTAATTAGAAGCCAACAGTGAGTGCTCAAGTGGGGATTCTCGCTGAGCTTTTTTTATGGATATCTATTTTTGGTTGAAAAAACCAGAAATAAATTTCCGCCTCTAACGAGAATCGAACCCGGGACCTTCCGGTCACGAGCCCTCGACCCTAACCACTGGGCCAACCCACCCCCCGGTTTTTGATTTTTATTAAAATTAGAATTTTATCGCGATCAAAAAGTTAAGTAACACTTTTCCTCCCAAGAGATTAACATTTCTAGTATCACTATTATCTTCAATTTTTTAAATAACACATTTGGGCTTAAAAAAATACGATATTTAGGACGACATCGCTACCTACTACCGCAAACTTAGGTGAACATTCAGAGAACCAATGTCTACCATCCGACCAAATTTCATTTCTGTCCGACCTTTTGCGCTCAAAAGCCTTTTACTAGGACAACGATTGACTAATGTCGGTAGTAGGTAGCGATGTCGTCCTAAATATCGCCCAAATGTGTAATTTAAAAAATTGAAGATAATAGTGATATTAGACATGTTATTCTCTTGGGAGAAAAAGTGTTACTTAACTTTTTGATCATCGCGTTCTTCGACTTAATACGCGATAAAATTGAGATTTTAATAAAAGTCAAAAACCACCCCCTAACTTTGGGGCACTGTAGAAGGGAAACTATTGGTCGCACAAGAAAAATGTGAAGGCCAAAATTGTGGAGAATATTGTTGTCTCCATATATTATTTGAACCTTTTTTTCGATAGCACTTACCACAAAGGCGCTATTTGTCAAAAAGCGTCACAAAACAGTTTTCACCTCCCTCCCCTCCCCTCAAGCGGCAACCCCCAAATGTCGCAAATTGAATCTTAATTAAATAATGCCGGGGCAGTATCATTTCCACTAAAAGTGTGCACAAATACGATATTTTTCGCAACAGCACGTATCGGTAGTAGGTAGGGGTGCGTTTCTAAATGCCGTATTTTTTTAAATCAAATGCGTGAGTTTAGGCAGCTGCAGATAATAAAAAAATGAGAAGATATCATTCTTCTAAGGAAACAAAAATGTTACACGACCTTTTTGATAAAGTTCTTCGCCTTAATCTACCCTTAAATTCTGATTTTACTGAAAATCACAAACCAACCCCTAACTTTGACGCAGTTTAGGACGGAAACTATTGGTCGCATGCGAAAAATGTAAAGACCAAAATTATGCAGAATTTTGTTCTCTCCATAAATCATTTTAAGCTTTTTTCGATATCACTTACCAAAGTGGTGTTATTTTCCGAAAATCGTCGCGAAGCAGAGTTTTCATCCCCCCACCTCTCGAGCGGCAACGCCCCGAGGTCGCAAATTTAGGTGTAGGTTCAGGGGACCAATGTCTACCATCCCACCAGATTTAATTTTTTTCCGACCTTTTGCTGTCAAAAGCCTTTTCTTACGACGGAACGATTGACCACCTATGGCACATGGAACTCTTTTAAATTTACAAAACCTTTTTCTGGTTTCGTGCATCAATGTGAATATTAAAAAATTGTTTCCTCAATATGTTTACGTAAAAAAGCATACTTTGTTTAAGTCTCTAGAGGTAACCGTTTTCGAGATAAGCTTTATTGAAATTTCCAAGGCCCAATTAGTTGTAAAATGTGATCGAAGGAATTATCGGTGTTCTCGAACGAATTTATATTACTTAGATCAAAAAACATGTTTCAAACATATTTAATAGGTGGTGTTGTAGTTTAAGAATACTTTAATGGTACGTAAAAATGTGAGCCTAATATTCATTTGTGCGAAAATACCGATAATTCAGTCGCATTGGAAATTTCAATGAAGGTTATGTCGAAAACGGTTACCTCTAGGAAACAAAGTATACCTTTTTCACGTAAAACATATCAAGGGAACGATTTTTTTGATACATTGATGCACCAAACCGGAAAAGAGTTTTGATAATACAAATGAGTTAAGAGTGCCGTGGGTGGTGCCTTCTATTCATGATGGCAAATCCGTTGTTGAGTTTGAATTTCTCGCCTTAAAAAGCCCCGATACGTAATTTTAGATCGCTGTGCCATTTTATTGCGAAATAATTGAGAAAAAAAGAGACCTTATGCAGAGCCTCTGTGTGTCCGTCCGTCCGTCTGTCCATATACAAAAGATAGCCAAAACTACAGGTGTTAGAGAAAAACCAAATACAGATTCGGAATCAGCATGAAAAAACTAAATCCGTTTTTGTCAATATCGCTTCCGGTTCCACAGTAAGAGCGCCGTTTGAATTTACTCAAGTAAATTATTTCCTACTTTTTTGTTCTGATTGAAAAGCTAAAATTTTGCTCGATTTGCTGTTTACTTCGCACACCGACAGGTGAGGGGAGTATTGTAATCGCGAAAATTTTCGATTTTGAGATAACACGCTTTTTGGGGTTTTATGATACCTACATAACGAAAATGCACGTTACTCATTTCCATCGGTCTGCCTGTCTGTCTGTCGGTCTGTTGGCGTTTTTCTAGCCTCGTAATCTCAGAAACCGCTGCAGGGTACTAACTTTGCATTACACCTTACTAAAGAACCAGCACAATATCTCTGAGGATCTCCTGTATAAAAATGGTTTCTACAAAACTTTATCTTGACGGCACCATCATGGGTGAGAAGTCTGCGTAGGGATGCGAAAATAATAATTATCGATACCGATACAAATTCTACATTTTTACCCCCTACAAAAGTATCGATACCGGCTTGAAATCCCTAAAAAGTATCGATGACAAAAAGACTGATACAGTAATGTAAAGTTTTAAGTAATATTTTGTTTGTTATTTTTCATGTTGTTATTCAAATAATATTAACTAAAAAATATACAGAGTGGGCCAATACTGAGTGGACGTAGGATTGTGGGCTTACTAAAACGAATTCCAAAAATCTGTCACCTGATCATGGTAGAGGGCCTTGAGACCTATAACCCTAAAATATTTTTACTTAAATTTTGACGTACATATAAACAGAATTCACTATATATTATTGCATATTTGGATTCCTTGGTAAATTTATTTTAGTGTGACTTTATGTATCATATATGGTACTATAAACGAACCGTTTAGGCACAAATCACTACTCTCTGTATAAGCGGGTATAAAAAAAATTGAATATGGCAGTGATGGCCCCAACTGTTATGATCAACTGAGACCTGTGAGCATTCTGCCGATTCTGTCAAAGGTTCTTGAAAAAATTGTCTATGAGCAAATCTGTATCTATTTAAACTCTAACAATATAATTCCTCTTAGACAATCAGGGTTTCGTAAAGGGCACAGCACAACTGCAGCGCTTTGTGATCTTATAGACAATATCGTTACAGCTATCGACAATAAAACCACAGTTGCATTAGTATTGTTAGATTTTACAAAGGCCTTTGATACCTTAAACCATCTGCTTTTAGTGTCAAAGTGCAGTTATTATGGCTTCACTCAAAAACCTCTGCAATTCATAGCATCATATCTTAAAAACCGATATCAAAGAGTTTGTGTGAATCAACAACATTCAACCTTCCAGCATATTACCTCAGGGGTACCACAAGGGTCTGTATTGGGACCTTTGTTGTTTTTACTCTACACTTCAGATTTAGAAAAACAGTTGAAAGATTGTAGCATACAATTTTTTGCTGATGATACCCAGATATATTATGCATTCAAAAATGAGGCCGTGGATATAGCTAGTCATATTATCAATAATGATGTGAATAACGCCATTACTTACAGTGTAAATCATAATTTGCAAGTTAACCCTACCAAATCTAAACTTCTCATATACAGCAATAGAATTAACAGAAATTCAATAAAGGCTAACATCAACATAACTGTTCAGCAACAAAAACTAGATCCTGTGTCTAATGCAAGAAATCTCGGCTTAATATTGGATGATGAGCTAAAGTTCATGGAGCATGTTACTAATTTAATTTCACAATGCTATGCTACACTCCGAGTAATGTATGCAAATAAAGGTATTTTAGATGAAAACATAAAAAAGGAACTCTGCCAAACGTTGATCATATCAAAAATTTCATACTGTTTAGTTGTATATTATCCTTTCTTAGACGTCCACACTGCAAATAGGTTACAAAAAATTTTAAATAATTGTTGTAGGTTCGTGAAAGGCTTGCGAAAATACGATCACATCTCAAGGTGCATGTGTGATCTCAATTGGCTCAAACTTGAGGGATTGTACTCTTATCATGTTTTGACTTTTGTTTATAGAATACTGCATTTTCCTAGTCCAATGTATCTTTCACAAAAATTTATTCCTAGAGGAACAACGCACAATGTTAATATAAGAAATTCAACAACTTTAAATATTCCTAAACATAATACTTCTTTATTCCAAAAAACTTTTGTATACAATGCGGTAAAATCCTACAACGCCTTAGATACTCACATAAAGAATATTGAAAGTTATGCTTCTTTTAAAAGGATATTAAAAAAACACCTCATCTGTAGGCAGCGGCAGCAGTTATAGTATTCCATTAGCAACAGATTTTGTCCCAGATTGAATCGTTCATCATTTAGTTTTTTTTTTGTGTGTCACTAGGTAATAATTATGACTGCTATAGATAAACAATTCTTTTTATATACACTTCTTATAGTATAACATTGTAGTGACTTTTTTTTATGATAATAAAATGTCTCTTGTTTTGCTGGTTAGGATAAATTATTTGTTTAATATTACATAAGTATAAATTACTAAATTATAATATTATTGCCACGGTACTGATCCTAGGTAAATAGGTATGCTAGATAATTTTGTTTTATATACAGTTTACATAAATAACATTATAATGACGTATGTTTCATGACAATACCACTGTTTTTACTTTCGTCTGGATAGGATAACTCATTTATTTCCTATTACATAGGTGTATAACACTAGATCATAATATTATTGCCATGGTACTGATCGAATTATTGTTCGGGTAATGGAATTTATATTTGATTATATTTTTCTTTTTTTTTGTATTCTTGGAGGTTAGGTGGAAGAGTAGACATGTTCTAAACCTCGCCTCCTGTGGTAGTAGTGAATAAAGACGTTTATTATGGCTAGGTTCAAAACACAAAAAGTGCAGCCCGGGCTCCGACACACCGAGCTGCTGTTCCATTACCCAATGACTACTCCTCACACCGTGAGGTGAGCAATCACTGGGTCCGCGAATCGTGCGCCCTAAGTAGACGAAGGGACCCAAGGATGACTGCCTTCTGCATTCTGGCGGCTAAGATGTGCGCCGCCGCACGGCACACCGGTATTTTGCGCAGTGCAGAGAGCAGCGTATTCCTCATTCCACCTAGGGATCCAATGACCATAACCAGCAGACTTACAGTGTAGTCTGGCCAGAGCCTGCGAAGTTGTCTGAGCAACTCCTGATATTTGGTCCGCTTTTCCTCCTCCTTAGAGACGATGTTCACCTCGGCAGGCGCCGAAAACTCAATAACGAACATCGTCTTCTGTTGGTGGCCGAGAAGGACTATGTCGGGCTTGTTTGCCTGTACAAGCTCGAGCGTGGGGAACGAGTAGTTCCAGTAAATCCGGCATCTCTCGTTCTCCACAACGGACTCTATATCCCCTGGAGCGTATGGCAGCAGCGGTGTCTCATCGATACCGTATGAGTGCCTCAAATGATAGTAGAGCACTCGTAGAGCCTCGTTGTGCCGATGGACGTAAGCCGTCCCAGCGTACGTCTTACACGCCGACAAGAGATGCATAAGCGTCTCTGGCGCCTGTCGGCAAGCTCTACAAAGGGTGTCGGGTACATCTACACCCATAACCCTTTTACGGTACACCAAGGTGTTGAAGACACCGTCTTGGCAAGCCATTATAAAGCCCTCAGTCTCCGACTTCAACCCACTAGACCTTAGGAAAGAGAAGGTCAACTGCTCAGACAAGCCATGCTCTTCCAGATGTTTGTAGAAGATTCCATGCATTGGCTTATCTTTATGAAGTCTTAAAAGGAAGTCGACTTCGGCAGTTTTAAGGTGGGATTTTAATTCTGCGGGAGCAAGTTCCGTAATGGACTGCTGACACCTCCGCTTGAAGTCGAGTGTGAGGCTGAGCTCCTCGGCTGCTCGTTTCGCTGCGCTAAAAAGAAAGGCTCCTTTTCCCGCATTCTCGTGCTCTCGCACAAAGCGGATCAGGGGATCGGTGCTGTTCGTTACATAGCAGGCAGTGGCCAGCACTACTCTGTTGTGCAGACGCTCCAAACTCAATAGTCCACGCCCTCCCAGGTGTTGCGGGAGGTATATTCGCGGGACAGAGGACTTAGGATGCAGGCTTTTCTCCATATTCATCCTTTTGCGGGTCTTCGTGTCGATTTCCTTCAGCTCGTTCACTTTCCAGTGTATAGCACCAAAGGTGTATAATAACAATGGGACCGCAAGCATGTTTGTGGCAGCGACTTTGTTCTTGCCGGACAGTTCTGAGGACCAGATCTGCCGGAGTCGGTGCAAATACTTGCGGCGGAGACACTCTTTAACCAATGTTGCCTCTTGGACATGACGCTGCGCCACTCCAAGGTAGGTATAAGTATCTCCGGCATGCAGTTGTCGCAAGATGCTCCCATCAACGAGCTGTTCCTCATCTCCACTATCTCCGCTTCGTCCTTTCTTGAGATGAACCAATGCACATTTGTCTGTCCCGAACTCCATTCCGATAGCATGACTGTACTCCTGCACCACCCTCAGCGATTGTTGTAGTTCGCGTTGGCCGGAGGCATAAAGTTTTAGGTCATCCATATAAAACAGATGGGTGACCTTGTGCCTCCGGTTATTGGGCGTGCCACAGCTGTATCCTTTAGTATTTCTCAGCGCTATGGACAGAGGCAAAAGTGAGATGCAAAAGAGCAAGGGACTCAAGGAGTCTCCTTGGAAGACACCTCTTTTCAATGACACCAACTCTGTCTGTACCCGAGATTCACCTGATGTTATGGTAAACCGGGTCTTCCAGAGTGGCATCAGTTGTTTGATGCATCCCACTATCTGATTATCCACCGAAAGACATTCCAACAGCCGCACAATGAGGTCATGAGACGTGCTGTCGAATGCCTTGCGATAGTCAATCCAGGCCATAGAAAGGTTTCGCTTGTACTGCACAGAGTCCTGCGTGACACATCGGTCAATCAACAGGTTCTCCTTGCAGCCAGCTACTCCTTTCTTTGACCCTCTCTGTTCATACACGTCGAGAAATACAGGATTCACAGCTTGAAGGATACGCATGTACAAGATTCTGGTGAAGAGCTTGTAACACGCGTTCAGACATGTTATTGGCCTGTAGTTTTTGGGATCAGACAAATCTCCGGTCTTCGGGAGAAGCACGGTTCGACCCTCGACAAACCAAGCCGGAATTGGCTGCTCCTGATTTAGCCACGAGTTAAAAACTCTAGCTAAATGCCGGTGGCAACTGGGGAATTTTTTCCACCAGTAGGTGTTTATGCCATCCGGGCCAGGAGCTGCGAAATTCTTTGCGCCTCGTAAGGCGTCAAGAATTTCTTCCGTGTTTATCGGGTGACGCAGTACATTCAAGTTAGGAGTCCTCCTACAAACGGACTCAAACTGCGCCAAGGCCGGAGTGTCTGCTGAGAGAGGTTTGGGTTGTTCGTAAACGTCCCTCCAAAAGGCCTCCACGCGATCAGCAGTTGGCGGCTGCTCTATGGCTGGAGGCGGCTGTTGGAAAAGGCGAGAAGGTCTTTCGTAGAACATTCTGTTCTGCTCCAGACCTCTCGCCCGCGCCACCAACGATCGCTTAGCAGCGATTAGCATCCGTATCCTGTCAAGACAGTGTTGCTTGACAACAACCAGTACCGCTTGACTGAGTGTATGATGGTCGCGCCTCAACCCGTAGGCTATCTGGCGCACTCGGCGCGTAAATGGCTTCCCAGCCGCTCTATATTCCATCACACACTGGATACGGGATGCTTCCTGGCGAGCCAACTGGATTTTCGCTTCCATTTGGCGCACCCGTCTCTGTGCTCTCTCAACAGGAGAGTCTCTCACTCTCCCCTGTCTAGCTAGCCTCAGAGCCGCAGCGTAAATTTCGCAATTGATGCTCCAAATGTCAGAGGCCTCCGATAGACGTTCACCAACAACCTCATCCTCTCTCTTCAAATCTGCCAGCTTCATGGACCTTCCGTTGTTATGCAAGGCCCTTCGGTCCCTGAAATCCCCAGGTGAGACGACTTGGTCGATTTCCCTCTCAGCGGCCCTTACCGGCGAACTTTCAGCCTGGTTAACAGGCCTTTCGTCCGCCGAAGGGGCAGGCTGAGCTGGAGCACGAACATATCCCTGCCTCCGGAGGTACGATACATAATCTCGCAAATTCTGAGAGGTAAGCGTGCTATGCTCTGGGTGCATTTCACACCACCTCTCATACATGCGGGACATGTATCCCCTACGGCGCGGGCTACTGCTCTCGTAGCAGCTCAGCAGGTCATCCCTGAGCTCCGTCGTCCACCTAAAACGGTCCATATCATTGCGGTGGTCGTCATCAGGGCGATTCGAAGCACCGCCACCTTGCCCAACGCCGGCTTCCGAAACCGGCTCGGTGTGGGTGCTTTTCCTTCGAGGTGGTCGAACCCGAAGATAGGGCCCGTCAGGTGGTTAGCCTTAGGGCCCGCAGCCGACATTTCCGGAGGCAGCCGTCCAAATTGCCTCCAGAGGATAGACCTGTGAAGGTTGCCGACCGACTTACATCCTTTGGCTTCGGTATACCCCTCGGTGTCGCCACGCACCGAATAGCCTCTTGATGTTGGGCGGCTTCCTGGGGGTTTATGAAAACAGCCGCTTCTAACATGAAGAACAGACGCTGTCGGAGTACCGCTCCTCACATGGAGATCCGTCGTGTCCTATTAATTGTGGAATAGCCGATCCTCTGGATGCAGACGCTATTCCACTGAGCTAGTTTTGGTCCGCCCCGGGTATTTGATTTCCCCGGTACCACCCATATCTGGGAGGCGTTCCCCTATCCGCCACCTTGGGGAGGCGCCACTGAGGGGATCTGGCAACCCCTCGCGCTATTATTATTTTCAAAAAACAAAAAGTGCAGCCCGGGCTCCGACACACCGAGCTGCTGTTCCATTACCCAATGACTACTCCTCACACCGTGAGGTGAGCAATCATTGGGTCCGCGAATCGTGCGCCCTAAGTAGATGAAGGGACCCAAGGATGACTGCCTTCTGCATTCTGGCGGCTAAGATGTGCGCCGCCGCACGGCACACCGGTATTTTGCGCAGTGCAGAGAGCAGCGTATTCCTCATTCCACCTAGGGATCCAATGACCATAACCAGCAGACTTACAGTGTAGTCTGGCCAGAGCCTGCGAAGTTGTCCGAGCAACTCCTGATATTTGGTCCGCTTTTCCTCCTCCTTAGAGACGACGTTCACTTCGGCAGGCGCCGAAAACTCAATAACGAACATCGTTTTCTGTTGGTGGTCGAGAAGGACTATGTCGGGCTTGTTTGCCTGTACAAGCTCGAGCGTGGGGAACGAGTAGTTCCAGTAAATCCGGCATCTCTCGTTCTCCACAACGGACTCTATATCCCCTGGAGCGTATGGCAGCACCGGTGTCTCATCGATACCGTATGAGTGCCTTAAATGATAGTAGAGCACTCGTAGAGCCGCGTTGTGCCGATGGACGTAAGCCGTCCCAGCGTACGTCTTACACGCCGACAAGAGATGCATAAGCGTCTCTGGCGCCTGTCGGCAAGCTCTACAATGGGTGTCGGGTACATCTACACCCATAACCCTTCTACGGTATACCAAGGTGTTGAAGACACCGTCTTGGCAAGCCATTATAAAGCCCTCAGTCTCCGACTTCAACCCACTAGACCTTAGGAAAGAGAAGGTCAACTGCTCAGACAAGCCATGCTCTTCTAGATGTTTGTAGAAGATTCCATGCATTGGCTTATCTTTATGAAGTCTTAAGAGGAAGTCGACTTCGGCAGTTTTAATGTGGGCTTTTAATTCTGCGGGAGCAAGTTCCGCAATGGACTGCTGACACCTCCGCTTGAAGTCGAGTGTGAGGCTGAGTTCCTCGGCTGCTCGTTTCGCTGCGCTAAAAAGAAAGGCTCCTTTTCCCGCATTCTCGTGCTCTCGCACGAAGCGGATCAGGGGATCGGTGCTGTTCGTTACATAGCAGGCAGTGGCCAGTACTACTCTGTTGTGCAGACGCTCCAAACTCAATAGTCCACGCCCTCCCAGGTGTCGCGGGAGGTATATTCGCGGGACAGAGGACTTAGGATGCAGGCTTCTCTCCATATTCATCCTTTTGCGGGTCTTCGTGTCGATTTCCTTCAGCTCGTTCACTTTCCAGTGTATAGCACCAAAGGTGTATAATAACAATGGGACCGCAAGCATGTTTGTGGCAGCGACTTTGTTCTTGCCGGACAGTTCTGATGACCAGATCTGCCGGAGTCGGTGCAAATACTTGCGGCGGAGACACTCTTTAACCAATGTTGCCTCTTGGACATGACGCTGCGCCACTCCAAGGTAGGTATAGGTATCTCCGGCATGCAGTTGTCGCAAGATGCTCCCATCAACGAGCTGTTCCTCATCTCCACTATCTCCGCTTCGTCCTTTCTTGAGATGAACCAATGCACATTTGTCTGTCCCAAACTCCATTCCGATAGCATGACTGTACTCCTGCACCACCCTCAGCGATTGTTGTAGTTCGCGTTGGCCGGAGGCATAAAGTTTTAGGTCATCCATATAAAACAAATGGGTGACCTTGTGCCTCCGGTTATTGGGCGTGCCACAGCTGTATCCTTTAGTATTTCTCAGCGCTATGGACAGAGGCAAAAGTGAGATGCAAAAGAGCAAGGGACTCAAGGAGTCTCCTTGGAAGACACCTCTTTTCAATGACACCAACTCTGTCTGAACCCGAGTTTCACCTGATGTTATAGTGAACCGGGTCTTCCAGAGTGGCATCAGTTGTTTGATGCATCCCACTATCTGATCATCCACCGAAAGGCATTCCAACAGCCGCACAATGAGCTCATGAGACGTGCTGTCGAATGCCTTGCGATAGTCAATCCAGGCCATAGAAAGGTTTCGCTTGTACTGCACGGAGTCCTGCGTGACACATCGGTCAATCAACAAGTTCTCCTTGCAGCCAGCTACTCCTTTCTTTGACCCTCTCTGTTCATACACGTCGAGAAATACAGGATTCACAGCTTGAAGGAGACGCATGTACAAGATTCTGGTGAAGAGCTTGTAACATGCGTTCAGACATGTTATTGGCCTGTAGTTTTTGGGATCAGACAAATCTCCGGTCTTCGGGAGAAGCACGGTTCGACCCTCGACAAACCAAGCCGGAATTGGCTGCTCCTGATTTAGCCACGAGTTAAAAACTCTAGCTAAATGCCGGTGGCAACTGGGGAATTTTTTCCACCAGTAGGTGTTTATGCCATCCGGGCCAGGAGCTGCGAAATTCTTTGCGCCTCGTAAGGCGTCAAGAATTTCTTCCGTGTTTATCGGGTGACGCAGTACATTCAAGTTAGGAGTCCTCCTACAAACGGACTCGAACTGCGCCAAGGCCGGAGTGTCTGCTGAGAGAGGTTTGGGCTGTTCGTAAATGTCCCTCCAAAAGGCCTCCACGCGATCAGCAGTTGGCGGCTGCTCTATGGCTGGAGGCGGCTGTTGGAAAAGGCGAGAAGGTCTTTCGTAGAACATTCTGTTCTGCTCCAGACCTCTCGCCCGCGCCACCAACGATCGCTTAGCAGCGATTAGCATCCGTATCCTGTCAAGACAGTGTTGCTTGACAACAACCAGTACCGCTTGACTGAGTGTATGATGGTCGCGCCTCAACCCGTAGGCTATCTGGCGCACTCGGCGCGTAAATGGCTTCCCAGCCGCTCTATATTCCATCACACACTGGATACGGGATGCTTCCTGGCGGGCCAACTGGATTTTCGCTTCCATTTGGCGCACCCGTCTCTGTGCTCTCTCAACAGGAGAGTCTCTCACTCTCCCCTGTCTAGCTAGCCTCAGAGCCGCAGCGTAAATTTCGCAATTGATGCTCCAAATGTCAGAGGCCTCCGATAGACGTTCACCCACAATCTCATCCTCTCTCTTCAAATCTGCCAGCTTCAAGGACCTTCCATTGTTATGCAAGGCCCTTCGGTCTCTGAAATCCCCAGGTGTGACGACTTGGTCGATTTCCCTCTCAGCGGGCCTTACCGGCGAACTTTCAGCCTGGTTAACAGGCCTTCCGTCCGCCGAAGGGGCAGGCTGAGCTGGAGCACGAACATATCCCTGCCTCCGGAGGTACGATACATAATCTCGCAAATTCTGAGAGGTAAGCGTGCTATGCTCTGGGTGCATTTCACACCACCTCTCATACATGCGGGACATGTATCCCCTACGGCGCGGGCTACTGCTCTCGTAGCAGCTCAGTAGGTCATCCTTGAGCTCCGTCGTCCACCTAAAACGGTCCATGTCATTGCGGGGGTCGTCAACAGGGCAATTCGAAGCACCGCCACCTTGCCCAACGCCGGCTTCCGAAACCGGCTCGGTGTGGGTGCTTTTCTTCCGGGGTGGTCGAACCCGAAGATAGGGCCCGTCAGGTGGTTGGCCTTAGGGCCCCCAGACGACATTTCCGGAGGCAGCCGTCCAAATTGCCTCCTGAGGATGCACCTGCGAAGGTTGCCGGCTGGATTACATCCTTGGGCTTCGGTATACCCTGCGGTGTCGCCACGCACCGGATAGCCTACTGATGTTGGGTGGCTTCCTGCGGGTGTATTATCAGCCGCCCCTAACATGGAGTCAGACGCTGTCGGAGTACCGCTCCTCACATGGAGATCCGTCGTGTCCTAATTGTTGAGGAATAGCCGATCCTCTGGATGCAGACGCTATTCCACCGTGCTAGTTTTGGTCCGCCCCGGGTATTTGATTTCCCCGGTACCACCCATATCTGGGAGGCGTTCCCCTATCCGCCACCTTGGGGAGGCGCCACTGAGGGGATCTAGCAACCCCTCGCGGGGCGGGGCGGGTTATTATTATTATTATTATTATTATTATTATTATTATTATTATAAAACTTAGAAGGCCGCGACTTTGCGGTGCAACTAAGCATGAAATATGTCACCTTAGGTTAGACGGTCAAATTTGAATTCTTTTTGTACCTGGAGAGATCAGTAGAGTAACTTGATTATTTCAAATACCATCAAATGTAAAATCTGATAACCTTTGCAACAATGTAGAATTGTTGATATCAATCTTTTTTAGTTTTCATTTTGTTTCCAATTTCCAGTCAAATCGGTATTTTTCATTTTTCCTGCAAACAAACTAGAGTAATGAGGCAAGATTATAAAATTTTTTTACAACGTCAGCTCCAACAGCGGCATCGAGAATGCTTATTTTCCACAGCCTACTAGCTATTAGCAAATTCCCAAAATCGGTAAAACATTTTTAAATGAAAGGTAAACTACCAGCTCGTTGCTGGCAGTAGAATATGTATATCTTCAGAATAAATTTTCACATTTATTACCATAAAAAAGTAGTCATTTCCGTAAGTCACAAGTAACGATACCTCTGACTGGCGCACTTCAAATCCTTCAGTAGGTACTTCTACATATTAGCAAAATCGCAGAAAATGAAAACTGAGTTGCAGTATGTTTAAATTGTAAAACATAATTTACTTGGCGGGAAAATATATGAAATTAAGGCAACTACCACACGGAATAATAAACAATTCTCAAAATCAGTTCAAAAGATGCTCAGAATGCTCCAGTTAGAGATATCTTTACTTTTGACTCAACGGAAATGAGTACTTTTTTATCACATTGAATGTAAAATTTCATTCTGAAGATGTTAGACAGTCAGCGACAATCGCTGGTAGTTTTCCCATTGTTTCAACATTTTTATCGTTTTTGGAGAGTTGTCAAACTCTAGTAGATCTCAATAGATAGTAGGCTGTGAAAAAAACACTTCTGTCATACTTCAGCTTCTCATTGACATTAGACATCTTACTGCACAGAAAAAATATATCAATCAGTTGAGCGTAATGCAAAAATTAGTTATTAGAACTATATTTCATAAACCGAGGCTATACCCTTCTGAAAGTCTGTATAGAGAAACACACTTGCTTGATGTACGCCAGCTTTACTTTTTACATATCTCCACACGCTATCACAAAAATAAGGACGAACACATACAAAATACTCATCTGCACAATACAAGACATAAAGCTAAAGCAAATTTTATACCCAGACCAAAAAAAAGTATATTTCAACGATGTTACCTCTACATGGCACCAGAACTGTACAATAAAATACCAAACGAGCTGAGGAAAATACATTGGGATCATCACTTTAAAAAAGTCTCAAGAACTGGATTTATAGCTTACCTCTACCTGAACTCCACAGTTTTATTGAAATTATGTGTTGATAAAACTAAAAAGAAAAAAGTATTGCAACTCAAAAATAGGCCTCTAACAAATGACCTTTTCACAAATGCACAAGCTTGTCTTCCAGGGGGTCACATGGTATTATAGTTTATAATATTTAAGTTTAGTATTAACAGGACAATATTTTGCTGTTTTTATTTTTATTTTTAGGGGCAAAAAGGATCTGGTGGGTATATATTCATTTACATGTGTTTTTTTTAGTGATGAACTGTATCGAACTTTATGATACGCGTATATAAAAAATTGTAGTTTATGTGTGTATTTCATATAATTGTCGTGTGACAAAATTTTTAAATAAAAGATATATATTGTATGCAAGAAAGCCTCGCACAAGGCTTTGCCTTCTGCGGATTTCAGCGTTTGTCTATTAAACATTTTTTTCTTCTTTTATACTATGTAACTACTTTTTTTGAATAAACGCTATTATTATTATTACTGCTGTTGTCTCAGGTGAGACATGATGTATTTTCCATAATCTTGCCTCGTTGCTCTAATTTGTTTCTATCTTTCTACTAAGTTAGTTGGTTTCTTCCATCCTAACGGGTTTCTGTTTATTTTTCATGGCCTGCTAGGTTGCTTCTACGTAGGAAAATTGAAAAACACCGATTTGACTAAAAATTTGAAATAATATGAAAACTAAAAAAGAATAATATTGACAATCTCATATTGTCGGAAATGTCCTCAGATTTTACATTTGATGGTATAAAAAAAATTAGGCATTCCTATTTGAAATAATCAAGTTACCTGTTATTGAATCCTTAATTAATTATAATTTGACCGTCTGACCTAAGGTGACGTATTTCATGCTTAGTTACACCGCAAAGCCAAGACCTTCTGAGTTTTATAATCGCTGCGATATTCATGTTTTTTCTGACACCTGCTTATACCAAAAGTAGTGATTTGCTCCTAAAGGGTTCGTTCAAAGTACCATATATGATACATAAAGACACACTAAAATTTACCAAGGAATCCAAATATGCAATAATATATAGTGGCATCTATTCAAAAAATGTATGTTTGATATGAATCACCCTGTATATACGTCAAAATTTAAGTAAAAATATTTTAGGGTTATAGCCGGTGGTTATAGCCCTCAACGCCCTCTACCATGATCAGGTGACAGATTTTTGGAATTCGTTTTAGTAAGCCCCTAATCCTCCGTCCACTCACTATTGGCCCACCCTGTATATACCTGATATTTTGCAAAAACAAATGAAGAACCTCTTTTAATTGTGATTAAAATACTTTATTCGCAAAAATATAGGGAAGAATGTCAGTAGGTACGTGCACAGCGCTATCGTGTTTTGAAGTGTACTGAAATTGATCCAAAAGATATACTGTATTTCAGAAAAACGTTCTATAAAGCAGTTTAAAATGACATAAAATATCATCAATAGGCTTTTATAAAATTTAGCTCAAAAGCTTGCTGCCTGATCAGCTGTTATACAGGGTGGCCAATCGGGTGACGTTATTAATTTTTTTTAGATAGCCCGTACCGAGACCTATCCAAAACACCCCCATGTATGTGTAGCGATTATTGATAGTTTTCGAGTTATGATTTATTTTTGGAAGATATAGAGATTTTCCAGTGTTTTCAAGAAATCGTCTAAAAGAAAAACAAAATTGCTTATTGGCTTTTATTTTTTTCTGTAATTATACTCATTAAGCATATTTTTATATCCAATAAAGAAAATCTGTACATCCGACCAATAAGTTCATTTTGGGCCCAAAGTTTGAAATCACTGTTTTTAGTCAGGAGACCAAAACCTTCAAAATAAAATTAAAAATACTTATGCCTGGTTATTGAGCTCCAAATTAAACTTAAAAACTTTGCAAAAACATTACACTTTCGAAATAATAATGAAAAAGTAGCACTTATGGGGGCATTTTTCGACGTACGTGACTGTTAAAGGTAAAAAGGTGATAATTCACGAATTTCCAAAATGATTTAAGAAACTATTATTTTACTTTATTATGACAAATTAAAGAAAAAAAACTCGTAACAATTAATAGACCCAGTAATCATTGATGTTTTAATGACTTTTAATAATTAAAAGCTAATACCCAGATTGTGATTTTTGACGTGTTTTTGCTATGTACTGTTGAACTTCTGCTAAATTAAGTTGTATGGAATGCTAACAACGGAAAGAACTAATAAAACAATAATCTGACTTTCAGTTCCATGGCAGAATTACCTGGTAAGCGGTGTCGTAGCATACGTCGTCCCTTTCTTTCAGAGTAACTTTTTGCGAGCTCATGTTACAAAGGGTTCGAGAAGATCCCGATTTCTTTAAAAATATCTTGCGGACCAATGAATCCCGGTTTACGAGGACAGGACTGATTAATATTCACAATTACCATTATTGGGCAACGGAAAATCCTCACATTGTACAACTGCGTTTCGCCGACATGAGCTCGCAAAAAGCGTTCCTTTCCTTTGTTAACTTTCCATACAACTTAATTTAGCAGAAGTTCAACAGTTTATAGCAAAAACAGGTCAAAAATCACAATTTGGGTATTAGTTTTTTTTAATTAAAAGTCATTAAAACATCAATGATTATCGGGTTTATTAGTTGTTACGAGTTTTTTCCTTTAATATGTCATAATAAAGTAAAATAATAGTTTTTTAAATCACTTTGGAAATTCGTGAATTATCACCTTTTTACGTTTAACGTTTTAAAAATGGTTAGAGCAAGAAAAAATCAAACTACACCACTAGATTCAACAGAAAAAATTCTATGAGAATCTTTTTAAACTTTTCAATAAGATAAAAGACAACCGAGATACGACGGCGGTACCAAAATCGATAGTTTTCGATTTCACCCTGTATCTCAAAAACCAAGAGGGATAATTTTGTTAACGGCATCTTTATTTTCACAAAAAAGTAGCACACTTTCGTGAAAACCGCAACTCTCTATTTTCAAAAATAACCGAGATACCCCGTAAAAGTGCCCAAAATGAGACACCCTGTACATCCTACAAATATTAAGTACATTTTGGGCCCAAAGTTTGAAATCACTGTTTTAGTCAGGAGACCAAAACCTTCAAAATAAAATTAAAAATACGTATGCCTGGTGTTGGAGCTCCAAACTAATCTTAAAAACTGTATAAGACATTACACTTTCGAAATGATAATTAAAAATAGCACTTATGGGGGCATTGTGCGCCGTACGTAACTGTTAAACGTAAAAAGGTGATAATTCACGAATTAATTTAAAATGACTTACTCCTCTCCAAAACTTATTTGAGCCTTTTTTCGATAGCACTTACCAAAACCACGCTATTTTTCGAAAATCTTCGCGAAGCAGAGTTTTCACCCCCTAACCCCTCGAACGGCAATCCCCGACAATATTGAAACTGGCAGCGTTGTCATTTTGAAAACGTCTTTTCGCGACAAGTCGATTACATGATTTCAAAAGTGTCGGTCGCTTCAAGGTAGAAAAACTTAGCGGGCTCTTAGAGTATGAATTGTCCCATTTTGAACATAAACATGCGAAGACGGAATTATCTACGTTGGAAATATTTCACCACTCACGGAACTGAATAGTTATCAGAAGTTAGAAACCACGCGGTTTATTTTAGCTCCATTTGCAATTTCAGGAAATGTACCACCAGGACTAACAGCCCAACAGCAGGTACAGTGGTTGCAACAGCAAGCCAAACAACAGGGTATCGTACTACCACCCAGCATCCAGCAACAACAACCTGTGGGACCAGGTGGCTCACCAGTAGCTACCCCTCTGGCTGGACAACTGCCCCCTCAGCAGCCTGTACCAGGAGCACCAGGTCTCAGTCCTATAAACCAAGTAAGTCGAAATTACCACTCGCCGAACTGATTTTCTCAAACCCGTCACATGTTTAGCTAGTTATGTTAACATCTTCAGGGAAAGATGCTGAAGTTGCGAACATAGCGAAACACGTGTCGGGTTTGGAAAAAATCGGTTTGGCGAGTAGCTAGATCTTCGAACACTAATTAAATTCGAAGGGTTAAACTGTATAGTGTTTGTTAGTACTACGTCAATCTGGTAGCGTCCACCAAAGACGAGGAAACTTTGGTGCAAACGACAAAAGAAGCACTGAGCAGGATAGATGAGTGGATGTCCCATGACTAACTTCAGCTGGAACCAAGCAAAACTGAGGCGATCATTCTCCGGGGATCTAGGATAACTAGGAACCAAGTGAGCTCCCGTCTTAGAGGGGTGCAAATAGTACCCAGCATGTCGATAGTGTATTTGGGAATTACCGTAGACAACCATCGATGTTTCAACGAACATATACAGAGAACTGCGGTGAAAGCAGAAAAAAAGGTGGCATTACTGTCACGTATAATGTTAAACGTAGGCGGCCCAAGTATGAGAACAAGACAGATCTTGAACGGAGTTATCCACTCAGTTACAGTTACCCTATTACAAACATGGAAGCGAGAGCGAACCTGCCTGAGGACCGGATCCCAGAGAACATGGTGCCTATAATGATATCGGTCGCCAGAGCCGTATTCAAAATAGCAGTCATAAAGTCCATAGTATTGGATGTGGAGTAGCATTTATCAATCATATTTTTCCATTACAGCTGTATTGATATATTTTAGATTTTATATATTATTCTTACCTTAGGAACCTTCATTTTGGGGGTAAAGTTGAGAAGGGGGTCAATACTTCAGTCAATTATATCCTCGCTATCGATGAGAATACTTTTCCTTCCTCGTTTCCCAAATACGAAGTTAAGCTTCTTTAATAGCTTATAAAACGTGGTCCGCTTAAAATTGGGCAAGTCATTATCGTCATTCACCTCTTTCAGGACTTTGTTAATAGTCGAAAGTTCATTTCGGAAAAAGAACTGATGCACCTTTCTCCTAATTGCACTTTTATCGCCATGGTCCACAAGGTTAATGCAACGTTTGCGATTCTGATTAGTTAAAGGTGCAGCAAAAGAGTGTCTGGTTGTGTTAATATTACCTCCTTAAGCCTCACGTCAAAATGGCTCATTTTTGACCTCTTCCTTGGTAACTCAAATCCTGACTTGTAGCCACATTTTTTTTTTTATGGTCGGCCTCCCGCAAAGGCTGAAAGCCTATGGCGCTATAGGAGCGCTGCGAGAGGACAAATGTCTGTTCACGTTAGATTTGAAACGCTGCAGGTTGTAGCCGTCGGGAAACAAATTCCCCGGCAGCTGATTCCACAGCGTCGAAGTTCTCCAAAAGAAGGAATGTTGGAGGAGACTGGTTCGGGGAGTAAGGACCTCGACCTGGTAAGGATGAGCTCGCAGAGCTTCTCTAGTATTCCTGGTTCGGACGGCCTTTGGTGTTATTATCTGGGAGAGCTCACTCGAACATCTTCCGTGGTAGAATCTGTAAAACAGACATAGGTCAGCCACCCTCCTTCGATGTTCCAGGCTGTGGAGGTCCTTTGTGAGGTTAGGCGTATCGATTAATCTAATTGCTCTTTTCTGGATAGTGTCCAGAAGCTTTAGAGAGTGCTTTGGAGCACATCCCCATACATGGGAGCAATACTCTAGCGATGGTCGGATCCCATCCATGGGTTCATCTGCAGTGTCCGTGCTACTAAGCCTCTTCCTTGGTAGACTTAAATCTTGCCTTGTAGCCCCATCCATGGATTCATCTGCAGTGTCTGTACTACTAGACATCCTTCAATATCTCCTTTAAGTTATCGGCGAATAACACAAACAACACTAATAGCTACTAAAACAACAGTACAACACAGATAACACTAAAATTCGCACAACACGACAGGTATGCGATGATAAAAGCACGACGCGTCGTATACAATGGTAAACACACGGAGCAACTGAATAAAATACAACCCTGTACTCTGTTGAACGACCCAGACGGGCGGCAGAGCGGCAAGCCTCCAAGGTGTTTATTGCCTTTCGGCCAATCGCAATGAATGGCGCCTTACTCGGGCGGAGTGCGTGGTATCCTGTTTGTTTACAATCTCCTGCACCTTGGATTTGAAGACGGTATAGAAGAAGAATAACATACTAAACTCATCTCGCACTTCGAAGAATATCGTTCTCGATGATGCCCTGAGCAGATGGAGATAAACGAAGAGGGAACGTGTGTGGCCGGTTGGGCTATGGTGACATATCGGTAGGACGCGTTTGCGTCCGTTGGACATGACATCAGAGGACTCAAGCTGGTTCAACGTCACACTCCCAGGTGTGCGAGTGCTTCTATCTTTGTGAACAAGCCGATTTCCTAACCCCTAAAAAAAGTACTAAACCAAAGGATCTAGTTACTTTATACAAACGTATACAAACTTTTTTGTACTTTTTGAACCAATAAATGAAACTGAATTAACAAATATGCCCGAATGGAAGAAGAAACAAGTAGTTGCTGAATTATTACGTTTTAAAATATAAACTTTTATATCCATTACACAAAATTCTTCCACAGTGTGTAATATTTGATATTAATATTTAAATACTTCAGTTTATTTGACGATGCGGCCATTTGTTCGTATTGTATAAATACGCGAAGAGTTTTTTTTACTTTTCAATTTGAGCCATTTCGTGAAAGGAGCAATTTTGTATCTATTTGTTCTTGAAATGGACATCCTATTCGTGAAATTTTTATTATATGAAATTCAAATACTTTCCGAATCAGACAGGAATTCTGTCAATTTTTAATGGTCAAGTTTCTATGTTATTTATACAGGATTATTTGTAATTCGATACATTAATTTGGGGAGGTGATAGTAGAGGTGGTAAACTAATAAATTGACCATATAATACTATGCCCAATTCCTAATATGTAGTTTCCGAGATAAATTGAATTGAACTTTACAAAAAATGAATTCATCTTAAAAAGTCATCAAATAATTAACCGTGCAATTTACGGTAAAAACATGCCCACCCTTCTAGTTATTCATTGGTACTGTGCCAGCTCGGCCCTGTCTCTTACGAAGACAGGTAATCTAGAATCCGATCTTCTAGATGGGTCGCGGACGACGAGAACTTATCTCGACGCTCGGCAGGCATCTATATAAGCAGCGCCGGCGGGCTGGCGGGGCAGTTACAGTTACAGTCAATAGAGCGCAGCAGTCGAATACGAAATAAATGAACTGTGACATAAATTAGTGAAGTGTAGGACAAATATAAATTAGTGTAGTGACTCAGTGACTGTAGATAAATTAGACTCTTATGTATTAGGTTAGGCAAATAAATAGTTAACTCCGTACCAAGTGTTTTCTTGCCCAATTGGACTAAAGACTTGTAACAGTACCATAAACTTGTTTTAAATGTGGTAAACACAGGCAATAAGAGTGCATTTAAGCTCTAAAAACATAATGAATCTCACAGAGTACAAAGTTTCAATAGAGCGTTTGGTTACATCATGATTAGTGATAAAAAGTTATGATCGGTTAACCAAAACTTCAGTATAGGGTCTCAAAATTGTGTATTTCTGAAAGAAAAGTTCATGTTGTAATTTAAACTTGAGTCTACTTAAAAAGTGGCTAGGTAATTCGGCAGAACATGCAAGCCACGTTATAAAGTATCTTGTATCCGTAGATTTTTACACATGTACTAATAAGAGGTCGTAAATCATCTAGAACGAAGTAGGTCTAAAATACACACTATGGATCGATCATGGACGTACATACGCTAAAGCTGAAAATGTAGAATTTGTGCTGTAAATTGACAATAATAAACCAACGCCTGCGCAAGTTAAGATCCAGTGGGCTGTGACAGCTCGCCTCTACTTTTAGAACGGGCAACGGCGCCTGTGTTCACGCGTGCACGGCAATCTTCTACATTTTAGCTATAAGGTACGTATGCTCATGATCGATCTACTGTGTATTCACTAGGGGTCATTATGTTTACAAAGGAAAAATATGCGGATATTATGTTCATATACTGTTTATGCAATGGAAGCGCGTCGGTTGCTCGCGCGGAATACAGACGGCGATACCCTAAACGCTGTCAAGCCAATGATGGTTTTTTTTTGGGACTTTTCGACGTCTACGCTCGACGACGCACCACCTCAATACGGTATTTCGAAGTGGAAGGTGTGGTTCGCTGCGCACACGACTGGTCTGTATCCGTAGCATTACACGCAAGTATTCGTTTTGCAGGAAGGCGACCCTGTCAGAAGAATGCATTTTGTCGATTTATGCTTTATGTGGACGCCAAAGATACAACTTTTTTAAGGAGGATTCTTTGGACGGATGAATCCATACATACCGAAGTTTTGGTTAACCGATCACTTTCTATGACTAATCATGACATAATAAAACATTATTCAAGAACCCATAACAAAAATTAGAAATTTTTGCCAAACACTCTGTTGAAACATTGTACTCTCGGAGACCAATTATGCTTTCAGAGCTTTAATGCAATATTATTGTACGTATGTACCACAATTACAAGTTTATGATACCATTGGATTACTAGAAAGTTGGGCATGTTTTTCAGCGCATAGTGCACGGTTAATTATTTGGTGGCTTTATAAGATAAATTCATTTTTTTTCTAACGTTTCTTGAATTCACTTTCCAACATATGCTGATATTGCGACTATCTCACGAAGCGTTTGATACATGATCACTTTCATTTAGTCGTCTTTCGGCGTAATAGCATATTTTCTAAGGACTAATACCAAAAATTCCAAAATCCCACAATAAATTTTTATTTTATCAGGGCTTTCGTTTAGAGGTCTGCATTTTAATGAAAATCTCTAAAATTTATCTCGGAAACTATTAGGAATTGGACATTGTAATATATGGTCAATTTATTAGATCACCACCTCTACTATTACCAGCCAGAAAGAAAATCCCTAAGATTTTACTGTATTGACAATTATTTATATAGTTACCAATACTTCTTCTTAAGCCTGTATACCTTGACGTTGTCTAAGGGTCGTATTCATAGTCGATACGAAGCGTCGCTTAAGTAAGGTTTTGTGTTTCGACAGCTACTTGAGGGTCCCTTACGTAAGGCTCCCTTGAGTAAACTCAAGTCAACATGATATGTCAACATGACATTTCGTTGCAGTTAAGTCAATTTTGTAGGTTAATTTAGGAGTACCGTGTTGTCAGTTTCTGTCACATCTGGGAAAATGTCCGGCACAAAACAGAAATACTGGCACATAACAAATTGACTTATATTTTAAATATGACAACGTCGCCAAATGAATCACGTCGTACCGTAGATGTTGTCTAGGGAACAGATACACAAGGAAAGCCACACTTGAGGATCCTTTGGTATCCCTTGAGTGTTGCTTAGGGGAACCTTAAGAGGCTAGATCATCAGCTGATCAAGTCCGACGTCTGGCCGGCTGAATACCGGCGTAGGTAAAAATGTGTCGTACGAAATGGCAACAGCGATCTCGGCGGCGATTTTTGAAGGAGCGTGGACCGCACTTTTTTTACACAAGCTCTCGGAAACCGTTTGAGACCCACCGCAACTTCTGATTATACTTTGTATATGATATAGATACAAGCATCGGCGTCGTTACGGATTTTTTGTAAGGGTGAATATGATTTTGTAGAAAATACCGATGTTTTTCAGGAACCGGAACAGTTTTCTTAATTCAAGTATATTTTTAGAGTTCAGTATGTCTAGGTTTGAAGGTATTTAAAAAAATGGGGTCAAGTTGATTGTCTCTGTACTTCCCACACATAATGATGATACCATTTCCTTATTTTCCCATTGCATGAAGCTATAGTCTGAAATCCCCTTGCAATCAAATCATCGCACACCCGCCCACAAAAAAGCATCCATCACAAAAGCTCTCGTAAATTGTTTCTTGCGTCTCCCTCCTCAGAAGGTAGGACGCCACAGTTTTTTTTCTGCATGCTTCAACTGGACGATGCTAAACGATCAGTAGCCTCCAAACCGTCTAAAAACGAAGTTAAAGCTCTTTTATATTTTTAGTTTTTTTTATTATTGCTGCACCACCACTGACACGATTTTTCCAAAACATACGCGTTTTCCATCCTCGCCTATTTCAACATTTCATTAAAATCAATTCAATAATTTTTGCGCAATACAGAAACAAACAATACTCGTATGCATACATCACAAATTCGAAGTCCCTTTGTTTCTGTAGTAGGCAAAGCAATGTTCGGATGGACCTAAAAAAGGGTATTATGTCGCTAGGTTTTTCATTCACAGGTCAATTGAGAGCCCATTATGAATACAACAAATTTGGCAGTTTTACAATCCCACACCCCCCAACCACCCCAAATTCACCCCCACCAAAAAAAGTACTGGCTAATATGTGTGATACCTTTGTGGTCTATCGGCGGCATATCTTGTATAGTTTGTAAGCTAGCTGGATAGTATACAAACCAACCAATATTGATAGCTATTTTAGTTGAAATATGATTTTCCATCAAAATAACGAGACATTTGGATAGTTTGTATAATATCCAGCTAGCGTATAAACTATCAAAGTAAACACTTTAACCGTAACATATACATCACAAATTCCAAATCCTTGGTTTTTATAATAAGCAAGGCAATGTTCGGATGGACCTAAAAAAGTGCCGCTAGATTTTCCATTCACAGATCAATAGACACCACCCCAAAATCACCCCCACCCAAAAAAGTAGAAACTGATCAGGAAGCCCTAAAACGCCTAAAAACAAAGTTTGAGGTGTTTTTATATTTTTGGTTCTTTTTACTATTGCTGTGCCGCCACTGACACAATTTTTTCAAAACATACGCGTTTTCGATCCTAGCCGCGGTAGTAATTCTGTGTAAAAATTTCATTAAAATCAATTCAATAATTTTCGCGTTACGCAATATAGAACGTTCTGTAACAATACTCGTATGTATAGATCACAAATTCTAATTCCCTTGGTTTCTATAATAAGCAAGGTAGTGTTCTGATGGACCTAAAAAAAGTGTATTATGCCGCTAGGTTTTTCATTTACCGCCCAATGGACAGCCAATTATGAATACAACAAAATTTTCAGTTTTACAACCCCCACCCCCCAACCACCCCAAATTCACCCCCACCCCCCAACCACCCCAAATTCACCCCCACCCAAAAAAAAAGTAGAAAATGACCAGGGACCCCTAAAACGCCTAGAAACGAAGTTTGAGGAATATTTGAATTTTTTTGTTTTTTGCTTATTACTCCGCCCCCCGTACAATGATTTCCAAGATTGTAGGAACATTACCTGCTATACGACCCCACAACATATCCCTAACCAAATTTCATCACAAGTCATGCAGCGGTTACTGACATTACGACGTTAGAAAAACGCCATCAGACAGACAGAAGGAAATGAGTGACGCGGATTTTCGTTATGTAGACATCATGAAACGCCCAAAAAGCGTATTATCTCAAAATCGAAAATTTTCGCACAATCACAATACTCCCCTCACCTATTGGTGTGGGAAGTAAAACCTAGCGGCCTACTACACTTTTTTAGGTCCATCCGAACACTGCCTTGCTTATTATAGAAACCAAGGGACTTGGGAAAATTATTGAATCGATTTTAATGATGATTTGATTGCAAGGGGATCTTAGACTATAGCTTTATGCAATGGGAAATAATAAAACGGTGTCACCGTTGTGTGTGGGAAGTACTGAGTCAATCAACTTGACTCCATTTTTTTTCTGAATCGCCTACTTTTTCGACGTGTAGATAAATTAGGTTTTTTACAAACACCCTTCCTTTCATTCACTTCAAGCTTCCCCATTGTCAAAATCGCTAAACGGTGACACCGAACATACACTGAGCGCCTGTTACTACTCGTCGTTAACTGTCAAGGCGGTCCGGAGGACCTTTGCCTTTATGCCATAGTTCGTCAGTCAGCTTGTCATTCTGTCGGCCTAGTCACCCAGAAACCAGACAATGTTATAGAGAGAGCGCATGTTAACTACTGGCACGCGCCACGCGTGGCATCGGGCATCCGCGCGATGTTGTCTATTCATCGAGACCTTGAGAGAGCCTCCTGATGTTCATCAAAATTAACCATATTTGCGGAGATTACATTCTACACCTAAACCGTACAGATATTTAAAAAACGTAAAGAATAAAAAGTGCTTATAAAGTGATTAGGAAGGGGGGATGATAACTCGTATTAGGTTAAATTAAGTAGCTCAAATATTGGAAAACTTTTTTCAAAAATTTTGCAGCGGGAATGATCATCCCTCCTTCTGGGTTATATTTTAAGAGAAAATTATTCTTGACATTTTTTTGATATTTGTCATCGCTTAGCTGTAGTTTGTAATCTCGTTTTCAACGGGTGATCTAGCCTCTTGAGTATTACTCAAGGGACAACTATGAATACGGCCATAAATTCACATGGATTCAAAACAGGTTGGCTAGGGTCAATAGATCGATATATTACTTTTCTGATGTACGTGTAAGTAGACTCGGATCATTGTATCCAAACAAGCTTATATTAGTTGATGAGTTCCTTATATTATTGAGTGAAGTTGAACCCATCCATATTATAGGGCCCACCTCAACCTCCGCCACCTCAGTTTGCTGCTGCAAATGCTGACCAAAGCCAACAGCAACAACTGCAACTCAGGCAGTACCGGTTACAACAGCTGCAGTTGCAAAGGGAACAAGCTCAAAAGAACCATTTAACACAGCAGCAAGGTACGTTTCAGCTATTTTGTATACCATGCAGGCGGTAAACATTCGAATACTGATTCAAGTTAAGTTTCTTAAAATAGAAAATCATATTAGAGCATTCAAAAACTGAAATATCATGAACTTCACAAAATTTAAAAATTTGAGAAAGGACAATTAACTTTTCAGGTTAGAGACAAGGAATTATAATACAGATAAACACAGACATACAGAAATGAAAATATTACTTATTCCTCTACAGTTAGTACTTGAAATTAATCAATACTCTTAGTTTGTGCAGTAGGTGGAAGTACTGGGTGTTTCCTCATACTTCGCCACCCCCCTTATCTTTTCTTTTCGAAGAGATTGAATAAAGCTTTTATATGGAAGTTTAATAGTTTTCTCTTGTCATTTAGGATTTGAAACGAACGAAAAGAAAAAATAATCAAAAATCCTGTTTTTCGTATAAAGTTATATTTTTTTAAATGGAACACTCACGGAAAGAATTTTTTCTCTTGTTTTCAAAAATATATAGATCGTTCACCTTATTTTGAAAGGTTTTTAAAATATTTAGCTTCAAAGTTTCTAAAATGTGGAAGTAAATCTCAATCCATTATAGCCATGGCGGCTGAAAAATAATTGAATGCGTAATGTTTTGTGTCATTCTGACTTGTAGCCGAGGTAAAAAGCATCGCTTTGTTTACAAGTGCAAATAACTTCCAGTTTTATCGTCAAAAATGCCGTTATATTATTGTCAAAAATGCCGTTATATTATATAATGAAAATACTCAAATATATAGGAACAAATCCAGAGAAAGAATTTCTAAAACAGGTCAAATACATTATAATTACTTGAAGATTGCAAACAAAGATAATCTTATAAATGTTCAATGTGTCCGCCATTATTTTCAATACACTATTGATAATGTCGGGAATTTTATTAAAGGTATTTACTAAAAATTGATGGTTTAGAAAGTGATTGTAAAATGTTTTGCACTAAATCATCCAATTTTCCACTGCTCCGCCTTGTTCTTTAAGATGTCCCCATAAAGAAATATACCGGGGAGTCAAATCTGGACTATTTGGTGGATACAAAACTGGTCCAAGTCGCCCAATCCATGTTCGATATCGGCCATTAAGATAATTGGTGACAGGCGCAATACTATGCGGGGGAGCACCTTGCTGAGTGCTGCCAAGTGACGGTGTTAAATTGCCTTAAGGGTATCTTCCAGAAAATTCTCAATTTCATTTTGGAAAAAATTTAGGTATGTTTTGCCTGTTAGTCCACCTCGAAAAATCATTGGCCGAATCAATCGACTATTAATAATGCCACATAAAACATGGATCGCTTGTCCCTGTTTTTTTTCTGCTAGACCCCGAGGATTCTGGGTGCCCCAAAGATAATAATAATAATAATAATAATAGCATTTATTGCCCAACAGCAAAGCCATTTACAGAGCAATTTATACAATAAGAATAAACTTAGTCTACAACGCCAAATATGAAACAAAATCAGATAAAATATTTAGAATTTATAAGAATATTTAGAGCTTACTTAAAGATAGATACGAGATATATCCTTTAATTCATCTAAGCTACAGTAAAATAAATCGCATACCATAGATATGACATTTGCATTCCTGCACATGAAATTAACGGGTGCCCTGGATAATAAATTAGTGTGAGCACGACTGCACCAAAAGCTATCTGTTTGTCTAGTTGCTAGTCTAGGAACTAAGATGTTAATTTTTGATAATAATTGAGGACAATCTATTATGCCGTTCAAAAGTTTGTAGAGGCAAATAATTGACGCTTGCTGCCTTCGTTTCTCCAGTGACTGCAAATCAAACCTTTGCAGTAATTCAATATAACTACAACCCCTTTGCGGATATATTCCATCAAATTTAAAACAAAGCAATTTCAAAAATCTCTTCTGTACTTTATCGACAGCGTTTTTGTGTACATTGTATATGGGGCTCCAAATGACTGAACAGTATTCTAACTTAGACCTAATGAGACTGAAATAAAGAAATAAAAGAACGTCAACGTTGAAAGATTTGCAATTTCTAGAGATAAATCCATAAGTTGAAAATGCACTTGCAACAATGTGGTTAATGTGATGGTTGAATGATAACTGATTATCAAAGTAAATACCCAAATCTCTAATATTTTCTGTCCTTTGTAAAGTGGTGCCATTTATTGCATACGGGAACTCAACAATATTCTTCCTGCGACTGAATGACAAAACTTTGCATTTAGATATATTAAGTTCTAATTGATTCTTGTCACACCAATCTTGCAAACTAAAAAGTTCCTGTTGCAACATTATACAGTCGTCATTGCTTGATATCATTGCATACAATTTTAAATCATCGGCAAACATAAGTTTTTTACATTTTAGAGACTCACACAAATCATTAACATAGAGGGAGAAAAGCAGTGGCCCTAGATTAGAACCCTGTGGAACCCCACTAACAGCCACATATTTATACGAAAGAAAACCGTTATAATAAACATATTGCTCCCTATTATACAAATATGAATCTAAAAGTGTTATATAACAACTATGTAAACCTAGATTTGCAAGTTTGTTTAGAAGCTGGTTATGGCTAACCTTATCAAACGCCTTAGTGAAATCAGTATACGCGACATCTACCTGCCCACCACTATCTAAATTTTCACAAAGAAACTGACTGCAAATAGCTAAGTTGGTGAGGGTTGATCTTGATTTCATAAAACCATGTTGATCAATTGAAATACAGTTTGCTGACCCTTGGTAGATGCGGTTATACAGAACGATTTCTAAGACCTTTGCAAAATTATTCAGAATGGATATTGGCCTATAATTGGATATCAGATTACGTTCTTGAGATTTATGTATCGGGCAAACTTTAGCAATTTTCCATTTAGCTGGAAACACTGAAGACTTTAATATTGAATTAAATATGATTCCTAAAGGTATTACCAATATACGTATACAGTCTTTAACAAGGAAAGATGGAATTTGATCTGATCCTGAGGTTAGCTTATTTTTTAGTTTTTTAGCGGCAGTTAATATTTCATCTTCGGTTATTGGTTCACAGCTGACTTCCATTGAGTTATATAAGTTTGTGCTATATGTATTACTGTTCTCCAGATCTTCAGATAAGTTGTACATACTTTTGAAAAAATCAGCAAATGCGTTGACAATACTCGCAGGATCAGTGTGGAAGACGTCGCCGTCAGACATTCTGGCTGGTATTCTGGATGTACTGCTTTTACTATGTATAAAGCTCCAAAGCATTTTAGGGTCATGTCTGATATCATTCTGAATCTTTTGCACATAGTTAGCATACGCTTCATGAACTTTTTGCTTAAATATAATCCTATGCCTACAAAAATCTTGGTAATGGACAATATTTTTGGTTCGTTTGAATTTTCTATGTAACCTAGCTTTTTCTTTGACAAGTCTGATCATGTCAGCAGTGTACCAAACTGGATATCTATGTCTGTAACATTTTGTAATTGGTACATGCTTGTCGAATACACTATCAAGTATTTTGTACAGCTTATCTACCATAATATTGACATCTGATTCTAATTTCAGAGAATCCCAATTTGTATGCAGTAATTCCTCGTATAGTGAGATGAAGTTAGCCTTTTTAAAATTATACCGTTTATTATTGTTCAAATAAAATTGCTTTTCCTTAAAATATAAACCATGAATTGTTATGTATAGTGCTGGATGATACACATCTTCTTTTAGTATGGGAGGAATTGCACGAGTTACATTTATATCAATATTGCCCATTACCAGATCCAATGTTTTACCATTATCATTAACTATATTATTGTATTGAGACACGCCAGAAAAGCTAAGCCAATTCAAAATTATACTGGATTTATTATCATCGTAGTTCAAATCGGTGAAATTAGGACAATTAAAATCACCCAAAAATAAAATTCTCTTTGAGATAATAGCTTCACAACATTCTAGCTCCTCAAAAAAGTTTTCAAAATCATCAATTGATGTGCGAGGTGGGATGTAAACGACAGCAACATATAACACAGAATGCTCAAAAAAACACTTACACAGTAAAAAGTCTATTTCTGGAAAACGCTCACTGAACTGGGACGTATCTACTGGTTCAGACTTCAAATCAGGATGAAAAGCTAACAGAACACCCCCACCTGACGCAAGTCCAATTCTGTCATGTTGCCGATCACTCCTATGCACATCAAATAAGTCTAAGAATAATTCGGTCGAGTCGACATCTGGTTTTAGCCATGTCTCTGTGAGGGCGATTATACTAAACTCAGAATCACTTACATTACTAGTCAACGTGTTAATTTTGGTGTTAAGGCCTCTAACATTCTGATAGTATACGTTAACTCCATCACTTAGGTTGCTGCTGGGCTCGTTCAGTTTAACTGAACAATTTTTGGAACATTATTTACGTACTTAATACAACAGTTTGTATCACCAGCATCCTGTCGATTCAACAGTTCTTGCTTAATCATCTTATAATACTCTAATTGTTTTTTAGTTTTATCAGGAAAAAGTTTGACGTCTTTGTAAGTATTATGGGATTTTAGTTTGTTGGACTTCATACAAACTTTGCGAGCTGTTTCCTCATTTTCCAGTATCAGCTTTATAGGACGCACCTTGTTATTCGAAAATACGCCCAATCTTACAGGCTTAAGATTTGCAACAGGAAGATCAGGATCAATCTTCTGTAATATATCTATAACTACAGTTTTATCACTTTCTATCTTATCTCTTGCTGTTTTGCTTTGATCGGGCTCCTTCACGTTAAACAATATCACATTACTTTTGCGCTTCATCCTTTCAGATACCTCCGACACAACATCTTCAAAATCAAAACGAGGATTGTCCGCTAGCTTAGTATTTTCCGCCTTCAAATCTTTAATGTCTTTTTGCAGCTGTATAATGATTGCTCTCAAGTCCTTCAAATCACGACCCAATCCTCTGCATTCCACACAGGTCCAGTCGTAGCCTTTATTGCTGCTGAGGGTGCGTACTTCATTTGATGAAACACCCACGCAGTTGTGATAAAACCGCTCCTTGCAGACGGAACATGTAAGGAGCAGATGGCCGTCGAAAGACTGGCCGCAACATTTACATGGAATCTTAGTAGGCATATCAAGTAGTTGAAGATGGGTAAGAGATGCAAATATGCCTCTGTTTCCACGTCACTGGGAGATTCCTTCTGATTTCGCCAGCGGAATTCGCTGACAAAAACGAAGAATGGGCGAATAACTGATGTTTGTTTATGAAATTGTAATCCTCAATATCTCTACAACTACGCCAAACTGCACCTTACGAACATTTATAGTGACACATGAGTTCCCAAGATACGGTAATGTACTTACTGCATCAATTAATTCTTCACAGATTTTGTAAAAATTGCACTATTGATCTGATTGACTAAATTACGTACACTCACACCAGAGGCGTAGACTTTCATCTATTGTGCCTGTTGAACATCGCAGTAGTTGTAAAAGTGGCCTCATCAGTCCACAAAATCTTTCCAAAAATATCAGGATCTTCTTCAAATCGGCCTATCATATTATATTCGCAAAATCGCAACCTTATGATCTTATGTTCGTCAGTCAATTCTTGAACGGGTAAAATTTTATAAGGGTGGTATTCGTATTTCTTAAGAGTTAAATGTATTTTTATCCGACTATCCAAAATATTTTATTGCAGTTTCAGTGGAGTTTCCAGGATTTTCTATAAATTATTACAAAACCTAAAATTTTTAAAACAGATGTTTATAATAATTGTTTACACCTTCATTTTCATCGACTGGAACTATTCGTAGTTTTCTTTTCAAAGATTTTCGTTCCCTAAAATTGTTTTCTGTAAATCTGAACGTGCTTCTTGACGGGACAGGTTCGCCAAATAATGCCCTATACTGTCTTCTTGCTTGAGATATATTGTTATTATTTTTATAAACTAAACGTATAATTTCAAGTTTTGATTCTCATTTCATTTTTTACAATAAAACTGGAAGTTATTTGCACCTGTAAACAAAACGATGCTTTTTACATTTGCAAAATGTTGGAATGGCACAAAACATTACGGCATTCAACTGTTTTTCGGCCGGCTTGGCTTTAGTGGACTGAGATTTACTTCCACATTTTAGAAACTGTGAGGCTATGTAATTTAAAATCCTTTCAAAATAAGATGAACAAACCCTATATGCTTGAAAACAAGAGAAAAATACATTTCTTCACGTGATATATTATACAGGATGTCCAATTTAAAAAATAGAACTTTATTATTTTTTGTTTTTTTTTTCTTGTCAAATTCTGATTGTCAAAAAAACTATAGAACTTTCCTATAAAAACTTTTTTCTATATCTTCAAATGACACAGATAAGAGGGGTGGCGAAGTATGAGAAAACACCCGGTACAGGTTACTCAGCAACTTAATTCAACGGTTATATAGTTCAAAACTGAACGTACACTACCAAAAAACCTCAATAAGAAAAAAGAACTGATACTATAACAATGTCTATGGGTATTCTAGGACGAGTGGAAAACAATTTAGGAGAAGACTGTTCCAACAAAGAAAACAAAATCATAAAGTAATTCCGATTTTCAACTGTTTCAGAGATAAATTGATTTTTAGAGATTTTCATTAAAATGCATACTTCCCAACAAAAACCCTAATAAAACTAAGTTTTATTGTCGGATTTTGGAATTTTTGGTATAAGTACTCAGAACATAAGCTATCACGTCATTATTGACTAAAAAAAGTTATCACGTATGAAACTCCGCGAGATAGTGTCATAATCAGCATGTTTTGTAAAGGTGACTTCAAGAAACGTTACAAAAAATGAATTTATCTTAAAAAATCACCAAATAATTAACCAGGCACTTTACAATAAAAACATGCCCTTTTTTCTAGTTATCTATTGGTACCACAAACTTGTTGTAAATGTGGTGAACATAGGCAATAAGATTGCATTTAGGCTCTAAAGCATAATGTATTTCAGAGAGCACAAAATTTTAACAGACCGTTCGGCAAAAACTTGTCATCGGACTTTTAATTTTGTTATGCGTACTTGAATAATATGTTATTACATCATGATTAGTCATGAAAAGTGATCGGTTAACCAAAATTTCGGTATAGGTTTTCAAACTTGTATAATTTTAGAAGAAAACTTCAAGTTGGAATTTAAAACGAATTCATCTTAAAAAGTCGCTAGGCAAGCAAGCAGAGCATGCAGGCCACGTGATAAAGTATCTTGTATCTGTAGATTTTCAGTTATGTATGGCATCTTCGGCGTCTACATGAAACATAAATCGACAAAAATCCATTCTTCTGACAGGATCGCCTTCCTTTAAAATGTGTACTGGCATGTAATGGTACGGATACAGACCAGCTGCTTGCGCAGCCAACCACACCTTCCACTGCGAAATACCGTATTGAGGCAATTTGCAACAGCGTAGGTGGATGCTGTAGGATCTTGTTCACAATTTCGAAAAAATTGGTCCTCATCTTAGGGATCATATAGATGACGGCTACCAGTATCCCTGGGACGTCGCTGAAAGGTGCCTGTCTAGCGTCCCATAAAAAAATCTTTCGTTGGGTTGACTGGGATTAGGGTATCGCCGGCTGAATTCTGCGCGAGCAGCCGCCGCGCTTCCAGTGCATAAACCGTATACGAACACAAAGTCCGCAAATTCTTTATTTGTAAACGTAATGAACACTAGTGAACACACTGTAGATCGATCATGAACGTACTTACGCTAAAGCTGAAACTGTAGATGATTTCCGTGCACGCTTGAACACCGACGCCGTTGCCCGTTCTAAAAGTCGAGACGCAGCTGTTACAACCCATCGGATCTTAATTTGCGGAGGCGTGCGTTCATTATTGTCGATGTACACCATGAAATCTACAGTTTCAGCTTTAGCGTACGTACGTTCATGATTGATCCATAGTGTGTTCACTAAAAGATGTCACGCTTAATTTTCGACATACTTCGTTCTGGATGTTTTATGACCTCCCATTTATACATGGGTGAAAGTCTACAGATACCAGATACTTTATAACGTGGCTTAATTCGTTCTACTTAATTTCCTAGCAACTTTTAATAGATTACCTAGCGACTTTTCAAGACGAATCCATCTTAAATTACAATTTGAATATTTCTTTTAAAATTAAACATTTTCAAGACCCTATACCGAAGTTTTGGTTAACCGATCACTTTTGATGACTAAAATGTTGATGTAATAGTACATTATTCAAATCCCCATAACAAAAATTGCAAAACGCTCTGTTGAAACTGTACTCTCAGAGATCCACTATGCTATTAGAGCTTAAATGGAATATCATTGCGTGTGATTACCATATTTACAACAGGTTTGTGTTACCAATGCATAATTAGAAAGATAGGCATATTTTTACCGTAAAGTGCACGGTTAATTATTTGGTAATTTTTTAATATAATTTTTTTTTTGTAACGTTTCCTGAAGTCACTTTTCAACACATGCTGACTTTGACACTATCTCGCGAAGTGTTCGATCCATGATCACTTTCTTTTAGTCTATAATGACGTGATAGCATATTTTCTAAGGAGTAATACCAAAATTTTCAAAATCCGACAATACAATTTTGTTTTATTAGTGTTACCGTTTGGAGTTCTGCATTTTAATGATAATCTCTAAAAATCAATTTATCTCTGAAACAGTTGAAAATCGGACCCTACCTTATATAATAATAATAATAATAATAATCCCCCATCAGGTGCTAGAACGTTGACGCTCGTTTGGGGGCTTAGAAAGTGACTTTTTGATGGGCAAGCTATGTCGGTTGATGGTTCATCGGAGGCTTTGATACCACCGCGGAATTATGCCGACAGGGCTTGTGATCAAAGGGTCACTTCAACCAAGGCTAGCACACCCAGGAAGCTGGGTGCTAGGTAGACTTTACATACCCTACCGAGCACAAAGCTCCTTTCCCCAAGCTATTCTGACCTCGGTCAGATAGGGATTTGGCAAATCCGGGGAGAAATGCCACAGAAGGCTGAGCGCCGGTCCTTCTGTCACATACCGTTATTGCGCCCCACACTTCAACGACCTCAACAGGGCGTGGCTGGGGAACGTTGTGAGGGGTAGCAACCGGGGGGCTCACCTTAACCGGCCGGCCTGCGAGGAGAAAGCCTCAACAAAACCCGACAGTAAAGTCGTAAATCCTCCGGAGCACCTTGGGCCAACTTCGGAGTAAATATAAGTCCCTTCTCTCCTGGAATGGGCGTCACCCGGGAGAGCGACATTTAGATCGTCCCTACTCGTGGGAACACGATGGATAGAGTTAATTTGATGAATAACCAACGACGGCCTAGGGTACGTCGATTAAACTCACCCGAACCCCAAACCCAAACAGAACAACCCATAGAACACAACCCAGCTGCGGATGTTTTGGCGACGCAGCCGGCAACCACCAAAGCTGGTAAACCAAGACAGCGATTACAATGGACCACAGAAATGAACAAATCTGTAATGCGCTGTTACTATACTGCCACAAAACTAGAAACCATCTCTACAGGCTACAGGCACGAGCTGCACAGACTATTTACGACACAATACCCACATCTCTCAACACGTGTAACAGAACAAAGACTTATCGACCAAAAACGCGTCATCACAAAGAACAACCGTCTTACACCCCAAGAACTGCAAGATATAAAAAATCTTGTATCCAACGAAATGAATACCGTCCAACCAAATGACTCCCTAACCACTGAACAGATTGTGGAAACCCAAAACAGTGATACCCAAACTAGCCAGACTTCAAACACAGCAAAAACTAACAACACCAGCATACACTCAGAACTAGGTCCAGAACATGACCAGGCACTAGATACACCAGATACAACAATCACTAACCTACCTTCCACAATCATACAAATCCAAAACATCACTCGACCATTTGCCGTGACACAATCTGTCGAGCAAGTGATGAGTACGCAGTATAACAAATGGTGCGGCACCACGAGATCCCCTGCCCAGACTAATTTTTAAAAATAACACTCAACAAATATTACATACAGTAAATGCTAACGTAATACCACAATTCATAAGGGACGACAGTAACCTGGAGGACATCCACACAGTTATATATGCTGCCGCAGCAACCACTCTCATAGTTAATGGCCAAAAACTCTCAAAGCGGTCTAAACACCAGACAAGCAATAGGACTTTTTTTTTTATGGTCGGCCTCCCGCAAAGGCTGAAAGCCTATGGCGCTTTAGAAGCGCTGCGAGAGGATAAGTATCGGTTCACGTTAGATTTGAAACGCTGCAGGTTGTAGCCGTCGGGAAACAAATTTCCCGGCAGCTGATTCCACAGCGTCCACTAATTTTTAAAAATAACACTCAACAAATATTACATACAGTAAATGCTAACGTAATACCACAATTCATAAGGGACGACAGTAACCTGGAGGACATCCACACAGTTATATATGCTGCCGCAGCAACCACTCTCATAGTTAATGGCCAAAAACTCTCAAAGCGGTCTAAACACCAGACAAGCAATAGGACTTTTTTTTTTTATGGTCGGCCTCCCGCAAAGGCTGAAAGCCTATGGCGCTTTAGAAGCGCTGCGAGAGGATAAGTATCGGTTCACGTTAGATTTGAAACGCTGCAGGTTGTAGCCGTCGGGAAACAAATTTCCCGGCAGCTGATTCCACAGCGTCGAAGTTCTCCAAAAGAAGGAATGCTGGAGGAGACTGGTTCGGGGAGTAAGGACCTCGACCTGGTAAGGATGAGCTCGAAGACCTTCTCTAGTGGTCCTGGTTCGGACGGCCTGTGGTGTTATTATCTGAGAGAGCTCACTCGAACATCTTCCGTGATAGAATCTGTAAAACAGGGATAGGTCAGCCACCCTCCTTCGATGTTCCAGGCTGTGGAGGTCTTTTGTGAGGTTAGGCGTATCGATTAGTCTAATCGCTCTTTTCTGGATAGTGTCCAGAAGCTTTAGAGAGTGCTTCGGAGCGCATCCCCACACATGGGAGCAATACTCCAGCGATGGTCGGATCTGTGCCTTGTAGAGCAGCAGCAGTTGCTCTGGTGTATACAACTTCCTACAGCGGAACAAAACTCCAAGCTTCTGGGATGCCGTTTTAGCAATACTGACGACGTGGTCGTGCCAGGACATGTTATTGTTGATGTTGATTCCCAAAAGCTTGACGGAAAGTGATTCGACTATGGGGTGACCCTCCATTTCCACGGTTGGCAAGCCATTGTGAGACTTCTTTGTAAGTGTTGTTGCCTGAGTTTTTTGTACGTTGAACTGTACTTTATTTGCTAATCCCCACTCGACAATTGTTTTGATATCTGCGTTGATCTGTGCGGCATGCTGCTGTCGCCGACGTACCGTCTCCTGGGATGATAGTGGCTTGCCTGGTTCCATGCACGACACTAATGTACTGTCATCTGCGAAGCTGTAGATTGGATTGGATGTTATTTCCAGCAGCTCGTTGATGTACAGCAGAAATAGTGTAGGGGATAGGACAGATCCCTGAGGAACACCGGCGTTTATTGAAAATACGTCTGATGAACAGCCCCCGACTACAACGAACAGAGATCGGTCTTTCACAAAGCTATTCAGCCACTGGCGCAGACCAGGTGGTAGTCCATAAGCAGCAAGCTTGACCAGAAGTGCGTCATGCCATACTCTGTCGAAAGCTTTGGATATATCAAGTGCAACAACACGGGATTCGCCATGGTTGTCTATTGTTCTGTTCCACAAGTGAGTGACGTAGGCAAGGAGGTCACCTGTAGACCTGTGCTTACGGAAGCCATACTGGCGATCATTTATGATGTTATTGTTGTCCAGGTATTTCAGGAGCTGTGTGTTAATGACAGTCTCCATAACCTTAGACATGATGCTGAGAAGAGCCACAGGTCTATAATTGGTGGGATCAGTTTTTTTGCCTTTCTTAGGGATGGGTTGCACGCAGCCAATCTTCCACGAAGCGGGAAACACGCCTCGTTGATACGAAAGTTTGAAGAGCTTGCAAAGAATAGGTGCAAGCTCAGCGGCACAGCGTTTAAGGACAATGGCTGGAATTTGGTCAGGGCCGGTAGCTTTATTGGTGTTCAGTTTTTGGAGGATGCTTTTTACATCTCGATGTTGAAATTTGACCTCTGCCATTCTCGAGTTCACGCTTATGGTGGTGGTCGGAGTACTTCCTTGAAAGTCTACAGTAGAATTGGCTGCGAAGAGCTTCCCCAAGATGTCTGCTTTTTCTTTAGGTGCAGAAGCGATGGATTTGTCCTCTCTGGTCAAGGGTGGTATTGACGAATAGGAAAAGTTCTGACTAACAGCCTTAGCTACAGACCAGAATGTTCTGGACGAACTAGGACATGAGAGGAGCTTGTTCTTAATTTTTTGGTTGTGTTCCTCCTTGCTGCTGTCAATCACGCGTTTACAGTGATTTCTGGCGTCGATAAAACTGCGGTGGCTCTCAGCATTTGGATTTTTCCTCCATTCTCTGTAGTGTTGGTTTTAAGAGGTAACTGCATCTCTACAACGCTTATTGAACCATGGCTTATTTTTGGAGGGATGCTCGACGACATGAGGAATATAGGCTTCCATGCCGGATATTAATACCTCTGTTATTTCTTGGGCGCAAGCTGATGGGTCTCGTGACTTGAAGCAGACGTCGTTCCAGGGAAAGGACTGGTAGTATTCCCTTAGGTCGTCCCACTTGGCTGATCCGTAATGCCAGACCCGACGAGGCTTTGCATGGTAGAGATCTGGAGAATGCATTTTGCATAGCGTCGAGACGGTGTTGTGGTCAGACGATCCCAGTGGGGCGGTTACCTTCACTGTGTAGACCGTTGGAGCAGTTGTGAGATATAGGTCCAACAGACTAGCAAAATCTCCGTGGCGGCTGGGAATCCTTGTTGGTTCTTTGACTATCTGCTCCAAGCCGCAGCTGATAGCGAAGGCTTCAGCTTCACGTCCCTCGTCGTCCGTTTTGTTTGAGTGTGTCAGCCAGTATGAGTTGTGAACGTTGAAGTCACCCAGAAAGACTATCTCTGAATGAGGGTGATCTGATTGCAGCGCGTCCACAGTGGCTGAAAGCTTCTCGAAGAGCTCTTCGCAGTTGTTACTGCTTGGTGGCCTATAAATGCAGCATATAAATTTGGAATGATTTTGGAAGGATATTTTGAGCCATATGATGTCAAATCCTTCCAGTTCGAGCTCTTCTTCTCGATGACAAGAAAGCCCAGATTTAACGTACACGCATACGCCAAACCTACGTCTAAATCGGGTGTATAAGTCATATCCGGGATATCTAAAGCAGTTATCCATTGTTGAAGAGCCGACTTGGGTTTCCGTAAGAGCCAGAATGTGTGGCTTCTCTGCCTGAAGGTGTTGATGGACAGAGTTTATGTTGGAGGCAAGACCTCGTATATTTGTAAAGTCGGCTCTGAATAAGTTTCTCTGGCCTTCGGGCCTGTCGTCAGTGCGAAGTTGCTGCGAAGGACGGCTTCTGTTGTTAGCCTGACGAGGAGTGGCAGCACAATTCTTTAAACAATCTTCGCTTAATGTTCCCCCGGACCACCTGGCACCCGGAGATCCGAACGGCCAGGTATTTTACCTCCGGAATCTTTTGATCCTGGAAGAGCCATTGAGCATTTTTTTACTTTTAATTAATCCAATTTGTCACTTATGAGAAACCGAGAACATCAGCCCAGCGACGGAACATGAACCGTGAGGCCATTTGGCGCCGCCTATTCCCGGGAACCTATTTCTAGTTTCCCGGAAATATTCCGATGTGGGGGTGATTGCACCGCGGGCGAAGCTAAGTGACTGCACTTCTCCCCCCTGTGGCTGATTGCAGAGATAATAGTACATGATGCACCGTCGTCGGTGCAAGGTGTACCATCACCTCTGGGCGATGGGGTCGCCACATCCCTACGCCCACAAAGCCCACTAAGCCTAAATGGCAAATAAGAATCGAAAACAAAATTAACACAATCAGAAAGGATCTGGCACATCTCGCACAATACACCATCAATAACAACCATCCTTCAAGGCACATACAGAGAACAATAAATATACTGAAATCCAAGTCACCACAACAAACAATACCAGAAATTACTGATACACTTAAACAGAAACTTGCAGTTTATGCAGCTAGACTCCGCAGATACAACGAGTCCAATGCCAGAAAGGATGCTAACAGCCTTTTTCAGAAAAGTGAAAAACAGTTCTATCAAAAGATAACAGCCGACAACCAGATCACAACAATAGAACCTCCCAGTAAACAAGAGTTAACCGAGTTTTGGGGAAGCCTATGGTCTGAACCCAAAACACATAATGAAGACGCTCCATGGATCAGAGAGGAAGAGGAAAAACATCAACATATAGCAGAACAGGGAGACGTTATTCTTTCAAAAGAGGAAATAGTCGAAACAATAAAACATACCCACGACTGGAAGTGCCCAGGCGTGGACAACGTGCAGAATTTTTGGTACAAACATTTCAGCTCAACATACGAAGTGCTCACAAACCAAATCAATAAAGCCATACGTCAACCTGATAGGCTTCCCAAATTCCTCACTCAAGGAATAACGTATATAAAACCCAAAAATGCAGATACCAAGAACCCTGCGAATTACCGCCCAATCACTTGCCTTCCTACCTTGAATAAGATCATCACCGCAACATTATGCAGGAGGATTGAACAACACCTCACGCAAAACAACATCCTCACTGAAGAACAGAAAGGATGTAGAAAACAAAGCCAAGGTTGCAAGGAACAACTTATAATTGATAGTGTGATCATGGAGCAAACTAGAAAAGAACATAGAAACCTTCATACCTGTTTCATAGATTATAAAAAAGCATTCGATTCTGTACCACATAGCTGGCTAACGAAAATTCTGCAAATATATAGAATTAACCCAGGACTTCGTCAGTTTCTTGCAAAAACCATGAAGACATGGCGAACCAACATACACCTTACAACTCAGGACGGCCATATCCAAACCGAGGAACTACACATACGACGTGGTATCTTCCAGGGTGATTCCCTCAGTTCACTTTGGTTCTGCCTCTGTCTAAATCCACTCTCCAACGCACTGAACAACACAAACTATGGTTTCAACATCAGACATCAGAAAGTAAATCAACACAGAATCAATCATCTCCTCTACATGGACGATATAAAACTATATGCTGCCACTGACGTGCAACTGAGAGAATTACTCAGAATAACAGAGGTTTATACGTCAGATGTCAGGATGGAGTTCGGGATGAACAAATGCAAGGTGCTACACATAAACAAAGGCCAATGGAAGAACCATCCCGAACAGGAAATAGTAACAGGCCAGACGTTGGATAACATGGACAAGGAAGAAACGTACAAGTACCTGGGTTTCAATCAGAGTGCTAAGATCGACCACACACAAATCAAAGCAGAACTTAGACAAGTGTTTAGAGACCGCCTCATTAAGCTTCTGAAAACAAAACTGAATTCTAGAAACCTTACAAAAGCTATTAATACATTTGCAATACCAATCCTCACGTATTCATTTGGCATCATCAAGTGGTCACACACTGATATAGAAAACATCCACATCCTCATACGGACAGAACTCACGAAACACCGAATGTCACATCCAAACGCATGCAAAGAAAGGCTCACCATAGACAGGACACAAGGAGGCCGAGGGATTACAGATATACAGTCGCGTCGCACAAGACAGATAAAGACACTCAGACATTTCTTCCAAAACAAACAAACAAATTTACATCGAGCAATAGTAAAAGCAGACAAAAACTATACACCACTCAACCTATCATGTCCAGACCACGTCGCAGACACACACAATCCCACCCAATCACAACAAGAAAAAATAAGCACCTGGTCGCAGAAACCACTCCATGGCAAACATAGATACCGTGTCACCCAAGACCACATTAACAAAAAACAGTCATACACCTGGTTGCAGGATGGCCAGCTGTTCCCAGAAACGGAGGGTTTCATGCTTGCTATCCAGGACCAAGTGATTGCAACACGAAACTACAAAAAATATATAATTAAAGATCCATCCATAACTGACGATAATTGCAGAAAATGCCAACAACAAAAAGAAACAATAGATCACATAACAAGCGGGTGCAAAACTCTTGCCGGTACCGAATACACAGCCAGACATAACTCTGCGGCCAAAGTCATCCACCAAGCATTAGCCACAACAAACAAACTAATAGAAAACACAGATCCGTATTACAATTACACTCCGACATCAGTACTCGAAAACGATCAATACAAACTATACTGGGACGTTCAAATACATACAGACAAGACTATCCCAGCCAATAGACCAGATATAGTTTTCCAGTCAAAGCTCGACAAAGTTACATACCTGATAGACATTGCTATTCCCAATGATGTGAATATACAAAACACCTACGCTGGGAAAATATCTAAGTACACGGACCTTGCCATGGAAATAAAACGCCTTTGGAAGCAGGACAAAGTTACTATTGTTCCCCTCGTTATGTCAGTCTCAGGCCTTACACCAAACACATTTACACCACACCTACAACAGTTAGGCCTGGACGAAAAGTTACACAAAACATTCCAAAAGTCTGTAATTCTGAAGACCTGTAACATCGTACGATCCTTCCTAAATTCCGATCAATAATAGTCCGGGTTTTGACTTGGCTCAGCCCGTCAACACTTGTTGCTACCGCAATTATGCGAGAGGAACTTAGAAAGATGAATAATAATAATAATAGAGTCCGTTGTGGAGAACGAGAGATGCCGGATTTACTGGAACTACTCGTTCCCCACGCTCGAGCTTGTACAGGCAAACAAGCCCGACATAGTCCTTCTCGACCACCAACAGAAGACGATGTTCGTTATTGAGTTTTCGGCGCCTGCCGAGGTGAACATCGTCTCTAAGGAGGAGGAAAAGCGGACCAAATATCAGGAGTTGCTCGGACAACTTCGCAGGCTCTGGCCAGACTACACTGTAAGTCTGCTGGTTATGGTCATTGGATCCCTAGGTGGAATGAGGAATACGCTGCTCTCTGCACTGCGCAAAATACCGGTGTGTCGTGCGGCGGCGCACATCTTAGCCGCCAGAATGCAGAAGGCAGTCATCCTTGGGTCCCTTCGTCTACTTAGGGCGCACGATTCGCGGACCCAGTGATTGCTCACCTCACGGTGTGAGGAGTAGTCATTGGGTAATGGAACAGCAGCCCGGTGTGTCGGAGCCCGGGCTGCACTTTTTTGTTTTAAACATAATAATAACAATAATGCCAGAAAGGATGCTAACAATCTGTTTCAGAAAAGTGAAAAACAATTCTACCAAAAGATAACAACCGAAAACCAGATAACAGCAGTAGAACTTCCTAGTAAACAAGAGTTAACTGAGTTTTGGGGAAGCCTATGGTCAGAACCCAAAACACATAATGAAAACGCTCCATGGATCAGACAAGAAGAGGAAAAACATCAACATATAGCAGAGCAGGGAGACGTTATCCTTACACCAGAGGAAATAGCTGAAACCATAAACCATACCCATAATTGGAAGTGCCCAGGCGTAGATAATGTGCAAAATTTCTGGTACAAGCAATTCAGTGCAACATACGAAATGCTTACGGACCAAATCAATAAAGCCATACTCCAACCGAATAGGCTTCCCAAATTCCTCACTCAAGGAATAACGTACATAAAACCCAAAAACGCAGACACCAAGGACCCTGCCAACTATCGCCCAATCACCTGCCTTCCCACCTTGTACAAGATCATCACCGCAACAATATGTAGGAGAATTGAGCAACACCTCACGCAAAACAACATCCTGACTGAAGAACAAAAAGGATGTCGAAAGCAAAGCCAAGGTTGCAAGGAACAACTTATAATTGATAGTGTGGTCATGGAGCAAACCAGAAAAGAACATAGGAACCTTCATACCTGTTTCATCGATTATAAAAAAAGCTTTCGACTCTGTACCCCATAGCTGGCTAGCGAAAACTCTTCAAATATATAAAATCAACCCGGGGCTACGTCAGTTTCTTACAAGAACCATGGAGACATGGCGAACCAACATAGATCTCAAAACCCAGGACGGCCATATCAGGACAGGTGAGCTACACATAAGACGCGGCATCTTCCAGGGTGACTCTCTCAGTGCACTGTGGTTCTGTCTCTGTCTGAATCCACTCTCCAACGCACTTAACAGCACAAACTGCGGTTTCAACATAAGACACGAGAGATTAAATCAACACAAAATCAATCATCTCCTCTACATGGATGATATAAAACTATATGCCGCCAATAAAGTACAACTGAGGGAGTTAATCAGAATAACAGAAGTTTGCTCGTCAGACGTCAGAATGGAATTTGGAATGAGTAAATGCAAGGTCCTCCACATCAACAAAGGCCAATGGAAGGACCACCCCGAACAGGAAACAGTAACTGGCCAAATACTAAACAACATGAACAAGGACGAAACATACAAGTACCTGGGCTTCAATCAGAACATTAAAATAGACCACACAAAAGTCAAGGCACAACTAACCCAAGAGTTCAGAGATCGCCTTATTAAGCTACTAAAAACCAAATTGAATTCTAGAAACCTTACAAAAGCCATTAACACATTTGCGATACCAGTTCTCACATACTCCTTCGGCATCATCAAGTGGTCACACACTGATATAGAAAACATCCACATCCTCATACGGACAGAACTCACGAAACACCGAATGTCACATCCAAACGCATGCAAAGAAAGGCTCACCATAGACAGAAAACAAGGAGGCAGAGGGATTATAGATATACAGTCGCTTCGCACAAGACAGATAAAGACACTCAGACATTTCTTCCAAAACAAACAAACAAATTTACATCGAGCAATAGTAAAAGCAGACAAAAACTATACACCACTCAACCTATCATGTCCAGACCACGCCGCAGACACACACAATTCCACACAATCGCAACAAGAGAAAATAAACACCTGGTCGCAGAAACCACTCCATGGCAAACATAGATACCGTATTACGCAAGACCACATAAACGAAAAACAGTCATACACCTGGCTGCAGGATGGCCAGCTATTTCCAGAAACTGAAGGATTCATGCTTGCTATCCAGGACCAAGTTATTGCGACAAGAAACTACAAGAAATACATAATTAAAGATCCATCCATAACAGAAGATAACTGCAGAAAATGTCACCAACAAAAAGAAACAATAGATCACATAACAAGCGGATGCAAAGTTCTTGCCGGCACCGAATACACAGCCAGACATAACTCTGCGGCCAAGGTCATACACCAAGCACTAGCCACAGCAAACAAACTGATAGAAAACACAGATCCTTACTACAATTACACGCCGACATCAGTACTCGAAAACGATCGGTACAAACTTTACTGGGACGTTGAAATACATACAGACAAGACTATCCCAGCCAATAGACCAGATATAGTTTTCCAGTCGAAGGCAGATAAAGTTACCTATTTAATAGATATCGCTATTCCCCACGATGTGAATATTCAAAACACCTACGCTGGGAAGATATCCAAATACACGGACCTTGCCATGGAAATAAAACGACTTTGGAAACAAAACAAAGTCACAATTGTTCCCCTCATTATGTCTGTCTCAGGCCTCACACCAAACACGTTTACACAACACCTTCAACAGTTGGGCCTGGACGAAAAGTTACACAAAGTATTTCAAAAGTCTGTAATCCTGAAGACCTGTAATATTGTGCGATCCTTCCTAAATTCCGATCAATAATAGTCCGGGTGTTGACTTGGCACAGCCCGTCAACACTTGTTGCTACCGCAATTATGCGAGAGAAACTTAGAAAGTCAGATAATAATAATAATATCCTTTATTCCACCGTTATACATTTTTTAAATAAAGCAAAATACGAGTAATGAACAAAAAGTCACGGTAAGGAAGGGCGAAGTTCAGCATGTAGGAGTGAAACCCCTACGGCTGTTCTACCACTTAACCCATTACACAACATGATGAGCAAATATTCGAGTACAACAAAACTTATAATTAGGAAGTAAAAAAAAAAGATAGTTGAATTAAATCTAGGTATGTATATGACTTTTTTTGTTGGAAATGAGCTGTACAGTCTTCTCCTAAAGTATCTTCCACTCGTCATAGAACACCCTGTATATTACGTCGCCAAAGACTTCCTGCCTTACATCACACCTGTGTGGAGCAAAACCGTAAATTCGTTTAGAGAGGCGCCCGTCTCTGGTCTCGGTGTTTTAGAGTCAACACTTAATATAAAATATTTTAATCGTAATGCCACAACAGAAATAAAAAAATACATTATAAACTAGATTATACGCGCCTGTACCAGAGTCGGTATTCGTACTCGTAAAATAATCGATGTTTTTAGACAACTGCACGAGTTATTAAAATAAAAGGGTTCGTAAGTTCCTATTTCTGCGTACTATGGATATTCATATAGAATTTCGAATCAAATTTTCTTCTAGAAATGTCCAGCTTTGTACTGAAAGTAGGTATCAGCGTTTTTGATAAGTTGTCATATATTTGTAAATGTGTACACAAATGTCTCAAATTTGTATAAACTTGCAAGTTATCGCAATGTGTTTTCTGAAAACAACTGTTCACAGCAGGTATCATGCGCTAAATTCTATACAGCTCATAGTAGTCTTTCTGTGCTAAGAAAGCATTTCTTCGAGCTGGTAAACTGCCCCACGAGCAAATTTCATCACCTGACCAAAGAGTAGGTAACTAACAAGAGGAGACACCCGGCGGAATTCCTTTTATGTTTGCAATCCGCTCCCATTGACCTCGGACCTTCAAATTTGGGTGTGCAGTAGTTGCCAGATGTCTCGCAATACCTGAATTAGTGGGAAAAAGCAATGTTGCCATTTCCGTTTTTCAGTAATACCCTTACTTTTAATATGGCTTAAAGGGAATGTATCCTGAAGAGATTGAAAATAAATAAATAATTTAAGTAAATTCTCTATATGAACGATTGCACAACAGTTGTGATTTTTAAAGATCTGACCGTCAAAAAGTGCCAAACTAGGAAAATTTGGAGTTAAAATACCAAATTTTTTTTTGGGTCATGAATATTTTAGTGACAAGGAATATGAGTCCTGAAACTTATCCTGTGATTTGTCTCTTCCATATTATTGCCAAAAACTGGCCCATAAGTTGAACCAAATGCATCAAACAACAAAAAAGAACAGTTTATTGCTCTTTACTGACGTTTTCGCGACATCTGTGACGTTTCTCAAAGTATAAATTATAATACCTATCTCTGACAATCTCTTTTATATGTTTGTCTGTTAGCTGTCAGAGCACAGTTCGCTTATGTTTTACGCATGTTATTCAATGTATGGACCAGTTTGTGGCAATAAAAGGCAACAAGGAATTAAAACACATATTAAGGAGGTGATAGCAAATCTTAATAAACACACAGAATAAATAAAATTAATAAAACAAAAGTTTTTAAAAACACAATGATACAAATCGAAATCACAAACAAAACGCAATACGAAATCAAACGCAATGTCGGACGGCGGTTGGTCTTGGTTTGGCGTGGAACGTGGAATCGATGCGCCGTTGCCAATTCTTGTAGGTGTATCGTAAAAATCTCTAGGTCCGTACATTGTGTATTTTTGATTATATTTACTTCAGGAGATTTAGCAGGTATGATATTAAGTAAAGATACCAGTAAATTTTTGCATTAATATATCACCGAACGAAAACGGATCTTACCGAATATTAAAATAAAAACAATATTGTAATGGGGTATGTTCCAATGGTGAAACGAAATCCTTTTTTCTTTTTTTTTAAATTCTGTGTCATCGGCATCGACTGCTTTGGTCATTAGCTTCAAATCTATTTCTGTCATAAAGTTATAGTATTGCATGGCCGACTCTACACTAGGCCGGAGCCTTAGATGTGGCAACGTGGCTTAGCTGTCAAATAGTAGGCCTATAGTTTCAGAATAATTATCACATTTTATATGTATTAGAGTTCATCTGGGTTAATAAATTAAGAAAAAAATGCTTTTTAGAACTACTACTACTAATACCACTTACATCTGATGTCTGGTTCATCATAGTCAGACACTACAAAATAAAAATAAAGCAACCTGTTTCCTGCTGCCACTTCCACTTAAATGAACACTCAATTTACTTTGTAAATTGTCACTTGAGCTAGAAAAATTCACTATTAGGTCACTGTGAAGCCATTCTTGCTGGTTCTATTAACTGTATTTTTCTGTGATATTTGGGAGGTCCAGAAAACATTGTAGGTACCACATTGTGCTCTAAAATAGGTCTTATCCTTTGAAATGTTTGTAAAGTATTGTCTTTATTTTATAAATATAACCAGCCCATACGAGTAATACCGTTCACCCACTTCTGTTTATGTCCCTTATTGGAAGCACAATTGCTAATGAACACTCAATTTACTTTGTAAATTTTAACTTGAGCTAGAAAAATAATAATAATAATAATAATAACTCGTCTTTATTCCAAATGTACAATGGGTACATATAAAGTGTGGACATCTGTGGCGAAGTTTAGCTAATAGCTACTCTTACACTTAACCACAAATATCACAGTTCATAAGATGTTATGGCATCGTTGAAACTAATACATAAATTAGAATTTGGCAAATAAAGAATACAGAAAAATATATTAATAAACAATTAACTAATTAGTTTAGATTGGACACAACTTCTGACTTATATACATAAACACACAACACATACTAGGGAAAGATTACTGAGCGTTTTGACTGATTCCTAAATTCATTCAGGTTCATATTTTTATAAGATGGACTCAATGAATTGTATAATGTGGCTGCATTATATGTGAAAGAGTGTTGAAAAAAAGCTGTACTATGGTGTGGAATGGTAAGTGTAGATGTATGCCTAATATTAATGTTATGTAGATCACTCCTGAAGATCGGTTTCTCTCTTAAATACGCTGGTTTGGATGTTAAGAGCAAGTTATGTATGAATACAAGGTAGTGGTATTTAACCATTTGAGATACGCGTAACCAACAAAGTCTTGTATATGCTTCTGATACGTGAGCAAAGCGCCTTAAGCCAAAAATGAATCTTGCGCAGTTGTTTTGAATGACTTGCAAGCGATTTTTTGAAACGGAAGTGAAATCCACTATTAGGTCACTTTGAAGCCATTCTTGCTGGTTTTGTATTCCCTTTCACTATCAAATCTTTTCATAGGTATGCCCAGATGCATGCCCAGATGAGTTCTATTAACTGTCTTTTTCTGGGATATTTGGGAGGTCCAGAAAACATTGTAGGTACCACATTGTGGTTTAAAATAGATCTTATCCTTTAAAATGTTTGTAATTATTGTCTTTATTCTTATAAATATAACCAGCCCTTATGAGGAATACCTTTCACCCACTTCTGTTTATGTCCTCCATTGGAAGCACTAATTGCTAGTGCAACCTGGTACTACACACTTTGCAGGCATCTTTTTATTTTTATAATTTCGTTTGTGCAGGTAAATAATTAGAAACACATTAAAAATCACCTTCCACTCTTCGTTGTTACTCTGGAAGGTTATGTTGGTATGTCCTTGATTGGCTAGTGCAACCTGGTACTACACACTTTGCAGGCATCTTTTTACCTTTATAGTTTGGTTTGTGCAGGTAAATAATTAGAAACACATTAAAAATCACCTTCCAACCATATTTTCTGCTCTTGAAGAATACACACGACTTAACAACAAACATGGCCGACTCTACACTCTCGGCCCGCTGATTCAGTATTGCCATATTTCATGCCCCGGCCTAGTGAGTAAAGTCGGCCATGATGAAAGTAAATTTAGATAGGTACCTACTTATTTTGGTCAATAAAAAAAGAGTTAAAATATATCTAAATTATCAATATTGCGACGAAGTGTTTCTACTTTCTATCAATCTCCCAAATAATGACGTCGCAGGAAATGCGAATACAAATCTCAATGTGGCAACGCTTGACACCGAACTAGCTCGGGTCAGCTCGGGCGGATTCGGGGTCCTTTAAATTTGGGTGTAGCAATATCTCTGTCTAATTTTATTCGCTCTGTCTGACTGTCTCCTCTTGTTAGTTACCTACTCTTTGACCTGACTATGTAGTTATGAATAGCATATTATTATACGTTAAAGCCAAACGTAAATTACTCAACATATACGTATAGAATGTAAATATTTTATAAGATCATCGCAGTGTTTGGCCCTCTTTAATTTTAATTTACGTTCATGTCAGGAAATTTTGTTTCACTATAGTTTCATTATTTTCATTTTCAATTTATTCAAATCTGTCGATTTTATTTCCATTGTTATAAATCTCAATTCCGTTAGATATCGTTACCACTGAGGAAGGTCTTGACATGACATAATTTGCATAAGACCTCCTAATGTTAATAGTAATGGGGTTAGCATCAGTTTATTCCAAAAATGCAACCAAAAGTTGCATATGCCAAGTCATTGTACAAATTGTATGTTACATGAAATGAAATAATATATCAAGTATACAACTAAACAGCCCAATTTAATGAAAACTAAAAGCCTCAACTCAGTATATACAGGGTGAGTTTTTAGTAACGGATCGGTCGATAACTCCACTACTGTAAAAGATAGCAGCAAAAGTTAAAGCTAAGGATATGCTCCTTGCACAGAAAATATGTTTTAATTATACAGGGTGATCCATAACTACCTGGTGTTGCAAACATACATTTTTTAAATGGAACACCCTATATATTATTCCATATTTAGATTATATTAATAATCCCCCTTCTTACAATATAAGGTATTGTAACATTATACAGGGCGTTTCAAAAGTTATGACCATTTTTATATCCAAATCGCTGTCAAATGAACGTTGTGGGGGTTATGGGGGTTATACCTTGCTGCTTGCCTTAAATATCCAATCCAGAGCCCTAGTATAGGGAAGATATCCAAAGCCCTTGTTCAGGGGGGTTGCTCGAAGGACCACTGAAAGAAAAAACCACTGACAGTAACTTCCCTTTATTGTCGATGGGCTTCTTTCATAACGTACATACAATTCAATGGTTAGATTGCTTCCAAATGCCAGAAAGTGTGGTACCCGAGTTATTTCGTAATAAAATAACTTCTAACTTCGTGAATTCTATCTGACATTCTCCCTTTTTCTAGCTTGTAAACTTGTCAATTGAAAACACGCACCCCTTTCCTTTCTTTATACAATATACGTTTATACCTAGTGTTCAAAATCCAACAAAGGTATGAAGCAAAAATTTTTTACATGGAAAGATAAAGAATATCCTCTAGTTTTAAAAAAGCCGACGAGGCATATTCATATATAGGGTGATGTAGTATGCAAAATCTGGATTTTTCTCTTTTTTTTTTTCATGTAACCCCAATATTTTATTATACCAAAGAATTGCTTTTAATATGCTCTTTCCAGTGTGTTATACCTACTTGTTACTACTACTACTGCTATACTTGTACCTACATTCATCAGTTTCTGAGATATTGCGATTTATCTGCAAATTTTAAATATACCTTCTATTTGTGTACTGTACTGAATTTATTTATGCTGAGAAAATACTATCGAATTTTATTTGTACTTAACGAACAACTAAAATATAAGGCCATAATAGTATTTTATTAAGTCAAAACACTGGATTCATAAGATAATAGTAAGTCAAGTAAGCTAACGAAGCAATTTTATAGACGTCAAGTATTATTATCAAGCAGATCTATCAGGTATGCTATGAAATAATATCCGACACAGTCCGAATAAAACGATTCTTCAATCTTTCAAATGCATCAGTCTTATGCTGCCTGCGTTCTGGATATTGCTGTTGTTAGTTGATATATTCTAGAGGCAAGTAGGCAATTTCTCAAAGATTCTCCTGAATATCCTCTAATTGTTCTTTGATGGAAAAATTAATTTTCAAGGCTCGTTTTTCACACAGTACGAAATTATTAAGCAGGTTATGAAAACTGCCAATACTTCAAAGCCTACCTGATAAATCTACATGATAATTATGCTACACGTCTACAAAATTGTTTCCTCAGCATACTTGACTGTATTATCTCGATAATTCAGGGTTTTGACTTCATCAAATACTATTATGGCCTTATAACTTAGTTGTTCGTTAAATAAAAAAACAAATTCGATAGTACTGTCTCAAAACAAATAACTTTCAGTACACAAATAGGAGGTATATTTGAAATTTGCAGAAAAATCGAAATATCTCGGAAACTGATGGATGTAGGTATAACAAGTGCTATACAAACATGAAAGAGCATATTAAAAGCAATTCTTTGATATAATCAAATATTGGCGGTTACATTTAAAAGAAAATCTAGATTTTGCATTCTACATCACTGGGTGCAATCAGCAGACTCAACAGTTGCGGAGCAGCTACCAAATTTTCTGCTGAACGCGTGCGCTACCTAGCAGCTACCGCTCCAGCGGTCGCCATTTTTTGTAGCGATAGAAAAGTACGCTCACTTGGAGCGGAGCGGAATAAGCTACTTTTGACCTTGTGAGTGTCACATGCTATGGCACTTGTGTTATAGGTTATAGGTTATGTTGTCATATTTAAAAGAAAAAGTCCACACTACTTACACAGTCCAAAACTTTGATACAATTAAATACCTTTTTTATTTCTAATAACCTCAAATGTGACCACTCATTTGACAGTCGTACAAATAATGCTTTTCAGCAGAACGCCAACTGTTGAGATGTAGCGGCTACAAAAGTAGCGGCTCCCTATCTTTCTGCTGAATACGAATATGCGTCGTCGGCTTTTCTATAGCCGATTTTATAACTATTTTTGATATACAGTACGTTCATTTGTCAGTGATTTGGATATAAAAATGGTCATAAGTTTTGAAAAACCCTGTATAATGTTACAATACCTTATATTGTAAGAAGGGGGGTTATTAGTAGAATTTAAATATGGGATAATATATAGGGTGCATCACCACATAGTTATGGATCACCCTGTATAATTTAAAATAGCAAGGATCATATCCTTAGCTACAACTTTTTCGCTATCTTTTACAGTAGTGGAGTTATCGACCGATCCGGTGCTAGAAACTCACCCTGTATGTTACGTCGAATCTGCGGAATATTCGAATACAGAGGCAATTTTCAGAATTTTGCTGAATTCGTGGAATAGGTACTCCACTTACCGATTTCATGAAATGAGCAATTTTTGTGAACCTTGCTGCATATTCCACTTAATAAAAACATATTTATAAACCTTCTATCACTCCTACAAGTTTGATAATTAATTTGTGTAATCAAATTTATTGATGTTAGGTTTCTGGCTGATTAATAATTATTAGAATTTTCATTACTTTGGTTTTCTCGCTACTAGGGCTGAGAAACATCTGTCATTGGAGAGGAATAAGCGACTTCTAAGAATTACAGAGGGCTGCAATTAATACGATCATCTGATGAGAGAAAGGATGGACAACTACGCAGAAATCTGCAAGTCACCCTCACTTTTGTATCCACAATTGGCCCTTTTTCAAACCATTATAAACACAGACTTATTATGCAGTTTTTATGAACGCGAATAACAGAATGACATCTTGTATAAAACAACACAATATTAACTTCAAAATAACACAACGTATATTAAATTTAGTTTGCCGCATCTGCGTAATAGGCAACAACTTACATGCCGAATACGTGTAATCGGCAGAGCGTTGCACATTTTCAGGGAATAAACAGCGACGTTGCGGATTTACGTATCAGGCAAATTTTTGACTAATACATCGGTTCGACAGTTGTGCTAATTTGGCGTAACATATACATATATAAAGATGATAAATTTAAGCTCGATTTTTTCAATCGAAATGAAATTGTTTGTCTCTTATTAAAGGTGGTATTACTCAACAAGCAGTAGCTAGGCCTATTAACCAGCAGCACCTAGCTGATTCAACAACGAATCCTCAAGTGCCAGATGCAAGCATGCATCCACTGGTCGTGAATCCGAAGACAAAAACTGCTTTAGCGAACATGTTGAGCATCAAACTGCAAAGCGGTGGTTCCTCTATGGGTACCCAACGTCCTGATGCTATTGCGGAACCGTCTGCTGCTGGAACGCTGAGGTTAGGGAATAATCAGAATAGTCATAATCATGATAGTCGACAATAATTTCATTTTGCTTTACTGACTCACGAATGATAAACCACATATGCTGGAAGATAAACTTTACCGACGTTTTTTCCTTTATCAAAGTACAAAATTTTACAAAAGATAAATAAATTTAGAAGAAGTGTCATTGTTTAACACCTGATTCAAGAAACAGCGTTTGTCGGTGATTCTAAAATCTTAAGGAACACATGCGTTTAATACCGCCACAGCATAGTAAACAACCAGCACAATAACTCAGGTTGGCAGTAATTACACGCGCATCCCCCATTTTGGATGATTTTTTGTAGGGATGCTAACGATACTTCGATACTTCTGCACTAATACTTTTTGAGGCTTTCCAAGCTGATAACGATACTTTTGTATCGGTATCGAAAACAATTATATAATTATTAAGGGGTGTAATCAATTGCACAAAATGCTCTGTATGAACCAAACGCGCCTATTTGGCTAAAAAATATCGAGTTGGTACCGGTATCGATATTTTCATTTTCGCATCTCTACCCAAACTTCACATCCGTGAAATCATCCCAAGGTCAAATTTTGTGGGAACCATTTTTATATGGGAAATCCTCAGAGATATTATGCTGGTTGTTTACTATGCTGTGATTACCGTCGCCGCCGGCGAAGTTAGCCACAAAGTCTATATAAAATTTCAATTTACTACGTAATTGACCGCGTACCCAATCAGCTTGTTCCGTTGACATAAATGAATGGGTACCACGCATTAATACATATCCATGCAATTTCGGAAATGTTTCTTACAGATTTATCGCATTTTGCCTTCCAATAAATAGATCCATATCCGTTGAAGTAAAATACTTACATTTTCGCAGCCCCTGCATTATTACGTAATATGCAGATGACACTACAGACATTATTTTAAACATAGCCCATCGGAATCGAATTATTACATTTTGAGAGACAAAAATGATATAATTTTGCGTTACAGGCTCATGACTGCACAACATAATGCCGCATTGAACTCTAAACCTCAAGAAATAATTGCACTACAACGTCGAACCATTTCTGGGCCTAATGGAGAGATAATAAAGACTCAACAGTTACCACTATCAGCAACTAGCGAACCACCAAAGCTGCAGTTTACCCAAAAACCTTCCTTACCCCTGCAGCACAGGCCTGGACCATTTTACGGACACAATCCAAACCTGAAATGTAAGGATCTTAGATAAGATTTCAATTTTAGTCCCTAAGATAAAAATTGCAGCCATTTTGTAACAGCCAGTTCGAATTTTTTAAATCTTAAAATTCCAATGAATCGACTCCTAAAATGCCCGTATTTTTTGATGCATGCTGAGCTACTCGTATTGAGACAAGTATGTTGGCGATTTTTTATAAGCCATTTCGAACTTTGAATATTTGATATCAAAATCATAAGGAAACTGTTATGTATAGTATTGTACGTTGATTATGGAAGGTCTTGAACTACAGAAGTGAGCCCTTATCAACGACATGGTCAATATCGTGTTCTTCTTCCTACAACCTACAAGGTTAGGAGGACGAGCTGTTCCAGCACTTACAAAGAGAGATAGAAAAATGGCCCCATCTAAGAGACAGCAACTAAGACCGTCATACTTTTAGATCTTAAGCATTTCTCATCTATGATAATCTTAATATACCCACCTTCACACAGTCTCATCTTTCTCACTCTTCCCATCTCATCTCAATAATGAGCGATTACATACCTAGCATAAATTATAAACATATGAAAACCCGTTATTCCTGAGCCAGTCCCGAACATTGATGTCATAAATAACAATGTATTGTAAACCTAAATGTTGAAAATAAAGAGAATCTATCTATCGATTGTACGTTGATTCAAATCTCATTAGGTACATTGCCAGGCAGGGCATGAAAATGTGTATAAAGAAATTGAAAACAGACACATACTGTCTGACCAATGTAAAGCTACCAGCGAAAAGAATTCGGTAAAAGAAGTAAGGACGTTGCCATAACTCTTAATATTCCTATCCTCTTTCCATCTTGACTTGACTATTTATCTACTTCATAAAACTTATATCTACAACTGGCAAGAGCAGATTTTATTCCCCACCTTAAAGACGGGCCAGCATCGAGATTAGATAATCGCAGCAGACGGTATTTAATGTCCCTTTTATTTATTAGTATTATTTAGTATTGCGATCGCGAAAATTTTCGATTTTGAGATAATACGCTTTTTGGACGTTTTATGATGTCTACATAACGAAAATCCACGTCACTCATTTCCGTCGGTCTGTCTGTCTGTCTGTTCTTGTTTTTCTGCCCTCGTAATCTCAGTAACCGCTACATGGATTGCGATGAAATTTGTGTACCAATATGCTATGGGGTCGAAACTTCGTTTTTGGGCGTTTTAGGTCTTCCTGATCATTTTCTACTTTTTTTTGGTGGGGATGAAATTTGGGGTGGTTGGGGGTTGGGGGGTTGTAAAGTTGAAAAATTTGTTGTATTCGTAATAGACTGTCCACTGACCTGTGAAGGAAGACCTAGCGACATAAATAGCTTTTTTAGGTCCATCCGAACATTGCTTTGCCTATTATAAAAACCAAAGAACTTAGAATTTTTTCTGATGAGAAGAGCTAATAAAAAAACTAAAAATATAAAAATAGCTCAAACCTCGTTTTTAAGCGTTTTAGAGGATCCTGATCATTTTCTAAGTTTTTTTGGTGGAGGTGAGATTGGGGTGGTTGGAGGGTGGGGGTGTTGAGAAACTGAAATATTTGTTGTATTCATAATAGACTGTCCATTCCCTGTGAAAGAAAGACCGAGCGGCATAATACACATTTTAGATCCTTCCTAACGTTTCCTTCCTTAACTAAGGGACTTAGAATTTTGTGATGTAGATACATACGAGTGTCGCTTCAGATTGTAGAGAAGTAGAGAATACTCGTTTGGTTTTTAGGAATCGTGTCAGTGGTGGCGCTGGAATAACCAAAAAACTGTAAATTCAAAAACAGATCAAACTTCGTTTCTAGGCGTTTTAGGGGTTCCGAATCATTTTCCTACTTTTTTTGGGTGGGGGTGAAATTGAGGTGGTTGGGGGTGGGGGGTTGTAAATCTGATAAATTTGTTGCTATGGGAAAATGATAAACTGGTATCAGCGTAATGTGTGGGAAGTACTGGGTAAATTAACTTGATTACATTTTTTTAAACTCGACATGATAATGACGATCGCTACTTGAGGGAACCTCCCGCTACCCTTCCTCATGCCGCGCTGATCAATTTACGATGGTCACACAGTACCTAAATGATGGAGATTGACAATACTATTTTTTACCCCATCATATATATTATATAAAAAAATGAGTATCTTACAATCTCTCTGTATCATCAATTAAAATGTTGACATTGGCTGATCTTATAATATTGGCTTAGCGCAGCAACTTCATTAATACCGAACAACGATAATGAAAATTCTGTTTGATGTTACAACATTGGTAACTATACTATTTTTTCAGTGCCGCCAGACTTATTCCTTTTGGGTTGCATATTTGTGGTAGTGGAGGTGGAAAACTATTTGGAAGAAAACGTTCCTGGTTGGAGACAAAAAATTGAAAAACATGGAGGTATGTATTGTTTAGCAATTTATCAATTTATCCAATTTCTGGAACATCTCATGGCCCCCACGGTCCCATGACTTGGCACCACTTGATTTCCATGTATAGAGACGTGCAAAAGAACTTGTGTACAAAGTAGAAACTAATGGCATGGAGCACTTGGTTCAAAGAATTGAAGCAGTATTTGTGACAATGAGAGAAGACATGCGGCTCCCCACCACCACGGTCGAAATCCGACGATGATATAGGGCATGTATTATAATTAGAGGAGCACATTTTGAACAAAATTTATAACTTTGTAATTACAAAAATAAACAAATAAATTCTTGTCTTGACAAAATTTATCTTTAATGTCGTTAATTTTGACAAGTTACTTATGCTTGGTGATACACGTCGCATATCATTGTAAATAGCAATAAGTAGAGAAGTTTTTAAAGAACAACCTTATAATATTTAGTCATTTTTTATCTCAAGTAGAAACTAACCTTAATTTTTTAATGCGTTTGATATTTTTGACTAATTATTATTTCAGTTAGTAAATGATACTGTACAGATTAAAAACACACAAAAATTAAGTTTAAGAAACATAAAAAAATACAGAAGTGAAAATGTCCATTTTTGTAAATTTTGAAAAAACATTACAAAAGCAATGATATACAAAAATTGGGGGATTGGGGACTAACGAAAACAAAACCCAAGACTAAACATCAAGAAATTAAAAACTGCATACACGAAATACCATGTGAATGTGGCAAAGTAAACATTGGAGAAACGAAAAGACCTCTGGAAGCGAGAATTGAAGAGCACAGACTCAACACCCAGAGAGCAGAGACAGGAAAGTCTGGAATAGCAGATCACGCTTGGACCGAGCACCATAAAATTATTTGGGAAGAAGCTAAGGTTATTGACAAAGAACCTCAATGGTATCGCCGGAAATTCAAGGATGCAGCTTATATCGCCAGCAACAAAAACGTGTACAGCAAGCCTAGCGTGGAAATTATACCAATATGGCAGCCCCTCATAAGAAATATAAAGAAACTAAAATAGGATAGAACAAACTTGGACACAAACGTGGGACTCAGTGACCATCGGACGACCACGTCATCATCAGCAAGAGGTGACGTCACTGACGCACTTAGCAGAACGCGCATCTGCCATTCAGAACAAGCCACCAAAAACGACACGTCAGCTAGACGAGAATAAATAGCAATGAAAAGAACATGTTTGTCAGTTTACCATGAAGACGATTGCAGATACCATATCAATCGAAACCTTTTAATCTAAAACTATATAGACAATGGAAGTCCGAAGCAGACCTTTTGAAATATCTACCTTGTCTACAAATTTCAAACAACAACAATTTTTATTATCATGAAGTAACGTAAAATATAAGCTGTTGGCTATGACCGCCAGACTCCGCATGGTGAGGTGAAGTCAAGATTCATGTGAGCCGTATGACGCGATACTAAATTTGCTATCAAATTTCGTATCAAACTTGCGATCAAATTTGATATGAAATTTCGTAACAAAAAGGTATCAAAAAAGTGCAGACGATTTGGAACTCTGTGATACCATCTCATATTTAATATTAAATTTGAGCCCTGCGCAATAGGACAGTTGCAAATAGTGGGCTGACACTATTCACAGATGTCAGCTGGGATTCGACAGTTGACAATTCGCCTCGAACGCGTTTTATAGGTTCTGTTAGCATTGCGTCATTATTAGACGCGTTCCTTTCACACATTTTCTCAGATATTCTCACCTTAGATCATTTTCCCTCATATTCGTGGGCGTTCCATTTGCGAAATGAGGAGAGTTTGAACTGAGGATATTTGTCATTTGTCCCCTCTTCACCTCTCAAGTGCTTGGTTTTGTGGTTGTGCTTCGACGAGTTTTTTGGATCACTAACTTTACTTTTCGTTTTTGTATATGTTTGTGTATTGAGTATTTATGTATTATTTATTTTATCAAAGCAAATTCCATGGTATGACTTTTGTTTTACATGAAAATTATAATTTTAATTTTACATATTATAAAGGAATGTAGAGACGACACATGAATGTGCATCAGGGAAAGATAATGAGCAGGTCCACAATAATACAAAATGTAGAGGAGTAGAAATGCCAATGTTCCTTGCAATGTGATTGCAGTTTGATTTGCCTAAATTTGAATTTAGAATGCAGAATAGGTATAAAATGATGTTAAACTTGAAGTGACATTTGTCTCACATGTATAAGGAACGCACCTTTTGACGGCATTGACACCAAAAACTTAGGTTACGATTTGTTACTTTTGATAGAAGTCAATCTCACAGGTGTCAGCTCCAGTATGCTCCTTCTGCGCACTTTTATGCGTAGTTTTGATATCAAATTTCATCTGAAATATTGGCTCAAAAACCCGTATGACATGATACGAAATTTTATAGCAACAACAAATTTGTTCGCAAATTTGATACGAAAATTGAAAGCAAATTCAGTATCGTATCATACGGCTCATAATATGTCGGTAAGGCAGTTTTCTAGATATTGCCTCAAAACAGAAAATTTACGTTTCCAGTTTGATAGACATTTCACTCCCTGGTTTATAGATCAATGAATGGTATAATTCCACTAGGTGAAATAGAAAAACAGTACTGCAGCCGAGTTACACATGTTTTATGTGAGACCCAGCGCCACGGTGTTGTCATGCAAGCGCTACGAGACTGTAAAAGGTGCGTCACTATCGTGTGGTTGAAGGACGTCATGCAGCGGAAGCAAGTCTTGCCACCATGGACAGCACTGCACCTCCCCAACATCTATTTGGATACGGCTCCTGCATCCAAACATTTAATATCAATCAGCGGATTCGATGGAAACGACAGGAGTCGGGTCAAGCAGATGATCAAATACACTGGGGCAAAGGTATGAAATTTAAAAAAAAATGTATGTATGTATGTGTCGGGTGCCCCAGAATTTCGATGACACGTCATTCTCTATTCTCGAAAAAAGAAATCAAACGAAAAGCGCGGTATTCTTGAAAGTACTATAGGGTCTATAAAGCCATGCTTTCAAAATATATTTTTTTGTAATTCAAACCTTAAAGTCATTCTGACTTTTTTTTTGAAATAGCTTAGAATAACAGATTTTCCTACACAAATTAAGTCCTTATTTTATTTTAAATCTTGTAGTACCTTTGATCTTATACACAAACCTATATTTTGTTTCGTAGTCGTAAGAATCGGATAAATAAAATAAGGAATTGTTTGAGCCGTAATAGTTTCGTAACAATAACAGATAAAAAAAAGAAAACCAATGTATCTTTTAAGGGTACTGAATGGCCTATCATATCATGCTTTTAAAACAACTTTTTTTTACTTTAACCCCTGAAACTAACCCCCAACTTTTTTTGCCAAATAGCACTCCACACACAGCCTTTTCTACATAAATGAAGTCATTATTTTATTTAAAATCTTGTAGTGCCAAACCAATTTTTTCGTGAAGTCATAACTATAAGATGAATAAAATTAGGATTTGTTTAAGGCGTAATATTTCCGTAATAAAAAATGGAGTCAAGTTGATTGACTCAGTACTTCCCACACATAACAGTTGCAACCAAATCATCGTCCGCCTGTCGTCAAAAACCATCCAACATAAAAACTAGTAAATAGTTTCCTAAATCTCTCCGTAGGAACTAAAACGACACAATTCAGCTTCAACTGGACGAAACGAAACAATCAGGAACCCCCAAATTGCTTAAAAACGAAGTTTGAGGTAATTTTATATTTTTAGTTTTCTTATTATTGTTGCGCCGCCACTGACACGATTTTTGAAAACCATACGCATTTTTCATCCTTGCCGCGGTAATAATACTGTGTCTAAATTTCATTAAAATTAATTCCATAATTTCCATGTTACTAAATTCAGAATGACCTAAATCAATACCTACCCCTACTAATACCAAATCCCTTGATTTCTGTAATAGCAAAGGCAATGTTCGGATGGACCTAACAATCGTCTATTATGCCGCTAGGTCTTTCTTTCACAGGTCAATGGACACTATTATAAATGGAATAAATTTTTGAGTTTTACAACCCCCCACCGCCTAACCACCCCAATTTCACCCCCACCCAAAAAAAGTAAAAAATGATCAGAAACCCCTAAAACGCCGAAAACCAAAGTTTTAGCTATTTTTACATTTTTAATTTTTTTATTATTGCTGCGCCGCCACTGACACGATTTTTCCAAAACATGCGCGTTTTCCATCCTCGCCGTGGCAGTAATACTGTGTCAAAATTTCATTAAAATCCATTCGATAATTTTGGCGTTACGCAATAAAGAACGATCTAAAACAACACTCGGATGTATACATCACAAATTATTCTAAGTCCCTTGGTTTCTATTACAAGCAAGGCAATGTTCGAATGGACCTAAAAAATTGTAATATGGCGCTAGGTCTTTCATTCACAGGTCATTAGAGTGCCCATTATGAATACAACAAATTTTTCAGTATTACAACCCCCCACTCCCCAACCACCCCAAATTCACCCTCACCCAAAAAAAAAGTAGAAAATGATCAGGAACCCCTAAAACGCCTAAAAACGAAGTTTGAGGCGTATTTGAAATTTTTCGTTTTTTGCTAATTACTCCGCCCCCCGTATAACGATTTTCAAAATTATTGAAACATTACCTACTACGACCCCACAGCATAACGCTGCCCAAATTTCATCACAATCCATGTAGCGGTTACTGAGATTACGAGGGTAGAAAAACGCGACAGACAGACAGACCGACGGAAATGAGTGACATGGATTTTCGTTATGTACACATCATAAAACGCCCAAAAAATGTATTATCTCAAAATCGAAAATTTTCGCGATCACAATACTCCCCTCACCTATCGTTGTGGGAAGTAAAAAGGACAAAAAAGAACTTTTTTCGAAAGCATGGTATGATACGGGATTCAGTACCCTTAAAAATGCACCCATTTTTCTTATTTGTACTTTTTGTTGCAAAAATATTAGGTGTCAAACAAATTCTTGTTTTATTAATATTATGCTTGTGATTTTCCGAAAAAAATAAGTTTGCATTTGAAAACAAAAAGTTGGTGGTGAGTGCTCAGGGATGATGTACAAAAAAAAGTTTTGAACGCATGGTATGATAGACTCCTTCAGAATTACAACTCAATTCTTGCTTGAACCGTTTTTCAGTTTATGTGTCAAGGAATCTGGGATACCCGGTATACATTATAGTTACCTTTATGTACTTTTTACTAACCCGGTATATGAAATAGATAGAATACAAAATGGTTTATTTTAGGCAAACTAGTTAAAACTTGTTCACGCCTTAAACTATTCTAGCGAGTACTTCCATGTTAAATGAAACATACAGTCAATTCTATTAATAAAAAGCAGGGTTATGCAAAAAAATACTTGGTAAGGCCGCAGACTCGAAAAAAATATTGCGGAGCGAGACAGGTAATTGGTAGGTACTTCAATTTTAAATAAAATATACAGGGTTTTACATTAAAAAAAAACACAGTGAAATGACTATCAAATCATAATCTAAATTTCTTCCGAAAACACGCTGTAGTAACGTCCAAAAGATACATTCAACATTCAAGTAAATGTTTGTTTAATAATATTGAGAAAATTTAAAGGCATACATAAATTTGGAGGTATTACTACTTGTGACCTTGCAAATCCAGCAGTTAACTGAAAATAAATTATAACTTAGCAACGTTGCAACTGATCCCAGAAATATCTTGGTATTAAACACATATTATTGATGGCAACAAAACGAGGTTAAAAAGTTAGGTAATGGTTCCATATAAAAAAATCAAGTTGATCATTATCCTGCTTTCCCGCAAAAAATTTTAAGGATATGTGTCTCAAAGAACCAAATAAGTTTTTTATTTGACATTTTCTCCTAACAGGTGTATCTTGCGAGATATCGATGGATTACACGCTAAATGGATACCCTGTATAAGTTACAAGATTATTAAGAAATATCTAAATATAGAGCAGAGCAGGATGAAAATGACAATATAATGCTACTTTACCCTCACACAGTATGTGAAGTGCAAATGGAATCTACATCCACTTTTCTTGATGTTTTCCCTACCGCGAACCTGAGTATCCAGACGGCTGAACTGTGCGTTATTGTAATGCATTACAAATAAAGACCTTTCATTATTACTATTACCATTGATTAAGGTATTAGATTACTTAGGGCAACATCGAGCACCTTTCCAGGTCATGGTATACTTCAGATTAACATGCATACTGAATAGAGCTGGATGTCACTAAAACAAAAATAATTATGACTGAGATACGGTTCCAAGGAAAATACTACACTATACGTAGCTTTTAGAAATCTCATTCCCAGACCGGATTCCGTCGGTATGATTGCATTTTTCATTATCTTAAATGAGTATAATTATATCACTGTAAAAGTATAACTACCAATCATACGTCAAACAGTTAGTTTCACTGGTTGCTACTGTCGCTATGCCTACACCGCGGATGGCACTTCACATGGCTATTTGTATTTGCATGTTTGGCATATTCATCACACGTTGAAAGTATATTTGACAAAGTATTGGCTCTATTTGCCTATTTGACAAATATGGCCAACACCAAATGCGAGTTACCGTGTGCTTGGCGGTTTCTCGACGCACACCAAAGCGGGACAATAGGCAGATGCGCGAATAAGGCTGCCTTTCCACCAGAGATGTGCTAGGAAAATGAGCGCAGCGAGAATGTATAGCGGAGCTGTGAAACGGTGTGGGTGTTTCCACCAGAGAGATGGACTAGGAAGATGAGCGGTACGAAGATGTGTGACAGAGCTGTGAAACGGTGTGCAGATGAGCGTGGCGAGGATGTGTAGCGGACTCTTTTTGTTCGCCTAAATCCACAGCACGCACCCTCGCCCGCATCCCTAACATACATCCTTCGCAACACATTTCTGGCACACCTCTCGAAAGATATTCCTAGCACACATTCCTCGCCAACATACCTTTTTTGTACGTACAAAAACCTCGCTCTGCTAAGCCATTTCCACCAGAGCTGTGCTGAGCGAGGCGAGGTAATTTAAGCCATTCTATTGATTCGCTAAAAACACATTCCTCGAAACACATCCTCGCACATCTGGTGGAAACACAGCCTAAACCGTGTTCACATTGACCATGTTCAGCAACACTCGCGCCCGCCACCTACCTGTACTGCATGTAATAAAAAGATGCATCTAAATAATAAAACCTCGCTGCCAGAAGCGTGTCCATAATCTTGGTAAACACTTTTCCCTGTTGTCAAATGTTTGTATTTATTTGGATGCTGTGTTGTGGATGGTCGTATTTGCTGTATTTGCATGTTTGCGTGTTTGTCAAATATTTTGCCAAATATAACGAACACCCAATAGCGAACACAAATAGCTGATAGCCATGTGAAGTGCCACCATTAGGTAATACCCCAAAGTTTAGATTTGACAGCAACCGGTTGGATAGCAACCGCGGTTGCAAATTTTAACGATAAGGTGCCTCCACACTAACCGTGCCGCCCCAAATAGGCTGTTCCGCTCTGTAACAGACATTATTTGCTTCTCAGTGTTTCTTTACGTGCGTAGATTTATTTATATTTTGTTGTTGAGAGTGATCATTATCAATATGAGCGATACCTACATTGCTATTGCTGCCACTGCATTTAAATATGTGATGCAGTGGAGAAACAGAAAAAAAAGATAAAGCGCTGCTGGCCAAAGACACACTTATTTAGGGTTTAGGGTATTTGCATACTCTTACCATGCGTCGTATTCCTTGTTTTTCAAATATCTATTATTAGTGGGATCCAATAATACCGGCTTAAAAAAAACAAGAAATAATGATCATAAATGGCATCAACGTACGTCTCCTAAGCAATGATTGCTTGTACTCCGTTCAAAATGCACAAGAACCTCGAATTCCCGTTCATGTACCGACGATTTTCAAACAGTTTTCTAGTTTAGTTCCTTAAATATTACGTGGTTATCTGTCTGTCCCCCGAAAGGAGATACACGCGCATAAGTAGAGCATGTTACGGCTGGTTGCACGTTTTGGCCATACAAGGCAATATAATTAGGGAGAAAGACGTGTTGGTAGGAAAAAATTGACGAGGCGAGTGATTAGTGATTGGATGCAGTGTCACATTATAAATATACTAATTAACATATTTTTTTCAGTGCACAACGTACTTCTCAAAACACAATACGCTGCTGATTTCTGCAAAATCGGACTGTAAAAAAAGCCAGTATGCAAAAAAATGGCAGATACCAGTGGTAAATGTACAATGGATTACTGATATCATGCTGGGACATTTCACAGCAATGAATCAAATGGAAAACCAAATTTACCAACAGTTCCCCAATCCACCTAACTTTAGTTTTGATCCAAAGTTAGTTCCTAACTTGATGAGTAAGTATATTTATTCATCCCTGATTCCAGACATGCTAGATTAGTTTATAAATTATAGAATATGTTAAATACCACAGCATTAATTTTGGATAACTGAAAATGAGTTTATTAACCTGTGCATTGTTACACATTTGAGGGTCTGGACTCTGAAGAAGTACAGTGCTCTTTCTTAAGCAGTAATTTGTCAAACTCTTTGACAAATACATGTTTATTGAAATTTGCTTTGAAGTTATTGGCAATGGAAAGATTTATATGACATATATTTTGCCAAGATTTGATTTAACTCCTGTACAACGCTACTTCTGAACAGTGGCGGCTGGTGGATTCTGAATGGGTGTCGGCACAAAAAAACATATATACAGGGTGAGTCAGAAGGAACGCACCAAACCCTAGGAGTTATACACCTGAAAATAATGTATAAAGTCATATGTTCGTATACGATTCTCATTTGTTTTCAAGTTATAGCAGTGACAAATAAATAAATTTCACACATTAAAGTTTTTTGGATCATAGTGTTCTTTTAATAACTGTTCAAAAATACCGCCACTGACCTCTAAACATTTTCGGATTCGTCTACAAAGAGCGCTTGTTGCTCTCTCAATTGATTCATTTTTTCTTCTTTAATATGAGCCGCAGTATTCTTAATTTTTTTAACTTTTGGTTTAACTTTTTTTGTACACTTCGTTTTTGATCCATCCCATCCCCATAAACAATAATCTAGTGATGTGAGGTCTGGAGATCTTGCAGGCCAATTAATAGGATCTCTACGACTAATTCAACGACCTGGAACATTTTGAACACTTACTCTAATTGTATTTTATTTTGTGTTCTTACTCTTTATTATAATATTCTTCTTGTGGTTGTTTAATTAATGGTTTTATCATTACTTTATACCCGCATCGGACATTGCTCCATAATTTTCAAATCAAAATATTCCGAAAACGGTGCACAGTATCGAGTTTTACCAAGAGTACCTTTTGGTGTAGAATTGAATGATGTTTAAGTTCACCTACAATTTTACTACTTGGTATAAACCGTATAACTAGCGCTCTCTATGAGGGTCAGGTATAAAAACAAATTCATAGGATGTACTAGCTTCCAAAACATATTCGTGTGAAATTTCATTACAATGTTGCCAGTAGTTTCGGCAAAATCGTAAAAAAATGTGTATAATTTTTTTTTATTCAACGTCCTGTATCTTGAATACGGATGGCGTTACGATTTTTTTTCTAAGCAAGCCCCAATTATTTTTCACATTTCTAGCCCCAATTATTTTTCACTTTTCTACCTATCCTAGAGACGGGGTCACTTTTTTTTGAACACCCTGTATATGCATAGTCGTATAACGATGTACCACAAAAATATTAAATAATAAAGGAATAAAACACTGAATGATAACTATATGGCTTGTCATTTTTCTGGGCGGTTGAGTGGGCATGTGCCCTTCAGTACCAGCCACCACTGCTGCTACCTGAAACACACGCCGCATTGGATAGAGTATCTTTGGTCTTCCGACCATTTATTTATCTCATTGTTCACGTGTATAATAAATTGGTACGGCTATCAAGGATATAATACGATTACCACGAAGCTAGTTACTTCACACATAGGTGGCACTTTTGATTAAAGTAGCAATTTGTCTGGCATGAAAATTGATTAGTCTAATTTTAACAAGGCACAGAAACAAAACATACTTGAAATCCCCGTATTTCGACTGCCTTTTTACTGCCCCTACATAACTTGCTGTTTTATATGAGTTATTCATGAATAAACTTTTCTTTCTCTAAACTCATGATTTGCATTTTAGTGGCTTGGAAAGCGCCAATAAATATATCTCAGGAGTCATACGAAAGGGTGAAACGATCTGCTTCGCCAGTGATGTTGCCGAAAAAATACAAGAAACCAAAGACAGAAACTGATGAGAACGGTAACATAAGTCAAGAGCAAGTTACCAATTCAACACACAGGATTCTTTTTTCCATGTTTCCCCGTGATAATGAATTAGCGAAAATGGTTGGGTAAGTCAGGATAATTATTACCATTTTACCTAATATACTGAGTACTACTCTGAAACTACAGAAACTAGTAAATAGTTAGCATGAGTTACTTAGGAAACTAAAATTCATATTGCTCGAATTTATTAAACATACGGCAAAAATGTAATTCTGAATGCGAAGTTTCGACTAAAATATGTAGTCGTCATCAGACATCAGAAAGTCGAAGTTTCCATTGTATGAAAGAACATGATAAGAGTATCGTTAAATATTAGTTAAAATACTGCCCACAGTAGTACGATTCAAAGAGAATTCAACGGCACAGAACACATACAGTTAAAATTTAATTTAAAAGAGGGGACTAGTATGTCTGCACTCAACAGAACCTCAGTAACCATGCTCTTTCACACAATGCAAACTTCGACTGTCTGATTCCTGATGATGACTACATATTAGTCGAAACATCGCATAACGAATTATAAATTGTTGCAAGTCAAAATCGCTACATAAGGAAATATTTTTTACAACCATGTCAAGCATATTTTGCTTTGCTCTTGTTATATTTTGTTTCGAAGACGTAGAGCGAACAGATTTTTCGAAAAAAAAAAGACATTTCAATTAGGTCAGGATTTTCAATATTTACACTCCTGTTCAAAATCGTCGCATCGCCTAAAATTTCGGTTAACCCCGAAGTTTCATTGATTCGTTAAGTCTTTGTTAGACGCAATATTTAGGCGACTTCAGCAATTTAATTATTTTTAACAAAAAGGTGCAGCCCGGGCTCTGACATACCGAGTTGCTGTTGCATTACTTAGACCCAGTTTCACAATCAGTCACCGACAGATGGAAATTAACTAATAGTTATCGGTGAGCTCTGATTCACAAAGAAAACCAATGGTTAAGCTTATTAATCTTTAGGTTGGCACCACGGATGGGTCTCAGAGCACTACCACAATGGTGTTCCGTGAATATAACCTTTGACAAAGAAAGCTAACCTTTGTATTTTGCTTACCTTGGTATCAACGACATCGACTGCTGTGGTCATTAGCCTCGTGTTCTGTGTCGCCTCGTGTTCTGTATCGCCTGCACAGCACTGTTAATTAGAAGCTAACAGTGAATGATCAGGTGGGGATTCACCGCTGAGCTTTTTTTATGGAAATTTACTTCAGATTGAAAAAAATAAAAAGTAATTTTCGGACTGTGACGGTGATCGGTCGCGAGACCTCTGAGTCCCACACCCTCTATATTCATATTTATGTCGCCAAATCGACGTCTTAGAAGTCAATGTAAGTCAATGTCAAAAGCCACGTTTTTATAACCTCCAAAGCAACCTTATCTGTCGTCGGTTGACCACAACATGAGTTACGATGACCCATACTTTATCTTTGAGTGAACTTAAACTACTGGTTAACCAGAGGTTTTGACTTAAACCGCCGGTCATGGAATGGATTGTTTTCGCTAAGCGCTAGTTTTCACGCAGTGGAGAGAGCACCATATCCTTCATTCCATCTAGAGATTCAATGATCATCACCAGCAAACTAACAGTGTGGGCTGGCCAGAGCCTGCTAAACTATCCGAGGAGCTCCTGATATTTGGTCCGCTTTTCCTCCTCCTTAGAGACGATGTTCACCTCGGCAGGTGCCGAAAACTCAATAACGAACATCGTCTTCTGTTGGAATTCGAGGAGGACTATGTAGGTCTACCTTATCTTTCGTAATCAACACGCCTTTTTGAAAATCCTTTCTATATTTCGATCCAAAGGCAAAGGCATATATTATTGGGCCTTTTTCAACTTGAAATAATGTGAAATTACTGTAGAAGTACTTTCATGAAATTATATTTACTAACCAACTTTTCATCTACAATTCCATAGTATTCATTGACATTAGAGGCTAGTTTTGTGATAGATAATTGGCAAAGCAATATACAAAAAAAAAATGTTTGCAGCTGGTTATGCTTTCTATTGGAGTGTCACTTCTGTAGTAGTAGCTTATCATTTGAAATACATAAAAAATAAAGGATCTTACATATACCTCTAATGGACATTTTTTAAATCCAGGGAAATTGGTGGATCTGTCGCCAAAGACCATACAAATTTCACACATCTTGTGATGCCGCATTTGGCACGATCAAACAAACTATTCTTCGCTATCGCAAAGGAAGCACACGTAGTATCGGAACAATGGCTGAAAGACTCCCATGATGCCAAAAAGTTCCTGCCAGAGACCAGCTACAGTTTGAGTACCAAGGAATTCAATATCATGTACAAATGTGACTTTGACCAAACGTTACAAACTCGAAATAGGTGCAAACTGTTGGAGGGGAAGTTTTTTTACGTCACGCCCAGCGTAGTTCCTAGCAAAAAGGTAATACCACAGTTATTTATTAGTAAAACTTATTCGTACGTAATAATGTGTGAAAATAGTACGACTGGATGTATACTTGTACGTTGTACGGAATATAGTGGGCTTCTAAAACACAATACAGAAATCTATCACTTGATCATGCTAGGAAGCCTTGAAGGCTACAACATATTTTCAATTAAATGTTGGCGTTTATACAGAGTGATTCACATCAAAGTAATGGTTTTTAAATAGAACTCCCTATATTATTGCATATTTGGATTTCTTGGTCAATTCTAGTGTGACTTTATATATCACTTATATATACAGGGTGAGTTTTTAGTACCGGCTCGGTCGATAACTCCACTACTGTAGAAGATAGCGAAAAAAGTTGTATATAAAAGTTGTAGCCACGGATATGCTCCTTGCTCAGAAAATATTTTGATTTATACAAGGTGATCCATAACTTCGTGGTGATGCAAACATATATTTTTTTTAATGAGATACCCTATATATTATCCCACTTTTAGATTTTATGAATAATTTCTCTTCTCACAATATAAGGTATTATAATATTATACAGGGTATTTCAAAAGTTATGACCATTTTTATATCCAAATCGCTGTCAAACAAACATACGAGTACTGTATATCAAAAAGTAATAAATCAAAAATATTTTTTTTACACGGATGGATAAAAAATATCCTCTAGTTTTAAAATAGTCTATAAATAAAGCCCGCGACGCATATTCGTATACAGGATGATGTAGAATGCAAAATCTAGATTTTCTCTTTTTTCAAATTGCTTTTAATATGCTCTTTCATCTTTGTATAGCACTTGTTGTACCTACGTCCATGAGTTTCCGAGATATTTCGATTTTTCGGTAAATTTAAAACATAGCTTCTATTTGTGTACTGAAATTTATTTATTTTGAGAAAGTACCATCGAATCTGTTTTTTATTTAACGAACAACTAAATTATAAGGTTATGATAGTATTTGATGAAGTCAAAACCCTAAATCATCGAGATAATAAAGTCAAGTATGCTGAGGAAACAATTTTGTAGGCGTGATGCATGATTATCAAGCAGATTTATCAGGTACGCTTTGAAAAATTGATAGTTTTCATGACCTGCTCAATAATTCCGTACTGTGTGAAAAACCAGCCTTAAAAATTAATTTTTCCATTGAGGGTATTTAGGAGATTCTTTGAGAAATTGCCTACTTGCCTCTAGAATATATCAACTATGAACAACAATATCCAGAACGGAGGCACTCTAAAACTAATGCGTTTGAAAGATTGAAGAATCGTTTTATTTGGACTGCGTCGTTTAATATTTCATAGCCTACCTGATACATCTGCTTGATAATTATGCATGACGTCTATAAAATTGTTTTCTCAGCACACTTGCACACTATTATCTCGTTAATTCAGTGTTTTGTCTTGATTAAGTAGTATTGTGGCCTTATATTTTAGTTGTTTGTTAAGCATAAATAAAATTTGATAGTATTTTCTCAAAATAAATAAATTTTATTAAACAAAATAGAAGGTATATTTAAAATTTGTAGAAAAATCGAAAAATCTCAGAAACTAATGAATGCAGCCATAACAAGTGCTATACAAAGATGAAAGAGCATATTAAAAGCAATACTTTGGTATAATAAAATACTGAGGGTTACATTTAAAAAAAGAGAGAAAATCTGGATTTTGCATTCTACATCACCTTGTATACGAATATGCGTCGCGGGATTTCTTTATAGCCTATTTTAAAACTAGAGGACATTTTTTAACCATCCGTGTAAAAAAATCATTTTTGATCCATCACTTTTTGATACACAAAACGTTCATTTGATAGCGATTTGGATATAAAAATGGTCATAACTTTTGAAATACCCCGTATAATGTAACAATACCCTATATTGAAAGAACGGAAATCATTAGTAGAATTTGAATATGCATGTTTACATCACCACGTAGTTACGGATCACCCTGTATAAATCAAAATATTTTCTGAGCAAGGAGCATATCCGTGGCTACAGCTTTTATATACAACTTTTTTCGCTATCTTCTACAGTAGTGGAGTTATCGACCGAGCCGGTACTAAAAACTCAGCCTGTATATATATGAGACTTAAAACGAACTGAACGATATACGATAATCAATATCAAGCACTTGTAGTTTTCATTTTATTTCAAATGTACCGCGACCGCGCTCATCAATGTAATTCGGCTTGTCCGTACCTACACAGTTAAGTACTGAACCAATAGCGTATCTTGACCGTTAACCTGCGCTAATAGCATATTTTAACTCAAAGTGTTTGGGCCTAAGAACCAATCACATGTGCAGCCAATTTTCGACACATTTTTACGTCCATGCACGTGTGACCACGATTGGCCAAGTTGGATCTGGGTTGCGAAATCTCCAATGCAACTGACAGAGAATGTATATACGGACAAAGACATCAGTTAAAAAGAGACACCTAACCCCTCATACATCCTACATCCCCACTAAATTCACAGCCAGGCGCAGTAAGACGATGGATCGCATTCACGCATTGACGCCTTACTCCAAGCGAGTATCGCATGTTGCTAGGTTATAAGTATGTTTTTAGCCATCGTTTGGCATAAAAATCGCCTGGAATCGCCAATCCTTGACATGCAAAAATGGCCTGAAATGGCGACTTCGCTGTTGTGAATGTGAAAATTGTCAAAACCGAAATGCCCAGTATGGCATATATTCTGTGGGTGAGGATTACCTCTGACCTGGAACTGCAAACATATGCCAAACTGAAATTATCTCCTATGATTAGCCTGCGTGTGCCTATCAAGGTTATATTTATGTAGAAACTAAGGGCTATTGTGATCCTCTCGGATTCCTAGGCCGCTTAAAGGGCCTTTGGCTCCCGTTGAAGATTACATCAAAACTGGTATGGGAGTGTTTCAACACTCTTCAGCTTACTACTTTACGCAACGTTGTATATCTCAGTAGGTCACGAAGGTATTGGGTGGCAACGAGTGTACAGTTGAAAATACATAAACATTACTACGTGTTTGTTTTTTACTTCATTACAAAATATTTCATTATTAACTCTCTGTCTATCTGCTTTTTTTATAGTCAGCCTCCTGCAAAGCCAATGGCGCTGTAGAAGCGCTGCGAGAGGATAAGTGTCTGTGCACGTTAGATTTGAAACGCTGCAAGTTGTAGCCACCGGGAAAAAATTACTGGTTCGGGGAGTAGGACTGTACGTTAAACTGTACTTTATTTACTAATCACTACTCGACAATTGTTTTGATATCTACGTTGATCTGTGAGGCAGGTTGCTGTCGCCGACGTACCGTCTTCTGGGATGATAGTGGCTTGCCGGATTCCATGCATGATACTAATGTACTGTCGTCTGCGAAGCAGTAGATTAGATTGGATGTTATTTCCAGATTGGAATTAAAACAACTTCCTAGTGAGATCGAGTTATTTTAAAACTTCTAAGGAACATGATTTGCTAATTGCGAATCAGTTCCAGATTATCAAATAATGTTTATTTTGAGACACTGGGTGGTTAATGTGTGTTTTGCGCCACCAAAAGTGGCCAATCGGCCAGCTATCATTTTTGGCCGCTAACTCGATTTTGAAATCACCACTTTGGCGTAAATGCGGCACATTTGGCAACTCTGCAGAACGCGTATTCTAAAGAAGGGTAGTGAGTTAATGGGAGATAGGGGTTATTGTGTTCTCTCCTCATCCTGTTAAAGGCTATCGGCTATCTACGGCCGATGTGTTTATATCAGCATTCTACGACCCAGCTTGCCAATCGTGTATGCACTGTTATATAGAGTCTTATGATTTACGATCAAAGGTTTAGGAATTTTTTTAAATAATTAGCTGTGCTTTTTTTAAATATTACATATATATCATTTCAGATCGTCACCGAGCTAATTCAGAGTTCTGGAGGCGTAGTGGAAAGGGTCAGACGAAGTTCAGCTCAGATCGAAGCTACGAGTATAAACTCTCCATATAGTTATTTTATTATTACGCATGAAAATGACCTGCATTTGGTAGCAGATCTGTTGAAAAACAAGAAAGATAAAATGAAAATAGTTTGTAACGTTGAACTAATATTTAGTGCAATTTTGAAGCAAACATTTGAGGTGGAGCCATATGCAGTGTGTGTTTTATGATCTTCTAAGTCTAGACGATCATGTGACTGATTTTGATAGTCAAAACTATTATTGTCATGTATACAATTGTCTACATATGGTAATGTGAGGCTAGCAAAGCGACATTTATTATGCATGTGATAAAACTTGAAACCATTAGGTGACGTATGGGTGAAAAAGCTATTTTCAAATGGTAACTTTTCCGATGAAACATCACTAAATAGTGTGATCACTCGCCAAACTGTGTTTTTTTTCAAACTATGTCTGGCTAGACTGTAGTTTTTGTTGCTGTTTCGCCAAAGGAGCCGGTGTCACATTATAGTTTTGCTGGCTTTGCAGCAGTAAACCAAAAAAGCTTTTCCTGGAAATAATTGCCATATGCATGGGAATCCTAGGACCACTAATCGAAAGTGACCAAATTTACAATCTAATTGTAAATGACTACTGAAAGGTTTTACAAGCTTTTAGATTTTTTTTGAAAAACCATTTAAATAGCAATTTTTTCAAATTCATAATACTCCAGGCAAAGTAAAATGCCTTTTAATATTGTAGTTTGATAAACAGGGTCTGGCTATTTTTTTTGCTATTCCTGATTATGATAATGATATGATATCCCTTTTTTGATTGCTTTGCATTTTTCAAAATAATTATATAGAGGTATACGTAAAAATGGAATATTTATTCAAAAATCTTCAACAGCTATTCATCTAAGTACTATCCCTTCTATTCAATACACTTATCCTGTCGCTTTAACCACTTGTCATAAACTTCTGATTCGATTTCGAGATATCTACATAACGAAAATCCACGTACTCATTTCCGTCGGTCTGTCTGTCTGTGGGCGTTTTTCTAGCCTGGTAATGTGAGTCACGGCTGCATGGGTTGTGATGAAATTTAGGTAGCGATATGCTGTGGCTGTAGTAGGTAATGCTGCTATAATTTTGAAAATCGGTGCATGGGCGGCGGTGGAATTAGCAAGGCGTTTTAGGGGTTCCTGATCATTTTCTATGTTTTTTTTTGATGGGATTGAAATTGGGGTGGTTGGGGGTTGGGAGGTTGACAGATTAACCTGTGAAAGACCTAGCGGCATAATTCCATTTTTTAGATGCATACGAACATTACTTTTTATTATTACAGACACCAATGAAATTTTAATTTTCCGATATATAGATACTAGTATTGCTTTAGATCGTTGTATATTCTGTAACCTGGAAATTATTAAATCGAATTCATGAAATTTTGACACAGTATTATTACCGTGGCGAGGATGGAAAACACTTTTGTTTTTTAGAAATTGTGTCAGTCGTGGCGCAGCAATAATAAAAAACTAGACATAAAAACAGCTCAAGCTTCGTTTTTAAGCGATTTGGAGGTTCCTGACGGTTTTCCATATTTTATTTCCCACACCGATAGGAGATACGGGAGTATTGTGATCGAAAACATTTTAGGTTTTGAGGTAATACGCTTTTAGGGCGTTTTATGATGTCTACTAGTGATGTAACGAATATTCGCATTCGCTCATATTTGCATATTTGCTTTCGCAAAATAGCTGCGAATGTTTTGCGGAATAAAAAAATGTTTAATGTAATAGTTGGTTAATAAAACATAATCCATTCATTTCTTAAGTTTTTCGATGTAAAAAAGTAACTTAATTTAAACTATTAATCGCAGTATCAGTGTTCTCTGTCATTTATTTAACTTTGGGCACTGATGCTTAACAATTGAATTTTTATAAAAAGCAACGGAACGCACTTCGTTCTAACGGGACTGCGTCAAATTTACAAATTTGGTTCCATTTCTTAATTAAAAACTGAATTTTCGCATTTGCGAATGTTGGCAGCAGATATTCGCCCAAAATGTTACAGTCGTTATATCACTACTGTCTACATAACAAAAATCCACGTCACTCATTTCTGTCGGTCTATTGGCGTCTTTATAGCCGCGTAGTCTCTGCGTAACCGCTGCTTTGATTGTGATGAAACTTGGGTAGCCATATGCTGTGGGGTCGTAGTAGGTAATGCTGCTAGAATTTTGAAAATCGATGTATTGGCGGCGAAAAAATTGGCGAAACATAAAAAATTATCATTATAGGCGTTTCAGGGGTACCTGATCGTTTTCCATCTTTTTTTCTTTGGACGTGGTGGTGATGCTGGGGGATTTGAAAACCCAAATATTTCTTGTATTCATAGAATAGTCTATATTGAGCTGGAAAAAATTGACTGTGGTGATATCTTGTGCTCTTTAGATCTATCCGATTATTGCCTTTGAATATTATATCTGAGGAATAATTGCTGGTACTGAACGGCACAAGAGCACGTGCCCACCCAACCGCCCAGAAAAAATGACAATAAATATAGTTATCGTTCAGCGCTTTATTCCTTTATTATTAAATTTAATACGTTTGCGTTATACCGTTATACTGGAGAACAGTGGGATTTCTTCGAAGCCACGAACTCTATAGTGGACTGGATAAATGGTCTTAATTTTAAAATCTGAAACTATTTGTTTTTGATTGTCTTTCAATTCAATGTTTGTGTTTTATTTTACTATTCATGACTTAACAATCCAAGTAGCCGTACGCTAAATAAAATAACAATATATACCTAATATGCTACATATCAAGCTTTATTCCTCCGTCCGCTCAAACCTTCTTTCCGCAGTGACCAAGCGATGAGCGCGGCCAAGACCGTGTGGCGCGTGCTTGACGTCCGCAGGGAACAGTTCAATATGTACCTATTTTCAGCCGAATACATGGCGTTCCGTGGGTTCGCTGTACGCGATTATATTGTCGATTTCGGGCACCGAGCAGCGTGTCTCCAACAACGAGTCGAACGCAACGTCTTGTTTATTTTTATGTGATAATCGCGGTTGATTTGCATTTGCGTATTATCTATAATGGAGCGTGCGACAGCGGAAGCTAAATTTGTGTGAAATCTTTTAAAAAATCCTCTAACTTTTGAATTTAACTTTTAATTAAGAAAGAAGGAACGCCCACTCCTGATCTTCAAATTAATTATAGTTCGACAAGTAAATCCTGGACTCATAATAGAGTATTCAACCGGAATATTAATGAAAAATACAAGTGGATGTGTGGATGTTCACAAACAAATAAATTATTTTGTATTATGTGCCTTATTTTTGAGAAAAATGTCAGTGCATATAGTAAATAAGGGTTGGATAATTTAAAACACATTGCGGAGAGGGCAAAGAAATACGAAAATTCTGTTTCTCACATGGATGCATGCATGGATTTTAGTGTTTCGGGAAAAGTGAAAGTAAGTGAACAGTTGGACAGTGTTTTTTATGCGAGTATAAGTTTTTTTTCTTGTGTCCACCCGCCACTGCACACACATATTATAATCCTAACTTGTAACTTGAAAACTACTTACTTAATTGTGATGAAATTTTGACACCGTATTACTGCCGTGAAGGAACTGGATCACTAAATCTTCAAGAATATTTTTTTGGGTAGAACCGTAGGACAAATTAAAATTGTCAAAAACCAGTTTTAAGCAATTTTTGTAACAGTTCGCGCAGTTTGTGGTCGCCGGTACGAGGTTTATCTTCAACTGGTTCACAACCGTCTTTTAAACTTCTTATGTGAGTCAAACACTACATGGTGATAAACTATATACTCGTATTATATCTTTGCTCCAATTTTATTCTATCGATGTATTCTCAAAACGCTGACTTTTTAATAATGAGTTTCTAACAAACGTTAAATCAAATCCTACATTTTTTTAGAATGTTACCTTTGGAAGAAGTTACAGTACCAGTATTACCAGTCTCGATATAGTATATATCCTAGACGTCGCGTCGTAAATGTTTTTAGCAGTTTCTCAATTCAAAATCTTTGTTTTTTCTTCGTCGTTGCCTTTGCTAGAACTTCTAATTTGGATGATTTTCAGTGAAGCAACGGTGGCACCATTTTCATGATTTCAAATATTTTTACCTTTTAACAGTGCTTATGTTATGACCATTGGTTACTGGAACCAGATTTTTAACGTATATATAGTATATCTCATAGCTGCTGACCGTTTGTCTAGTTTTCTGTAAAGTATCGCCTTCTGTCAACAGGAAATAATTTTTGTATACCTATAAGCCTACTTTACTAGCACCTATACCCACTTACCGACTTATAAGCGTAATATCTGTCGCTTTTGTCTATTGCCGAAACAACCACATTTTGCATAAGGTGTAAATAATCAATGGACTTGTTTTTTTTGTTAGCGATGAAAGATCGTGATTGAACCTTTTTATATACAGAATGAGTTATTAGTGTATAGAAGGTCGGAAAATCACTAGCCATGATCATAGTTCTTTCTAAAAAAGTGAATAGAGTTGTGATGCATAATATAATTTTTAATATCAATTATAATACTGATGCAATAGTATTTGTCTGTTAAAAGTTTCATTAGAGTTCTTTGAATAAAACATTCGCCCTACTTAAGTATAGATAGTGTTGAAAAATAATTACAGAAAGGGTTATAGATGACTCTATATGTGATATATAATATAGGGTGTGCCACTTGAAATAAGAAGGAAAACTGACAAATCGAGTTTCTAATCACCATGTATACAAAAGAATAAATGAAAGAAATATTTAACATAATGTTGGGCAGTGTTTTCTGAAGGATGTGTTGAATCACATAACATAAAAATATCCATATCCTTTAATACACACATGTATAGACTACAAAATGTTTATTTAAAAAATTAATTATACTATCATATGTTGACATAATATGTCAAACCTTTTTAACTCTTCTATAAAAAATGATAACTCTCTAGTTGTCGACCGCCTTCAGACTAAAAACTCATTTTGTTATTGTATATTTATGTTGACCTATTTATTATGTTACCGATCGTCTAAAATTAAATTATGTTACAATTTTTCTAATTAGTCTGATATATCTTTCTATCATTTATGTATATATTCGTAATTCAAAGTATTTTCTAGAGGATCAGAATTGTTTATGTATATTTTGCATAGAGAAAAATAATAGCGTATTGTTCGTTTTTCGTTGAGGTACTATTTTAAAAACAAACCACTGTAACTCGGTGGGTTAGATGGCCCGAGGTAGAGTTGACTAGGTATTACTTTTTTTTAAATCATCGTACCTAGGTATACACGACTCCCGAAAATGAAAGCTCCTGTATCACGAAATAGGTAGGCTTTATATATTTGATTTCAGAATTTATCATTTCGCATTTTTTAAATGGTCGTAAACGAGCTTCCAAATCATATTAAAGTTCAGGTACCCATCAACAAAAAAACGTGCATTTTACAGAATTGTACAAAATATTGAATATACAGGGTGACGATAAACGTCCCAAATGTGAGGACGGTACACATTAATGTACACAGGACATGTGAAACACGCAAAGGACTAGTATCACGGGTTTGCAAACAATGATTGAACCATTATAACCTGTTAGTGTATTCAAAAATAGGTTTACTAATGCATTTCGTTACTCTCTTAATCTTTTTGTTTTCTAGTAATTCCATTTTTATTAAAAAAAAGGAATTCTAATTTAGCCACTCAGTGCGAAGCGCGCCATACATCAGCTGTGCGTTGTTGCCTCGTCAACTTTCAAATCGCGAAATACCGCGCAATTTTCACGAAACAAAATACTTTTTGTGATTCGTCTTCCGTCAAGAGGACGCCCTGTGGGTCTTATCTCTTGGCTACGTCACATGAAGAAAGGTTATGTGAGACAAAGCTTTGTTTTGTGAATTTTGCTGTTGTTTGACAAGTGAGTTTAAAATTAACCTTATATTTTTATAAATTTCCTGCCCGAATCGGAGCTTTTTGTGCCTATAGTTCTTGTGCGGTGAATGATTAATTCCAAAAATTTGGAAAGCATACATCATTTCCGCATTACTGGATACTCGTCACACATTGATGTTGTTACCGTATTATCTCTACTTGCTAAACACAAAACCTTTCAACCAAGTATCAACCAGGTTAGTAAATAAAATGTGCTTCACTGGCCGCAGACATAAAATCGTGTATTTTTTCGAATGTGTAGATGATCACATATTTGCATTGAAGCTTGGGTACTTAACTTAGAATGACAACACGGCACACTTGCCCGATTTCCGATTGGCTTTGTCCCTTTAGCACCGTGACGTCACGGTCCTAGAGCAAATATTATCCTCATTTTCTCGGAACTCCTGTGCTAAAAAAAATTGCGGAAAAATATGAGACGGTTCTTATGCCATTCTCTATCATATGCAGTCTTAAATTCGTGATACTAGTCCATTGGACCAAGTTATAGCAGAAATCACAAAATTAACTAGGATATGTGTCCATTAAATACGATTGCAGATTTTATGTGTTGACCTTTCAAAATCGGATCATGCACTCTACTAACTACTTAATTTTGGTTCTGTTCAGAAATGAAATTAGTTAGATATATATGAATGTCTCAGAAACGCTCATATAATGATTATTCAAATATAAGCATCAATAAGTATAATATATATAAGCAAGTAAAATAAAATCAGTTAAATTTGTTCGTGCACATGCATGAACAAATTTAACTACATAGAAACATATTTCTATAGAGTAGGTCGGCGTATCGACTCACCCTGTATATAAAAAATTGCATTTCACAATAAAATACTGTAATTCTACATATTTTTATACATACTTTAGATTACATTATAATTATATTTTTCTTTATAGTATGTATATACCATATGACTAGCTCCTGCCTTTTGGCTCGAGTGAAAAAATGTAAGAATGATTTTGTAAATGTTCCAACTTGTGGAAACTAATAACGACATTTCGTCATTGGTAGTAATTGCTTAACGCCTTATCACAAACTCGTTCTAACATATATGTTGACCTCTATATACACGATTGGCAAGCCGGGCTCTAGAATGCGGATATAAATTAATGCATCGGACGTAAATAGCCGATAGCCTTTAAGCAGGTTGAATAGAGAGCACAATATACCCTACCTCCCAATTCTATTTTTTAGAAGACGCGTTCCCAGAGTTGCCAGGTTTTTCTGCCAAGGTAGCGATTTCAAAACTGAGTTAGCTACGAAAAATTGTAGCTGGGAGATTTGCGAATTTTGGTGGCGCAAAACACAGTTAGTTGGCGACTTTTGGCTATTTCTAACTTCCATTTCATTGGTATTCCCCTCAAAAATAAGGGGTAGCCGCATGAAACGGTGATATTGCCTGTTGTTTTACAATTGACACTTTGACCATAGTGACTCTTCAAGGAAAGAGAGCAGGCAAGTAAAATTGGTCGACCTTCGTTAACGTTATTGGACATCTTTTACCTATTTCATATTACTGCGCATGCTCAAAACAACGATATCCACGAAATTCATTATTTCTGGTGGACCAAAAACGCCCCAATGTCTCAAACATTATTTGAAAAGCTGGATTTGATTCGTAATATTGATGAATGACCCTTAGAAGTTTTAAAATAAATTGATCTCACTGGGATGTTGTTTTAATTCCAATCAGATGGACAGAGAGATTACCGAAATATGTTTTTATCGAAGTAAAAAAGACAAGGCCTTTTAAGGGGCCTGAGAGTCCGAAAAGATCACAATAGCCCTTAATTTCTCAATAAATATGATCTTCACCACAGGCTAATCATAGGATAATTTCAGTTTGACATATTTTTGCAGCTCTGTAGGTCAGAGGTCAGCCTCACCCACAAATGTCATACTGGGCGCTTCGGTTTTGATAATTTGCACATTCACAACCCCAAGTCGCCATTTCTGGCGATTTTCATGCCAAAATCTAGCTACAACGATACTTATAACCCGGCAACATGCGACAGTCGCTTTGAGTACGAGATCAACGCCACCTAATCTGCTTTCTTACTGCGCCAGGCTATGAATGTAGTGGGAATGTAGGATGTATGAGGGATTATGTGTCTCTTTTTAACTTATGGGCGTTGCTGGTTTGTACCTTTTCTGATATGTAGTTGCATTGGAGATTTCGCACTTCAGAATTCAGACTTCGCCAATCATGTATATGTATATATATCCCACACATAGGGAATGCGCTGGCCAATGTGGTGTATGCTTCAGATATGCCGTACCACCTGCCACTGGCAAGTGTAAAAGTAGTCGGGCGCTACATTATCGTTCTCGGTAGAGGTATAAGTAGTCATTTAATCTGGGGCAGTCTATAGGGCCAGTTGATGGTAATAGGCAACGACGTCGTTGGTAATAGGCGATTTTGTAATCGAAATTTCACGTATTTCTATTTTTTTGTGGTTTTGTAGCTGAACAGACCTGGGAGGGCCCTATGCCCCTGATTTTTCTACGAAAATGGTTCTCGCCGTCGCCATTTAACTTAGGGACTGGACACATGCTCACTCCCAAAAATTGATTCTGGTTATAATAAATAGTACTGTTACATATCTATCTCAACAGTTCATCAAGATTTTTATCAAATCTTTGATCCCTTTATACCATTCTCTATTAAGATACTACGTAATTGATTATTTAATATTTATCGCCATAATTGTACTATATAAGGTTTTTAAATTCATATTTTATTATTCAAAAACATTATTTTGTGATATAGAGATATTGTATTCTGCAAATTTTCCATGTACTTTCTGTTGAAAGAAGAAACAATGTTTATGAAATTAAAATGGATTTTACCCATACATGTTTGCGTTAATTAGAAAAAAATCACATCAAAACCTATTGAACCGTGTACCATTCAAGTATTATCTGACCAGCGGATCTGAAGCTACAAAAGGAATGCGGACAAAAATGTTCGATATTGCCAAGTTTATTTATAAAAAAAAGCAAAATTAACGGTAACAGCAATTTAAGATATTTTTATAGCTCCTTTAATATAGTTGTTAATATATTTTTATTTAATAATAAACGGTATTTCTTAATCTGCTTGTTATAAAATGTACATATTTTCTGAAGGCAACAACTCACGAATCCTGTCACCCACGTCTTGTCAGGGAACCTAATTCGTTGAGGATCTGCAACCATGCCGTTGCCATGGAGATTAAATCTTGGTATTGGCCGCCCTGCCACCAACTTTATGTTCCTCTCTCTCTCTCACTCTCTCTCTCTCATCTCTCCAAACTATATGAATATCTGTCTTGTCAAGTTTATTGTCTTGTCAGCTTATTAGGTACACTGTTTTTCGTCGTTATTATGCTTATTACCTTATTTAAAAATGAAATTTATAAAAAAGGAAAGACGCTCCATAGCCAAAATATCGCTGAAGTAATCACGTCAAATCCGCACGCCCATGACTATTTTATGAGCGAAACCGGGCATGTTTTTTTACAACTGTAGCCCTCTTACCGATACGCCGTAGCTTCAGAAACGTTGGCCAGATAATACACGATCCTGACTACAGAGGTGGTAAAAAACCATTGGTCGGTTAAAGGCTACCGTTGCCAACTGTTATTTGGCTTGTACTGATTTCCGACTTACTGTAATCAACCCTTGTGGTTTTAAATTATTTAGTTTTAAATACTCTTGGCAGGGGCGAAGCTAGAACTAATATGCCCGGTGCACAAATGTATTTATTGCTCGTTTCTGTCCATCGTCAATGGAATTGCTGATAGACTCTATAATCTCAAAGCACGCTAGTTTTGCATAGCTTATTGCTGCTTTATTCCTCAAATTTCACTAGTCGTTACAAACATATTCTCCATTTTAATATAACCTTATTTATGTGAATTTTGAAAATGTAAAAAATTGTATGCAGAGGGATCGACTCGATGTGTTAAGTCGTCCTGGATTTATAATCTGACAATTATTATACAGAGGGGATTGTTAATCCGAGAATTTTGAAGAAACATTTTTTTTTTCGTCGAGTATCTACCAAAAAGGATCAGCTGAGATGGCATCAGGGCCGCGGGGACAGTGCGACACAGAGAGGAAGAAAGTGAGGCGCGCAGTGGGGGCGCATCTTTTATCGATCATGTTACATATATGGCCCCATGTAAACCGTCAAATTATATGTTCTCCGTAATTCTGATTTAAAATTTAAAAAAGCTGATCGCGCTCGTGTATTTGGAAGTGACGTTTTTTACAACTTTGTGACTCCTATTTCCTTACGCCGCGCTCAAATTGTCAGATTAACGAAATATATAGTTTTCTGAACGTACTTACTTTCTCTTAATCTGATGCGCTCGAGTTTTTCTGAGGATCGATTTTTTTTCACTAATTCTCAACGCAACCCGCTATATTGAAGGTTCGTATATGGTAGGGGTGCATAAAAGGGTACAAGGTATCTCCCCAAAAAATTTTCTGACACGCTCGAGTAACTCTCAAAATCCTTGCTTGGGCTCCCTTACAATATATTTCGTTCCATTGGAGTCTCCCACTTCAACTCGCTAAACCTTAGAAAAGAGGTCAACTGCTCAGACAAGTCCTGCTCATCGGCTTATCTTTATGAAGTCTTGGAAGAAAATCGACCTCGGCAGCTTCAATGTGGCAGCTTTGTGCGGGAGCAAGTTCCGCAATCCATTGACTGCTGACACCTCCGCGTGAAGTCGAGAGTGAAGCTGAGTTTCTCGGCTGCTCGTGTTACTGCTATAAAATGTTAGCGAAGCGGATAAGAGAATCGATGTTCCTCGCCTCATTATAGCCAGTGATCAGTATTATAAATCAGGTTTTTCACGAAACACTCATTCATCCAGCACTCTTGACAAATTCTTCTATTCTATATATTCTATACATTCTACAGGAACAAAACTGTTTGCTGAGTGAGATTTTTTACCAAATAAAAGTTATAAACTACTACCAACAATGACAAATTTTGCCTTAAAGTGATTACCGGTAAAAAGTGTTGAATTGTGTTTTTTAAGACGAACCATAAATAAGAAGATGCCTTCAGCTATAAAATGGCGGTTTTTAGATTTTAAAAGATTGATTTAATACCTAATTTTATATTATTATTACATAGTTTGAATCTTTTACTTTTTTTATGAGGACATCGAAAAGTTTTTGAATTGTTGGAGGTTTAAAACAAGGCAGCCATGAGCTTAAAACCTTCAAATTCTCTGTAATAAGGTAGGACTAAAGGACCGTGTCGATCTTTTGTAGTTAGTTATCTTACCTAACAAGTTTTTCAAATTACTTCAAAATTGTGTAATACGGGCTAAATATTTGTCAATATTACGTCATATTTTTCTAAATGATGTCGCTGCAAGTATACTCACAAAATTCATAATGCCATTGTTACACTATTGATACTTTATCATTTTTTTACGTGGCGTCAACTGTACAGTGTTTTTCTATAAGCAAACAATATGTCAAAATTTGGACAATAACCATAAGAAATTCTTGTTGACCTGAACACCTAAGAGGTTTGTTGTGCAAAAATATTGATCTGCGAAAAGGACTACAAAGGAAAGAGATCACACAATGGTAAGAGGCACGAACGAGTAGTGAATCAATGGAGTCAGTACATAGGTTAGCAAAATTTTGATGTACATTATGCCAAGCCAATAACCTCATACAAGGTGTTGTCTTCGAGGTGGCTGTAGATGTATGGACAGTACAAATAAATAAATAAAATAAAAATTGTATATGCAAATTGATAATAACCATAATCTGTAATATATTAACTATAATATACAATTCCTAATACAAGCATCAATAATGCAAGCTCAACAGGTATGTAGTATGTGGAATTGCTTGGAATAATTACTTGTGTTGGTTGTCAAGTGGTATCAGAGTATAAGTACATAACTATGATATTGTAATAGCAGTCCGTCTGACAACAGCACTTAACAGTTCATTTGTATCAGGTTGTTCAGTAAGAACTTTCACTTTCACCCACTGTTTGGTTTTTGATGAATGCCTTATTGCACTGAGTACTGCTTGGACATACAAGCCATCCTCAAAGTTTGCTGCTGATGATACGGGTTCTTTGTTCCACCCAGTCTGTTTATGGTTAGGTAAAAATGCTTCTCTAAGGCCTGAAACGATTATGAAGGTAATAGACGAATATTACATACAGATAAATGTATTTCTACTACGTATATATGTTGTACTCGATAACCGAATTCGGCCACTGACCGAAATTTATACTCAGAACGCGTCCTGGATTTCTCTAATCTCTCACATCGCGTTTCGGGTAATTTTTGTACGCGCAGAACGCGTTGAGGGTAAATTACAAAGACCCACAATGCAAAACTCCGAATGCCGTCAGAAACGCTCAACCATTTCGCCTTATATGTAATACAAATAGCCACAAAGCGGAAATCTAATAAACTTCCATAACCACAAGTGTTTTTTTCTTTATTCAGAACAATGTTTAGAAAAATCGATGAATCGTCATAAACACTTCGAAAAGAATTCGAGAATGGTTTGAATAAACTCTATATAATAGAGTCATGTCTAAGTCTACACTTTTAGAAGGTGACTAGGAAAAAATCATAGAAGGGGTTAAAGAAGTACAAGAACTGTGTAAATTAGGTAAAACCCTTTCATCTAAACCGTATCGAAATCTGAATCGATAGAAATTACTGAAAAAAGAAGCAAAGGACTGTCCTGAACATACACTTTATTGTTAATGTATTTGCTATATATGTTATGGCACAGTAAAAGTATATTTTACCAATTATTCGGGAGTAGATAAAAGTTTCGCTGTTTTTTTTTATCTTGAAAGGTATCTACAGGGTGAGTTCTTAGTACCGGATTAGTCGATAACTCCACTACTGCAAAAGATAGCGAAAAAAGTTGTATAGTATATAAAAGTTGTAGCCAAGGATATGCTCCTTGCTCAGAAAATATTTCGATTTATACAGACTGATCCATAAGTACATATGTGTTGATGCAAACATACATGTTTTTAAATGAGACACCCTATATATTATACCATATTTAGATTCTACTAATGATTTTCGTTCTTAAAAAGTATTGTAACGTTATACAGGGTATTCCAACAGTTATGACCATTTTTATATCCAAATCGCTGCCAAATGAACGTACTGTATATTGAAAATTAATGAATCAAAAATTATTTATATTACATGGAAAGAAAAAATATCCTCTAGTTTCAACACAGGCTGTGAAAAAAGTCGAAGACGCATATTCATGTACAGGGTGACCTAATAAGAATGGACGCCGGCAATATCTCGGTTACCGTTAATCGTATAACTTCGAGCAAAAAATATTATTAGGTAAATCGGCTAAGAGAAATCGCTGGAAATTGTTTTCAAGTTCCGCAAGTAGCCGCTAGGGGGCGTAACTGTTAGGGTCAATCAGAAAAACGGCCTTTTTTTTGTTAATCGTATTTTGCTCTATCTTGTAAGATGTAGTGGTGGGGGAATGTAATATAGCTTTTTATTGAAATGGCCGTAACTTTGGTATTAGTTAATGGAATTAAACAAGCTAGGTCTCGTTTGAAAGAGCTGTTCTTACCTAATAAACTGTTATATAAACATTGTCCAAGTTTATCTTTACTTAGTAGCTACAGGGCGATATTTGACATAGAGTATCAAGTCGCGCTCTTGAGTAGAAACGGAAATTCAACGGTTTTTGAGGTATTTTTTTGTGTTGCTGTGTTGAGATAGACTGTGAGCGGTTCGTGGCTGTCTGCACGAGTGCGGTTTGCTGAGGAAGACTCATATTCTGGAAGTTCATTGCCGAGTGGTGCTTTGGGGCAGTTTATTGACATCTGCCAGTCTCTGACACCACTGGCCTATTTTTGTTGTTGGACGGAAAGTACATTTTTATGGTAAACTCGAGCCAGAGAGATACTGGAACCACAAGCCACAATGAAAAAGAAAAAGGATTTTTGTTGGAAGACATAATCAAAACCAAAGATTACACGATACACATACAGGAACAACTAATTAAGGAATTGCAAGAAAAAAATAGTTATTTACAAAGGAAATTAGAGAAGTTGGAAAAAACAAGCCACATCAGTAAATCATTCGCTGACATCGTTAAAAATAGTCCAGTAGAAGTAACACGTAGTGTAGAACAAAATGATACCATTGAAAGTGTCCCAACATCGAATATAACTTTGGAACCAAAAATAACAACAAAGGCTGTTGATAGTACAGTAGAACCAGGAAATACCGTTGTCATAAAACCAAATGATAAAAATCAAACCTGTGCACAAACAAAGAAAGCATTGAGCAAACATATAAATCCTGCAAAGATGAATATTTCTGTAAAAAAATTAATGTTCTTAAAGATGGAGCTATAAAAATTGAATGTAAAAATATGGATGACATAAAAAAACTTAAATCAGAAGTTGAACATCATGTTGGAAAAAGTTATACAGTTAATGTCGGTCGTAGGAGATTGCCAATCGTTAAAGTTGTGGGATTTAGTGAAGAATTCAACAAAAATGAATTGATGAAAGACTTAAAGGACAATAACAGTGTTATAAGTAAGGATTCTTCAATAAGAGTAGTAGCAATTAAGAAAATGAAACATCGGTATCTGGCTATCCTGGAATTAGATGAGAAAACATTTGATGCAACTATGAAAGAAGGTGTATCCATGGATGTCTGTACAGTTTTTGAGCATTATGATCTCCAGAGGTGCTTTAACTGTTCTGGATTCCATCATACAGCAAAAAATTGTACAAAGAAGGGTATATGTATAGAATGCGGTTCTAGTGAACATCAATCCCAAAACTGTGATACAGCTAAAAATTTAATAACATGTCCAAACTGCAAAGAGTCAAATTGGAAGTACAATACAAATTTTACTACAAATCATTCATCATTCGATAGAATATGTAATATTGTACAAATTGAATACAGAAACTCGAAAAGTAGACCTTACTATGGTGAGAGCTCATAGCAATTACAAGAAAAACAGTGTACCAACCTCATATACCATATAAACATACAAGGCTTCTTATTACATAAAGATGAGGTTCAAAATTTTTTGTTGTCCGAGAAACCATTAGTACTAGAAATGTATATCCCTGAGTATCATGTAATAAGGGCAGACACAGTTTCAAAGCACACAGGTGGTATATTAGTATATATCCTGCAAAGCATTACAGTTAAAGTAGAAAATGTTATAACTTCGGAGTATGAGTGGTGGTACATAAATTTCAAGGTGAGAATACGTCAAATGTATAATCTGCACGTTTATTATTGATCTCCAAGTGGTAATATTAACAAATTTTTAGATTTTTTTGAAAGTATATGTGAAAACCAATATTACCAAAATTGTTCCACAGTACACGTGGGAGACTTCAATATAAATTACAACTCTCACGACTTTTATGTTAAAAAATTCAAACAAGTAATAAGCTTTCAAGGATTATGGCAGAAAGTAGAAGAATGCACCAGAATAACAAACCATTCTAGAACTACAATAGATTTAATAATTACCAATGAACAAAATCTTCCTGTTAAAGTTATGCATACTCCAAAAGTAAGTGATCATTCTTGGATATGTTTTGAAGTGGAAAGTATACTTAATGACAAAACTTTGAGGAAATTGCAACTATTGACTACGCGAAGTTACGAGAAACGCTTCTACAACACAACAAGATATCTGGAATTATATTTGATGCAGACAACTACTTTTCACAAATTATGGATAACATGGAACTTTGTATAGAAGAATCAACAGTAAGGAAAACGATATATCAGAGAAAGAAATCAACGTTGTGTTTTCACGGGCATTCAAGGACTCTAAATTAATACGTGATAATAACTATAAAAAATTTATGATTACCCAAAATCCAGAACATTGGGAAGAATATACTAAAGCGAGAAACAAGTGTGTAGCAGTTCTCAGAAGTGAAAAGTAAAAATTCTATGAAAACAAAATTGACAGTAGTAAGAACAACAGCAAAATGATGTGGAAAACATTGAAAAACATCGTATCTCCCAAAATAAGTAATGAATTATCTAGAATGCGTTTTGATGACGGCATCATAACAGAAAAATTAATAATAGCAGAACGAATGAACACTTATTTTATAGAAAGTATAAATGAAATACTAGATTCAACTGATGATGGTGATGCCAAATTATGTGTCTTAAAAGAATCCCACAACCAAACTATGGATCATTTCAAAACATTAGATATAACTTATCTTCGAAAATCCATCTCAAAATTGAAATCAAATGAAAATCCTAGTGAAAAATTATCAAAAAATATTTTAAACGAATGTTTTGATATAATTGGAGATAAATTACTTTTACTGTTGAATTACTGTTTGATATATGGCAAATTTCCATCTAAACTGAAATGTTCTATCATTACTCCTGTTCCAAAAGTTCAGAACTCCGAATTATATACAAATATGCGGCCAATAAATGTACTACCAGATGTTGAAAAGCTTTTTGAAGGAATTATTGAGGAAAACCAAGTATTGACAAAATATCAAGCAGGATTCAGAAAGAAGTATTCTACGGAAACAGCAATTCAAGTAGTAGTAGAAGATTGGAGACGTTCTATGGATGAGAAGAAATGTACATTAACAGTGTTTTTAGATTTCAAGAGGGCATTTGAGACTATAGAGAGGGCAAAATTATTAAAGAAATTACATCACTATGGATTCAGGGGGGCAGTGTATGAAATTTTCCAAAATTACTTAATAAATAGGAGTCAGATCACTAAAGTAGGTAACAAGTAGGAAACACTTTTTCAAGTATCAAGAATATTTTTTTAGATTTCAAGAGGGCATTTGAGACTATAGAGAGGGCAAAATTATTAAAGAAATTACATCACTATGGATTCAGGGGGGCAGTGTATGAAATTTTCCAAAATTACTTAATAAATAGGAGTCAGATCACTAAAGTAGGTAACAAGTAGGAAACACTTTTTCAAGTATCAAGAATATTTCGGTTGGAGTACCACAGGGCAGTAAATTGGGTCCACTACTGTTTATTTTATATATAAATGACTTACCAGATATTTTGGAGCATTATAAAATTCAAATATTTGCAGACGATACTTTAATACACATATCGAAAACAAAATTAGACATTGCGTTGGAACTTCTAAATGATGATATGAGAAAAATTATCAATTGGTTGAACGTCAATAAACTGAAACCAAATACTAACAGAACAAAATGTATGATAATAGACAAACATTTAAACGAAACACCAATTACTCTTTTGGTTAATAATGACAAAATTGAAGTAGTTAAATCTATCAAATATCTGGGCATATACGTAGATAGTAGATTAAAATTTGAAGGCCACTTTGATTATATTATTTCAAAAATATCCAAGAAGACAAATTACTTTTATAGAATTTCAGAAAGCCTCAGTGTTTATTCTAAAAAAATTGTGTACAACACTATAATTCTTCCTCATTTATTATACTGTTCAACTACTTTATATACCGCAAATGAAGCCATATATTCAAAATTACAAGTGCTGCAAAATAAAGCAATGAGAATAATTTTGAATAAAAATAAGTTCACAAAGGCAAGTTATATGTTAAAAGAACTTCAATGGTTGAATATAAAGAGTTTTATATTGTATCTAGTTCTCGTTTTCATATTTAGATTAAAAAATCATTTATTGCCGGAAATTTTATAAAGTTTTATTGAACTAAACAATCAATATCATAACTATTCAACTAGAGGAAATATAGATTTTCATCTACAAATTTGCAACAGCAATAGCACAAATGACTCGGTGTTCCAAAAAGGGTTATATGAATTTAATAAATTGGACAATAATATTAAATCAGGTACCAATTTGAAAGAATTCAAGACAAGATTGAAAAAGTGTTTCTTGGATATACAAAATTTATAGTGACGAAATCTTATGAATGTACTCGACAAATCAAGTTAGTTGTATTCTTGGTAACAGTTATAGTCTAGCGATTATGCTAAATAAATCTACTACTACTACTAATAACACTTATTAAGTACGCATTATTACGAAAATTTTAAAAGGTAGGCTATATATCTTTTAACATAGGTATATAGAGGACAAAATTCCTAAAAAGTCAGCGAAAGATTCAACCTCCTAGCTATTTTCAAACCGGATATATCAGTAAAACAAGTATTATGACAAGTGTGCTGTGAGTTTCAGAAACAATTGCCGCCCTATAGGGATATAGCCTCCGTATAATCGTTTTAGTAATCATTTTATAGGTAATACTCAAGTAAAAACACTACAAATCATATTTTGACTTTCTGAAACAACCACCAGGTGGCGTAGTAGGCGCCAATAGCTGATGTATTCAATTTTCGTAATAATGGAACTTTTTAAAGAAGCAACCAAAAACAAATTACAGTATAAAATTGATTATTATTTTTATCATTATTAAACGTTAATTTTAGCTGATCAAAAGGTATTATACGAATTCGGTAGCAAAGATAGTAAGAAAAAATCAATCTGAATAGATCTTAAAAATTAAGGCCAATTAACAGCAAAATAAAGTAAAATAACGTGATACAACTACAATTTTAATAGATAAAATACATAAACCTAAATCACATGTGTATACAATGCCCATTTTCAGTGTTGCTCTAGATGCCTAAACTGGCAGGTTTATCTACGCCAGAATGGATGCATAAGTGCATCTAACACGATAGACGCCATCGAACACTGGCAACACTGACAATATGTATGGTATGCGCATGTGAATTATGTTTGTGTATCATTTGTTTGTTATCCTTGTTATTATGCCGCCTTATTTTGCTTTATTTTGCTGTTAATTGGCCTTAATTTTTAAGATCTATTCACATTGATTTTTTCTCAGTATCCTTGCTTGTTGAGTTCATATAACACTTTGTGATCAGCTCAAATTGACTTTTGATAATGACTAAACTAATAATCAATTTTATACTGTAATTTATTTTTGTTTGTTCCTTTTAGAAGTTTCATTATCATGAAAATTGTATGCAGCACTTATTAGCGCCTACTACGCCACCTGGTGGTTGTTTCAGAAAGTCAAAATATGATTTTTAGTGTTTTTACTTGAGTATTATCTATAAAATAATTACTAAAATGATTAGATGGAGGCTATATCCCTATAGGGCGGCAATTGTTTCTGAAACTCACAGCACACTTGTCAGAATACTGAATACTGATATATCCGGTTTGAAAAAAGCTAGGAGGTTGAATCTTTTGCTGACTACTTAGGAATTTTGTCCTCTATATATCTGTGTTAAAAGATATATAGCATACCATTTAAAATTTTCGAAATAATGCGTAATAATTGTTATTATGTCAAATATCGCCCTGTAGCTACTAAGTTAAGATAAACTTGGACAATTTTTATACAGGGTGTCCCAGAAAGACGGTCCCATAGAAGAACCCCCATCTCACTGAGTCAAAATATTGCGAATAAACACAACATACCTATATACCAAGTTGCACCGTTTGACCGTGAGAGGGCTTCAAAGTGAAGAATAATTTTTCAATTTTTGTTGATAACTTCACAACGACATTTGCGATTTGAATGAAATTTGGTAAACGTGTAACACCATAAAAATGCCACATTTTAATACTTTTAACTCTAACACTATGATGTTTTAGCATGGTGAACCGATGTCTTCGCCACTTACATTGACCACTATTTTTCTTATTTTTAGTGCTTTCGGTTTGAAATTTTTCCACAACAAAGATACATCACTGACAAATATTTTTTGACTCTTAGTAAATTTTCGTATCTGTCACGGTTTAACAGTTAAAAATAATTCTGTGATACTTCAGTAGTAGCGCACTGGTCTATTTTATCCGGAATTTAATTGATTGCATTTTGTTAGTCTTTCGCTTGTAAAATTATCGTTATCAGGGCAAATCAGTTAAGCTTCTAAATGTGTCGGTTCGGTACTTTTTCGCACAAATTGACAGTAAATAAATTGAAAAAATGTTATTGATATTTCGCAATTTCAACAAACATTAGATATCAAAAATTGATCGGATAGTAAATTCATTAATGTCAAACTGTACCAAATCAATCTACAAGCAAATCGCAAATGAAGAGTAACAATTTTTGTGATCGGGTTATGAGATCGTGTAAAAATGATCACCATTCACTTCTCTGCATAAATTTATTCTCCTTAAAAAAATGAACTGCATTCTTCTTAGAGAATCGACATTTTGAAGTTGGCGCACGGCGGTTACAATTCTGTTCCATAGCTGTTCTTCTGTGTCTATTCGCTCCTTATAAACCTTGTCAGCTATGGCCCCCCAAAGGAAAAAGTCGCATGGAGTAAGATCTGGCGAGCGCGGTGGCCACTGAATTGGAGCATCTGCACCTCTTCCAATCCATTTTCCAGGATAATGCTCGTGCAAGTGATTTCGTACTGCTACATAGCGCAAACGGTAGCAGCTTGCTCTGCTGAATGCGGCCAATGACGTCCAAAAATTATTGCTCGCAACTGTATCTGACGAAAAACAATATTGTTTTTACCATTAAAGCCAACAAAAAGATTTAAACCACCTACATCATTGTCACTTCACTCTGATAACAATAATTTTTCAAGCAAAAGACTAACAAAATGCAATCAATTGATTTCCGGGTAAAATAGACCCCCGGTATTTTTTGAAGTGCGCTTTTACTAAAGTATCACAGAATTATTTTTAACTGTTAAACCGTGACAGATACGAAAATTTACTAAGAGCGAAAAAATATTTGTCAATGATGTATCTTTGTTGTAAGAAAAATAGTGGTTAATGTAAGTGGCGAAGACATCGGTTCACCATTCCAAAACACCATAGTGTTAGAGTTAAAAGTATTAAAATGTGGCATTTTTATGGTGTTACACGTTTACCAAATTTCATTCAAATCGCAAATGTCGTTGTGAAGTTATCAACAAAAATTGAAAAATTATTCTTGACTTTGAAGCCCTCTCACGGTCAAACGGTGCAACTTGGTATATAGGTATGTTGTGTTTATTCGCAATATTTTGACTCAGTGAGATGGGGGTTCTTCTATGGGACCGTCTTTCTGGGACACCCTGTAGAACTGATTATTAAGTACGAACAGCTCCTTCAAAGGAGACCTAGCTTGTTTAATTCCGTTAACTTATACCAAAGTTACGGCCATTTAAATAAAAAGCTTTATTACATTCCCCCACCACTACATTTTACAAGATAGAGCAAAAAACGATTAACAAAAAAAAATCGAGAATTGTTCAGTCTACATAAAAGTAGAATTTATAACATACCTTTATTTGCATATTTTTGAGAAAAGGCCGTTTTTCTGATTGACCGTAACAGTTACGCCCCCTAGCGGCTACTCGCGGAACTTGAAAATAATTTCCAGCGTTTTCTATTTGCCGATTTACCTAACAATATTTTGCTCGAAGTTATACGATTAACGGTTACCGAGATATTGCCGGCGTCCGTTCTTATTAGGTCACCCTGTACAAGGTGAGGTAGAATGCAAAATCTAGATTTTCTCTTTTTTTTAAATGTAACCCCCCATATATTATGCTACCAAAAAATTGCTTCCAGTATGCTCTCTCATATTTGTATAGCATTCCGTATACTTACATTCATGGGTTTCTGAGATATTTCGATTTTTCTGCAAATTTTAAAAATACCTTCTATTTGTGTACTGAATTTTTTTTATTTTGAAAAAGTGCTATCGAATTTTATTTGTATTTAACGAACAACTAAAATATAAGGCGATAATAGTATTTGATGAAGTCAAAACCCTGAACTACCGAGATAATATAAGTCAAGCATGCTGAGGAAACAAGGAAATACAAACGTGATGCATAATTATCAAGCAGATCTATCAGGTATGCTATGAAATATTAACTGACCCAGTCCGAACAAAACGATTCTTCACTCTTTCAAATGCATCAGTTTTAGAGTTCCGTTCTGGATATCGCTGTTGATAGTTGATATATTCTAGCGACAAGTAGGCAATTTCTTAAAGGTTCTCCTAAATACCCTCTTTTGTTCTTCAATGGAAAAATTCATTTTTAAAGCTCGGTTTTCACGTAGTACGAAACTATTGTGCAGGTTATGAAAACTGCTAATATTTCAAAGCCTACCTGATAAATCTGCTTGATAATTATGCATCACACGTCTATAAAATTGATTCCTCAGCATACTTCACTTATATTATCTCGATAATTCAGGGTTTTGACTTCATAAAAGACTACTATGGCTTTATAATTGAGTTGTTCGTTAAATAAAAATAACATTCGATAGAACTTTCTCAAAATAAATAAATTTCAGTACACAAATAGAAGGCATTTTTAAAATTTGCAGGAAAATTGAAATATCTCGGAAGCTGATGAATGTAGGTATATGACATGCTGTACAATTATGAAAGAGCATATTAGAAGCTATTTTTTCGTATAATAAAATATGGAGGTTACATTTAAGAAGAGACAAAGATACAAATAAGCATCTTCGACTATTTTTACAGCCTGCGTTAAAACTAGAGGTTATTTTTTTATCTTGCCATGTGAAATAAATTATTATTGATTTATCAATTTCCAATATACAGTACATACATTTGACAGCGATTTTGATATAAAAATGGTCATAACTTTTGAATCACCCTGTTTAATGTTACAATACTTTATATTTTAAGAATGGGAATTATTAGTGGAAAATAAATATGAAATACTAAATGTATACAGGATGTCTTATTTAAAAAAAAATGTATGTTTGCATCACCACGATCACCCTGTATAAATCAAAATATTTTCTGAGTAATAAGATATCCTGGGCTACAACTTTTTTCGCTATCTTCTGCACTAGTGGAGTTATCGACCGATCCGTTACTAAAAACTCACCCTGTATATCTTATAGTATACAAAAATTCAAAACATTTCGAATACCTATAAGATTTTTGTTACTATTATGAAAAAAAATATGATCGAAAATCTTTAATGACATAAAAAAATGTTTATCTAAACTTTTGTAGCTGAATACAAACTACAACATTGCATGTAACATGTGTATCATATTTATATTTAAAAAATGTAAGATAAAATACTAACTAACGTTTTTTCATTCATTTATTTTTTACATAACCAGATGCCGATGGTATGCTAAATTTTTTATGAATTGTATTGTCAAATTTCTGCGAAATATTATTACAGTAAATTCCTATTTGACAGTAAAACCATCCAATGTACGCAAGTACTTCCTGAATGAAAACTTAAAAAATCTGTACTAATTAGGTGATACAAAACATATTTTAGCCAATATACAACTAACTAATTTTTTTGTTATCTGAACTTTATATCTTACCAGAAACCATTTTACACACTCCTTTTATGAAAATTTTAGGCAGTGTGCTATTAGGTACAGGACACTGCAAATCTTCAACATCAAGATATATCACCTCTTCATTTCCTTTATTTCTCCTACCAAACAGGTCACCCCCTCTTACAACCAGATGACCAGAACTACTGCATAGCATCACTTCTTGATAGAAAGTACTTCCTAGGTGAATACTCCAATTAGAATTATTTTATTTATTTATGCATCGTGAATTATGATAAATAGTATATAATTATCATATCATATAAGTAAACACTTTGGTGTTTTTGATTCATTAGGCAGAAAAAAATAGCTTTAGCGCCCTTATTGACATTATTAGCCTGACAATGATTTATAGAGATGGTGAATACTGATTTACACTTGGACGTTAGGCTGTGGTAAGTCTAAGTCTGCTCCACGGTCTAATCAATAGACAGAGCTTAGAGTGAAAAAAAGTGTACTCAGATTGCTTTTAACAGTGTTTTCTTCCTACATATGCGCTGCTTGCAGTAAGGCAGTCTTACTGTGGATTGGACCTTCTACCACAATGTGATCTGAGAAAAAATTTCAGCACAAATAAACTAGATTCTAAAGACGGTGATAAACAGAGGAGCTCCAACCTCTCTCTATCAAAGGATGGTAGAGGTTCTGCAGGAAAATCGACTGCAACAGCGTTGGCTTAGCTAATCTGCTGGTATGGATAGAGATTGTATCCAGGTGGATTGACTGTGTGTTAAAAGGGAGATTGGTATACACAAACCATCATGAAAGATAGATACTTTGATGGCTTGAGTCACAAGAGGTTGCCCTCAGGGTGGGGTATTATCGCCGCTACTGCAGAACCTCATAATCCTTGTTACCACAATTGATGGTATCAACGGCTTGCAGATATCTAAGTGGTTTGGATACTAGATGGAGGGTTAGAGACAGTCATTCACAGCTTATGAATAAACTCCTTTGCTGCCATAAATTGTGATAATAAGATTATAGTAGATGATCTGATAATTATATGGTACAAGGATGGTAATAGGAAATAGGTAATTTAGCAATCGCACAGTTAGAAACAAAATGCAAAGGGCTCAAAACGTTGTACAAGTTGGACGTCAAAGGAGAGGTTTACATGTTAGTCTTTCCAATACGTAGTAAGCAGAAAGAAAAAAGTGGAGGGACTTTGACCATTACAACTAGTGGATAATCAAATACAGCTATCGGGAGCTGTTAAATCCTTAGGGGTAATACTAGACTCTTAAGTTATCTAGTAACCCCCAGCTTAAACGAGTCAAAAGAAGAGCTTATGCTAGAACATGGGCTCTAGGCCTATCCATGATTACATATATGCTTCTTTGGTATGGTGGCCAAAAATGACAAGGCGAGATCCTACTGCAGAACTTAGCAAGGCTCAGAGACGTGCTTGCCTGTGAATAACAGAGCAATGCAGGGTACACCAGGTCAGGAAATAGGTAAAACTGCAGCACAAGGAATATTGAGTCTTTATGCCTAGATGAAGGCAAGGGAAAACATTCATTAGACTGAACAGGAATCAGTTTTGAATAATATATGATGGAAAAATTGACTGCATACAATGTACGAGAGGGACAGGGTCAGCCTTTCATGTGCTCAGAAAGTGTGAAGCACTAGATCACAATAGTTAACAGCCTAGGCTTGAACCAATAGAGTTTCACTCAATACCAGGACTAGTAATAAAATTGTACTGGGCTCTAGACCGCTGGAGTGTATATTCAGAAGAAAGGAGTTATAAAATAATAAGCCTTAGGCAATATTAACAAGGAGAGTTCTGTTGGACGATTCCTATGAGAAAATAAAAACAGAAATACTCTTTTTCAACCTGAATGTACTAGAGGATTGCACAATCAAAGAACACTGATACCAGTTTTAGATGAGAGGGTTACTGCTAACAACTTTCCTAATAAAGAAGCAAATGATTTGACTTTCCTATTTTGAGGAGAATAAATAATAAAAACCCAAGCCAATAATGGATATTAGGATGCTGGTATTTGTACATAAATGAACAAGCATGTTATGTAGGTAGAAAAATAAGGGCTAGTACCGATTTATCTATACTACTCATCATAACAAAATGTAAAAAGTTGTACTTGTATGTACTTTGGTTGTATATTATGTATATATATTAGTAGATTCTTCAAAATTAGAGACAGTAATGCAATAAAAAACTGCTATCCAGAAGCAGCAAATCAATCAATAATTATTACTTTTCCAAATCATTTTTACTAAAGATATTGGACCTTGACAGAGGCTACAGAGCTAACCAAAGCAAAATTAAACAAATTCTATTTCCACTCAATTATCCATCACAGAAGCAGGGCAAATCAGAGAGATAGCCACAAGATAAGTTCCAGGAGTTGCATCAATTGGCCACTTATCAATATAAGACAATCAAAACTGCTGGACATCAATGCTTGGTAAAAAAAATGAAAAAAGATCTTTATTTTCTAACAATATCACACAAAAAACAATGTTCCTTGACAGATGCCATATAACTAATTAAAATATTTTGTATTCTATTGACATACATTGATTCATTTCAGAATTTACATTAAGTGACCACTTTACACTACAAGACAACTAGAATACCTTGACAGCAATGCTTCTTTGTAGAAATGATAACAAAAAAAGACCTTTATTTTCTAACAAAATCATCACACACTGCTGTACAATCATTTATACATCAAAGAGGCACAATTCATCACAGAGAGAGAGTTACAGAATTTGCATTAAGAGACTACTTGTTACTATACAAGACAACTCGAGCTGCTAGATAGCAATGCTTCTTTGTAGAAATAATAAAAAAAAGATCTTTATTTTCCAAAATCATATTGTACCTTGACAACAGCTACAGAACAAAATTAAACCCTTTGTTTTAACTACTATGCAAGCATACATGCATCAAAGAGATACAAGACAACTACTGCTAGATAGCAATGATTCTTTGTAGAAATAATAACAATAATAATAGGTCTTTACTAGATTATTTTATTCTTGAGTGTATGTCCAGAGTCAAAAAGGACTACCTACATAGAAATTTTGCATAGCTAAGATTTTTCCTGCTTATAATTCATTTCTTGATCCATTTGACTATAATCCTTATCACTTCGTCTACATAAAAGCCCATACTCCCACATCTAAGAGCTTTTATTTCATTTAATATGTAGCAAGTAAAAGCTCGAATCATCAGGAGAAAAATTCAACACACAGCACCACATGCAAATTTCTCTAAGTATTTCTAACACATGGCTGAGATTTAGCGTAGTCAACAGAAGGAGGTAAATATTTACTTTATACCAACTTTTCCAGAAGAATTTAATTCTTGTATTAATGTTTTCACCTCATTTTTTCTAAAAAAAGGTAGAACTTCCAAGTATTTAACAAGCAACAAGTACTAATTTGCAACACAATCAACTAACAACAGAATTAACATCAATCTTGTCTGTTTAGCACTTTGGTAGTTTATTTGTGTTAATTTGGTAAATGTTGTCTCTATAAATGTTCATTTATACTATGTAGAACAAAAATACCTTACCTCCTGTGTGACTGTTTAATGTAGCAGTAACTAGGATCCCATTCTGCAACTCCATCTGAAAAGTGCAAAAATCTGGGGCAGATATGCTTCTGATTCCATTTATAGTTTCAGTATTTTTGGTGAAAGTTCTAATCAATCCATGAACTTTTGTTGCCTTGTGTCCAGTAAGAAATGTTATAAGATCAATAACATGGCTGCCAACCAAATTCAATGTACCTCCTCCCATGGTATCATCACATCTCCAGTCAAATGAGTGACTCTCAGAAAATAAACAACCACTTTGTATGCGAATATCAATCAGAGTTATTGGAGTACCTAAATAATTATCTTTAAGTGCTTTTTTCATATGCACAAATGCAGGCAAAAACCTAAATGAATGGTTAATAAGTGATATAAGGGATGGATAATACTGGCCAGCTCTAACCATTTTAAGAGCATCTGCTTGTGTTAGCCCTGCAGGTTTATCACAAACAACATGTTTACCAATTCCTAGTGCTTTGACTGATATTTGTGCATGCAAGATTGGTGGACAAAGCACAAATATTAAGTCTACATCTTTCTTTAGGAGAACATCGTCAATCTTGTTGGTAACAAATGGTATATTGAGCTCTTTTGCAAGTTCTTCTGCATCTTGTATCATTTGACTCCATATAGCCTCAATTCGAAATCCATTCTCTCTGAGGATTGGCACCAACACTCTCACCACGGGGGCCGTTCCAAAAACTCCGATGCCAGGTAACATTTAAATTATAAATGTGCCTAGAGAACCTAAACCAAACCACTAGGGCTCACGACGTGGTAATGCGATAGTACCAAAAGCTTCAGTTTTCACTAATACACTCGGGTTCTACCATAGAATTCACTGTGAAATATAAAAAAAACTTACGAAAGTTTTTCAGTAACCATAGGTCTGTTTTTACAGAGAATCACAAACCAGTCAGAGCCAATCAGTATTCCCCACCGACGATAAAAAGAGTATTCCCCATTGCAGTTGTCAAACTATTTCTGACTAGGGCCCGTATTCACCACTTTTTGGATAACCGTCCCTTTACTAACAGTCAGTTAAAATATAACTGATAGTTAATTATCGTAATCACCATAAATTTTCAGCTCCCAGTTACTTAACAGAGAGATAACATAATTTTTTATTTTTCTAATATTGTAAACACTGCGTAGTTTTATGTTCTGTGCTGTATAAAGCGTTTTGTGCTGTCACGTTTTGATTCTACATAACCTCAAGTGACAAATAACTAGATATTCGATATTATTTTGCGTTTTACGAGTCCTGAATTTGATATGAATTTGATTAACTGGCGAAAATCGGGTTATTAAAATTAACAGAGCAGTTATCAGCTGGTTAGCGTTAACCTTAATTGGTGAGTACCAAAAATATGGTTAACAAGCTGATAGCTAGTTTAACAGTCAGATAGAAATTTAATTATGTTTGGTGAATACGGCCCCTAGGGCCCCTAGGGCCGTATTCACCAAGCATAGTTAAATCTCTATCTGACTGTTAAACTAGCTATCAGCTTGTTAGCCATACTTTTGGTATTCACCAATAAAGGTTAACGCTAACCAGCTGATATCTGCCCTGTTAATTTTAACAGCCCGACTTCCGCCTGTTAAGCAAATACAGGATTCATAAAACACAACGTAATGTCGAAATCACTAGTCATTTGTCAATTGTTGTAGGAAAAAAGGTTATGTTATCTCTGGTTATGTTTACATATTGATCGCTAAATTGGTTTATTGAAAAACGTTCCTATTTTGTATTTGTGTTGAACTTTGACTGTTATACTGTTAAACATGGAAAGACTGAACTTTGTAGTAGACGCAGTTGACATACTGTCTTCGTCTTCAGATTCCGACTCTCAAGATGACCGTAGGCCCCGGATTGTCAGAGAAAGGAATGATCTGTTCGAGTCTTTGGACGATATAGAATTTAAAAGAAGGTTTAGACTCACAAAGAGAACCTTTGTAAGACTTGAGGGTCTTTTATGTAATTTGCCGGAAGCAAGGGATAACAGAAATCATCCTGTCTCAAAACGAAACCAAATTTTAATTTGCCTACGTTTCTTTGCAACTGGTTCGTTCCAAATAACAGTTGGGGATCTGTTTCATGTATCGCAGCCTACTGTGTCTCGAATTATTACATGTGTAATTGAGCATATTGCAGCATTATTACCACCGTTCATTCAAATGCCTCAGACTGAGCAGGAAATGAGAGATGAAGCTACCAAATTTTACAGTTTTGGGCATCTTCCAAATATTATTGGTAGGTAGAGTTTGCCTTTGCATATTACAAAGGACCTTCAGTTTCTCATTTTTTAGGAGCAGTTGACTGCACACATATAAAGATCCAGTCGCCTGGTGGAAATTTGGCAGAGGTATATAGAAACAGAAAGGGGTGGTTCTCTATTAACACACAAATTATTGCTGGGAGTACAGGGAAAATAATGGATATAGTGGCTAGGTGGCCTGGCTCAGTGCATGATACCACTATTTTCAATGATTCTCACATCAGAGCAAGATTTGAAAGCCACCATTTTGGTCAGTATGGTCTTGTTGGTGATAGTGGTTACCCATGCAGGGTATACCTGCTAACACCAATCGTTTCCCCCACGACAATATCCCAACAACTGTATAATACTAAACATGCCCGTACAAGAAATATAGTGGAAAGGCTGAATGGAGTGTGGAAGCGCAGATTCCCCTGTTTGTCATTAGGAATGCGCTTGAAACCTGAAAAAGTATGTACAGTAATTGTAGCAACAGCTGTGTTACATAACATTTGCTGTATAGAGCACGATCTTGATGACTTTTCTGATAGTGAAGTTGAGGAAGAATCTGATGTCCCTTATGTTAATGTGACCGATGGAAATTCATCTACAAGAGATGCATTGTTAACTCTTTTCTAGTCGGTTAGTTTCTAGTTATGTTTTGTAAAATAGGTATAAGAAAATAGGGCACTAATATGTACTTTTTGCTACTTTTACAGAGTAGAGGTAATATAATTGCAATACAATTATAGGTATTCCAGATTTCTACATTTTACCATCCCTGAATTTATTTCAACTAGTATCATTGTCATCACTATATTTCATAGGTGTTTTGCATAACTTATAGAATGCAAAAATTTTGTGTTTAAAGCTGGTATAGTATCTAGTTATGCACCTCTCTCGGGTACAAAGGATTTTGACAAAATCACATATAGTGTAAATTTCTGTACTTCTAAAATTAAAAATGCATTATAAGCAGTTTTTTCATCTAATCTCCACTTCCACCTACATCCCTTTCCCTTTACATTACATAACTCATATTGTCGCACTAAAGTTTGAAGGTAAGAAAAGCAGTACTTGGTTGATAATAAATATATCTCATCTCCCCTGTATGGTACACTTTATAAAAACATTATTTTTGGCATATACATATCAACAGATTTTATTAATACTTCACAAACAAAACATTCATCAACTTTGTAACAAAATAAAAAATAATCACTAATAAATATCACATAATTAATATAATAAATAAATAAAATAAAAATAGTCTTCACTAATAAAAATAAAAAATAACGATATTTAAGAAACTGAAAACAAACTTCTCTCACCAAATAGTATGCCTAAGATTTACAGCTCAAAAATGAGTCTTAGTTTGACTAACGTTCTGTTGTCTTAAAATCTCTAACTTTAAACATTCTTGTTCCTTAATGATTAATTTAATTTCATTATCAAGTTTTTTTCCTTTCAAGTTTTCTTTCTCTGCTTCCTCAACTATATTTAAAACCCTTAGTTTTTGTTTATATAGTTGCAATTTGTAATCTGTATCAACATTCTTTGATGCTTTCCTCTTTCGTACTGTCGTTTCTGGAATTTTTTCTGGAATGTTTATTGTTGATTGTGGTATACTATTTGTTTTAGATGATGATGCTTCATTATCATAATAAACAACAATACTTTCTTCCATGCTACCTTCATGAATGATCTGCTCTTCTGGCTGATCCACAGAAATTGTTATTGTTTCAGGGAAATTTTCATCCTTTGCATCCGACACCACAGAGTTACTGTCAAATGGATTATTGATAGTAAAGTAATTTTCCTTGATGATGGCTAATATTTTTTCATCTTGTGGTGTTATTTTGGGGGCAAAGACGCCTCCTCCCGTTTTAACTACCTCTACCTGAAAATAGTCAAGTAGTAGCTCCATAACCATTCACACAAACAAATATAATAAGCATACCTTGTCTTCGGCTTTGTGCTGTTTTGCAATCTTTTTCATCGGTTCATATAAACTTCTGAGCTGCAAACCATTTCGTAGGCCGCTGGTTTGACTGGCATTGTATTCGTCAGCGATCCTCTCCCACTGATCCGCTTTCTGTCTATTGAAAACCGCGTTAGTTTTCTTATTCTCAATTATGTGCTTAAATTTTGCTACCAGACATATTAGTAGCTCTTTCTCACGGCCTGTGTAATTGGCAGATCTTTTACGTTTATCTGATTCTCCCTTTTCCATGTTAATTATTAGTATTATCATTGATGAACAATTTCAAGAGTATGATATTTTATTATTATATTTTTATAAACATTCCGTTTTCCGTTAAAGAGGTAGCAGCACAAAACGCTATATACAGCACAGAACATAAAACTAAGCAGTGTTTACAATATTAAAGGGGTGATACACGTACGAGCTTTAAGTACGCGGTTTTTAAGTTCGCGAACTTACTCGGCTCGACGCGGTGACACACGTGAAGCTGAAATCACGCATTTTGATGATTTTCCTAAATAAACAAAACTTTTAACAAACTCCAAACACAACAAGCGTTGCGGATCGGTGGCCTGCCGAAGCAGAGTGGTGGCTCGCGGCTCGCAGTACGAGCCGAGACAAGCTACGAGCAAGATTTCAAACCAGTTGGCTCGCCGGCGGTTTGCGCGACGGTTTTAAAGTACGCGTACTTACGGTGACACACAGGCGAAAAAGGTCGTCGAGCCATAAGTACGCGTACTTGCTCGTACGTGTATCAGCCCTTTTAGAAAAATAAAAAATTACGTTATCTCTTTGTTTAGTATCTGGGAGCTGAAAATTCATGGTGAATACGATACTTAACTATCAGGCAGTTATATTTTATTTGACTGTTAGTGAACAGACTGTTATCCAAAAAATGGTGAATACGGGCCATAGTCATCAAACAGTCAAACTAACCGTACCTGTTTTGTGCCGGAAACATGAAATATGGCAACACAGAATAGTGGGCAGAGCATGGCAGAGCCAAAAGCTTAATTCAGATCATGGCCGACTCTACCGGGACCATCGATAGCTACCGGGCCTGCTGGTGTATCCCCACCACGGTGTCTACGTCACACGAGGCGCCGCGCCGGGCGGCCTTTCCGATCATCCAGTCGCGTTTGTAATCGTCGCATACGCGCATGGATTTTCTATTTCTCTAGTCAAAAATGCTTTCTAGTTGCTGTGTGCCATTCTGCAGTAGTAATTATAAAGATACAGAGCGCATATCTGTGTTCAAATTTCCAAAAGATGTAATGAAACGTAATCAGTGGTTACGCGCTATACATCGAGATTCGGATTCGTCTGTAATATGCATCAAACACTTCGAAGATAGATTTATAATTCATATTGATACTGCTAGGCCCGATGGTACGACTTTTAACAGTTCCTAGATCAAAGATATCAAATTGTCGGACGATGCTATTCCCACAAAATTTCAAAATCAGCCGCAATATTTTAACGTACGTCTGCCTCCGAAAAGAAAAGATCCCGCAGAACGAACACAAGAAATTGATCAACGAAAAGATGCCAAGATCCAGAAACGAAGTGAAGAAGACGTCATAACGGATTTCGAATATTTAAAATGCAATTTTAAACAGAACATAAATGGAATAGAAAATTTTTCAATAATAGAAGGTAAAAATAAGATTGTTATTTATAAGATAGATATTACTGAAATGCCAAAAGTTATCTCATCTGTGACAATTGAAAAAGATCTCTCTGCGATAGTATATAGTAAGATTTCGTGATAAATAATATTCTAAAAATTAAAGAAATATTAGGTAAAGGTAATTTGTGTAATAGCTGGGTAAAATGCAATTCTTTAGTAAGTAATATGTGTACAAATGTTTGTGAAATCGGTGCTATTGATAAAGCTAAAGCACTTGTTAACCATGCATGGACGCAAATAGAAAAGGCGCATTCAATTGTCTCTGATATTGACGAAAATTTGTATACCATATTGAAAAAATTATCTTTCCTCAAAGATCAGCTAAATTTAACTTTTTCAAAACAACGAAGGTATACTACTGACACATTAATATGGTCCTGTTCGATTTACTTTTCGTTTCTAGGAGCTAATAGAAAAATACGTGACGGCGAGTCATACATAAATATGTACTGTGTACATAATTTTGTGGATAATAGATAATTTTCATATAATTTGTGTGCAAATAGGGCCAACTTTTGACCTTCTCAAGTCTGAACGGCTCTAGTTAAATAAATATCAACCAGCACCTCTTATCATAAATTCAATTTCCTGTAAATTCATTCCTATACATTACTCTTGTATTTTTTACCGTTTTCTCAGTATATCAAGAAAATGCTCGTAGCGCTGGAGTTTCCCTATTAATCCCTGTAGATACGTGCGGCCCGGTGCGGCGCTACGTGTGACGTCACACGCAGCACCATAAGGCCCGGTAGCTATCGATGGTCCCGACTCTACTCACTAGGCCGGAGCATTGAAATATGGCAACACTGAATCGGGGGCCGAGCTTTTGTTAGTTAAGTCATTAGTGTAATCTTCCAGAGCAAAAAATAAGATTGAAAGGTGATTTTTAATGTGTTTCTAATTATTTACCTGCACAAACGAAACTATAAAGATAAAAAGATGCCTGCAAAGTGTGTAGTACCAGGTTGCACTAGCAATTGTGCTTCCAATAAAGGACATACCACACATAACCTTCCAGAGTGAAAAATAAGATTGGAAGGTGATTGTTAATGTGTTTCTAATTATTTACCTGCACAAACGAAACTATAAAGATAAAAAGATGCCTGCAAAGTGTGTAGTACCAGGTTGCACTAGCAATTGTGCTTCCAATAAAGGACATACCACACATAACCTTCCAGAGTGAAAAATAAGATTGGAAGGTGATTGTTAATGTGTTGCTAATTATTTACCTGCACAAACGAAACTATAAAGATAAAAAGATGCTTGCAAAGTGTGCAGTACCAGGTTGCACTAGCAATTGTGATTCCAATAAAGGACATACCACACATAACCTTCCAGAGTGAAAAATAAGATTGGAAGCTGATTTTTAATGTGTTTCTAATTATTTACCTGCACAAACGAAACTATAAAGATAAAAAGATGCCTGCAAAGTGTGTAGTACCAGGTTGCACTAGCAATTGTGCTTCCAATAAAGGACATACCACACATAACCTTCCAGAGTGAAAAATAAGATTGTAAGGTGATTGTTAATGTGTTTCTAATTATTTATAATAATAATAATAAATAAATAGCATATATTGCCCAACAGTTATAAAGAAACCATTTACAGGACAATCTTAAAATAAGAAGATAAAAAAACATTGAGATACCAGAAATAAATTGAACTTTGCGTTCACTTAATCAACAAAAAAAAAATATATATATACATGCCCAAGAGAAAAAAAATCACACGTCACTACAATAGATTACAGCTACCTCCAAAATACTTCTCAAGCTATCAGCATTTATGTCACAATAATTACAAACACTATTGTACGAATCGCAAATAAAGAAAATGGGAGATTTTAGGTATAAATTAGTGCGTGCCCTGTCACAATAGAAGACTTTAAAGTTACGACTTGTAAAGGAAGGAACACAGAAATTTAACTGTGCCATAAGTTCACTAGCATCTATTTGGCCATGAAGCAGTTTATATAAAAAAATTATTGCTGCATACTGCCTTCTAGCCTTCAAAGATTGAATTCCAAACCTAGATAATAGCTGGTTTTCAGGAATGCCCTGGGCAGGATACACTCCATCAACTTTGAAAGCCAAAAACTTCAAGAACTTTCGTTGAACACGTTTAAGAGAGTCTACATAGCATTTATAAATCGGATTCCAAATTAGTGATGCATATTCCAGCTTAGATCTGACGTATGCTGAATACAAAGCTAATAGTGCATCAGGGTTGTAAGGGTATGCAACCTCTTAGTCTACATCTGTGTATGTTGGGTTGCCTACCTATGAGTGGAGTTGTACGACGAAGGTTGAGGTTGACGTTGAATAAAGATCAGTGTTGAACCAGACATGGCGTTATCAATTACGTTATTACGTACGAACCAGAACCAGTTAATTACAAGCAAAACCAACACCATAACATGGCGCAGTCAGTATAAAGCCATAATAAATTACGTTCAGCACGGTTGGTGTAACTAAATAAATACGTTATCACTGTAAATACGGTCGGGAACCTGTGAAATTCCAAATAATTGCAATGGGTGACCAACGTGGCGTCGTTGCTTCGTCTTTCCGAGGCAACATGGCGGAAAATTGGAAACTTTGGAGAGCACGTTTCGAAAACTACTTGGTGGCGTCGGAGATAAATAAAAAAGACGAAAAAACACAAGTAGCCCAGTTACTCCACTATATTGGGGACGAAGGTTTCAAGATTTTCACCTCCTTTAAATTGGAAGAAGAGGACAAATACAAGTTAGCCCCAGTATTAAGTAAATTCGAAGAACACTTCTTAGGGAAAGAAAATGTAGCATACGAGAGATACCAGTTTTTCACTTATCGCCAGTTGGATGGTCAAACCACAGAAGACTTCATAGTGCAGTTAAAGAATAAGGCAAGTAGATGCAAACTAGAGTCACTGCAAGATAGCTTGGTAGTTACTATGTTGACCTGCGGCATCAGGAATCAGAACATTAGAGAAAGACTCCTGCAAGAGGACAACATAACTTTAGACAAAGCTGTGGAGCTATGCCAGGTAGTGGAAGCGGCTAAAGCGCAGAGCCACATCATGGGACAGAGATCACAGCCAGGGTCTAGCAGTGTAGATCTTGTCTACAAGGGTCAGACAGCAGTGAAGAAGGTAAAAAACTGTAATAAGTTTGGTAAAAGTGAACACTTTGTAAATAAATGCCCTGCATATGGTAAAACATGTAGCTTTTGCAAAAATTTGAATCATTTTGCTGTAGTGTGCATGAAAAAGAAGAAAGCAAATTCAAATAAAAAAGTCAATGAAGTAACAGAAACTGTAAATGCAATTAACCCAGTAGAGGAAGTAAAAGTTGACAACTGTAATTTCGTTCACATAAGTAGCATAACAAATAGTGTTATGGAAATAAATGCAGAGTGTAAACAGTGGAGGACTATCCTTACTGTAAATAACAAACAATTCAGCGTAAAAATTGATACAGGAGCCATGGTAAATATAATTCCATTGAGTGTATTCAATTTTCTAGGGTTGTCAAGGGATATAATATCTAAAACTGACATCACTTTAAACTCATATACAGGGGACAAGTTGAAAGTTTTAGGCTTGTGTGAGTTTGAATGTAAATACAATAATAAATCCTTCACATTGAAGTTTTATGTAGTAAATTCAAATACAGAGAGAATATTCTAGGATTGGAGTCTAGCTTAATGTTAGGACTAATCAAGAAAATTGATAATGTGGAACTAAATGCTCAGGAATATTCTGATTTAATTGAGAGTAATAAAGATTTGTTCAGAGGTATAGGTTGCTTAGGTAAACCATTTCACATCAGCATAGATGAGAAAGTCAAGCCTGTAATTCACCCCACAAGGAAAGTTGCTTTGCCACTTCTTGATCTACTCAAAGAAAGTCTGACAGAACTTGAAAAATCAGGTATTATAGAAAAAGTGACAGGTGCGTCAGATTGGGTAAATGGATTAGTATTAGTGAAAAAAGCAAATAATAAATTACGGATTTGTCTAGATCCAAGAGATTTAAATAATGCCATAAAAAGGGAACATTATAAAATTCCTACACTAGATGAAATAACTAGTAAATTAAATAATGCAAAATACTTTAGCACACTGGATGCTACTCAAGGATTTTATCAAATACCCTTAGATGAAGCTAGTTCTAATTTATGCACTTTTAGTACTCCTTTTGGGAGATATAAATTCAAAAGACTTCCATATGGAATAAAATGTGCACCAGAAGTTTTTCAAGCACGTTTCAGGGAACTTTTTGATATTGAGGGCGTAGACATATATATTGATGATATATTTGTCTGGGGTTCTACCAAAAAAGAACATGATGAAAGACTTAAAAGAGTATTACAATTAGCACATCAAAATAATGTTAAATTCAACTTACAAAAATGCAAGTTTGGACAGAGTCAAGTCAAATACCTTGGTCACATAATTTCGGCTGATGGTATTAGTCCAGATGATTCAAAAATAAAAGCAATTAAAGAAATGCCACAACCAAAGTGTAAACAAGATGTACAACGTTTACTAGGTATGCTCACTTATGTTAGTAAATTTATAGATAACTTCTCAGACAAAACTACAGTTTTGCGGAATTTACTCAAAAAAGACATAGAGTTTGAATGGCATGAAGAGCATCAGAGAGCTTTTGAACAAATTAAAGACTTTTTAACAAGTTCACCTGTTTTACAATTTTATGATGTAAATTTAGAAACAGTTGTATCGGTAGATGCTTCAAAAGATGCTTGTGGTGCTGTGCTACTTCAAAATAACTTACCTTGTGCATATGCCTCAATGGCTTTCACAGAAACACAGTGCAGATATGCACAAATCGAGAAAGAACTTTTGGCAATTGTAGTAGGGCTAGAAAAGTTTCACCAATATATTTTTGGCAAAAAGATAATAGTAGAAACTGACCATTTGCCATTAGTCAGTATTTTCAAAAAACCACTTCAAAAATGTCCTGCACGTTTGCAACGGATGTTATTACAATTACAAAAATATGACTTTGACTTACGATATAAGAGAGGTAAGGATCTAATTCTAGCAGATGCATTATCTCGTGCTTATATTAAAGATGAACAAAATACACATTTTGAAAATGAAATTTCAGACTATGTTTGCTTAATTACTTCAGAAATTAGTATAACAAAAAATAAATGGCAAGAATTTCAAGAAAAAACTAATAGTGATTTAGAATTAATTGAGCTCAAAAAAGTAATACTAGAGGGTTGGCCTAATAGTACTAGGAAACTACCAGAGTCAATTCGAAAATATGCTCAATACAAAAATGAATTAACTGTAATAGATAATTTAATTTTCAAAGGTCAAGCATTAGTAGTTCCTCAATCCTTACATAGGGAAATGGTATCGATAATACATTATAATCACATGGGGATTAAAAAATGCTTATCGTTGGCCAAAGAAACTTTATTCTGGGTTGGTATGACAAATGATATAACTCAAAAAATTCAAAATTGTAATTTATGCTTGAAATATTCCAAATCACAGCAGCAAGAAACCTTAATTAATCACAGTATTCCTGAACTGCCATGGAATAAGTTAGGATGTGATTTATTAGAGTTTAAAGGTGAAAAATATCTCCTAATAATAGACTATTATTCAAAATATATAGAATTACAGAATTTAGATAGAGATACCACAAGTAGCAATGTTATAGAGAAATTGAAAGAAATTTTTGCTCGTCATGGTATACCGTTAACTTTGGTATCAGATGGAGGAACACAGTTTACCTCAAGAGAGTTTAAAATATTTTCTAAAGAGTGGGAGTTTGATCATGTAATTACTTCTCCTACTAATGCACAGAGTAATGGTATGGCAGAAAGAAATGTACAAACGGCAAAAAATATTCTGAAAAAGACTTTGGAGGATAACAAAGACATTCACATGTCACTACTTTTGTATAGAAACATGAGTATTATTGATCATAAGTTTAGTCCTGCAGAGTTATTAATGTCACGTAAGTTAAGAACAATTATTCCTGCACGTAGTTCTGAATTAAAACCTAAACAAATTAATTTTAGTGCTTATAATAAAGTATTAAGGGACAAAGTAAAGGTTAGTCAAAAACATTATAATAAAAATAAAAAAGATTTAAAACCTATTGAGGTAAATACAGAAGTTGTTGTACAGTTAAAGCCGAATGGGCAATGGTGGCCAGGAATAATTGTAGGTAAAATACGTCAGCGATCCTATAGAGTAAAAATGAGTAATGGGAATGTATTAGTAAGAAACAGAAAATTTATCAAGTTAAGAGGAAACAATCCTCCTGTCCAAGCAATGCCAAGTTACTCATTTTTGCCTCCACAGAGGGAGGAGAGGCTGATTAAATGTTTTATAGAGTTAGAGAACAGTGATGAAAGTGCAACAGGTATACAAGAACAAAGTACTCAACAGGATTGTGATAGTGATGAAAGTGTACCTCTAGACACTTCTAGTGAATATGATAGTGTTAGTAATAGTCCTGTTAATGTTTCGCTAAATGAGTCTAATGTACAAAGACCTATTAGTGAAGATGAACTTGAGCCAAGTTCTGAGGAGGCTTTTGTATTAAAAGAGAAAGTTACTTCTTGTGGAAGAGTCAGTAGACCTCGTCGGAAACTGAGCCTTTAGAAAAAGGGGGATGTAAGGGTATGCAACCTCTTAGTCTACATCTGTGTATGTTGGGTTGCCTACCTATGAGTGGAGTTGTACGACGAAGGTTGAATAAAGATCAGTGTTGAACCAGACATGGCGTTATCAATTACGTACGAACCAGAACCAGTTAATTACAAGCAAAACCAACACCATAACAAGGGTGGTTAAAACTTCTGCAATTTCTTACAATCAGGCCATATGCACGGAAAGCCTGGCATACTTTTTCAGCTATATAGTGAGAAAAGCTGAGTTTGCTGTCGAAAATCACTCCCAAATCTTTAATTGATTCACAACGATTTATTAAAACGTCGCCTATTACATAATTATACTTCAAAACATACTTTCTTTTTGAAAAGCTGAGTATATTAGATTTGGAAGCATTGAGAAATAATTTGTTGGTGTGACACCAGTCAGTTAATGCATCAATATCTCGCTGAAGCACTACACAGTCTTCTTCAGAGTGTATAGCATGAAAGATTTTCAAATCATCAGCAAAAAGCAACTTGTTACAGTTAATTGATTCTGCAATATCATGAATAAATAAGGTAAACAACAAAGGTCCTAGGTTGGAACCTTGAGGCACTCCAGATTTAGTAACATACTGATAAGATTTGTAGCCGTTGAAAGTAACATATTGTTTCCTGTTATAAAGATAATTTTCAATTAATAATAAAGCTGATGTGTGAAACCCAAGATGAAAAACCTTATTTAAAAGGATGCCATGATCAAGTCGGTCAAACGCTTTGGCAAAATCTGTGTAGACAACATCAAGTTGACCTTGCCTATCAACACATTCAATAGCAAACTGAGTGAAAGTTGCTAAATTAGTTACTGTGGAGCGCTTAGCGAGAAATCCATGCTGAAAGGGAGACAAAGATTTATGAATTATTGAATAAATTCTATTGTATAATACTATCTCTAACAATTTTGAAAAATTACATAGTATAGCTATGGCCCTGTAATTTCTTATATCGGAATGTTCCCCAGACTTAAAAATTGGAGTTGCTTTAGAATTTTTCCAAACATCAGGAAAAATGTGACTGGTTACAGAGAGATTGAAAATTTTTACTAAGGGTTTAACAAAAATGGAAATACAGTCTTTAACGATAAATGAAGGGATGTTATCCGGGCCTGCAGTTAGTTTGTTATTCAGTTTTTTGGATGCCGCAATGACTTCATGTTCTAAAATGTTGTTGAAATGAACTACTACCTGGCCATTGGCAAACTTGTCTTGCGTAAAGCTGGTTGCAGAGGATGAGTTAACAAAAACGCTTCTGAAAAAATCTGCAAAACCATTCACAATACTGGATGGATCATTCAAGGTGACGCCATCAAATTTCATTTGACCAGGAATTCTGGTAGTTCGATTCTTCGAATGCATAAAAGTCCAAAAATACTGATGATCTTCTGAAATTGAAGTCTCAACGATATTCAAGTAGTTTTGATAAGCCACTGTTATCTGACGCTTTACTATTGACCTATAGCTTTTGTACTGTTCAAGGATTAAGTTATTACGGCTCCTTTTATATTTCCTATATAAACTTGCCTTTAGCTTGATATTTCTAATAATTTCAGCAGTGAACCACGCAGGATACTTACGGGAATAAGATTTAAATTTAGGTACATATATATCAAATATGCTGTAGTAGTAGTAGTAGTGATGGGGAGGCGAAGCCAGGCAAGTAGGCCACCTTTGGCCCTTTTTGCCAACCCCACTGAACCAATCACTGAAAATACTGAAATTCTACACCCTAGAAAGCTCCTTGTCGAACCTACCAGACCTCCTGACGAAAGTCAGTATGTCCGACCATTTCGCTGAATATAGTGGCTCCTCCCCAAACTCCGTCGTGCCGAATATCTGAACCCTAAGGTTGCGATAAACTGCACATCTGCCCAGAAAGTGGAACGCTGTCTCGTCCTCCTCCCAGCATCTGGAGCAAATGGGGTCCCCCTACCACTCTCATAAGTGACAGATGTCTATTCAGCCGGCAATGGCCAGTGAGGACCCCCACCAGAAGGTTGAGCGTCTCTCTGCCTTTATTCAAAAGCCATTGCGTTCGGCCCCTGTCAGGGCCTGCTATGAATCTTTTGGCTTGCCTGCAGTCGTCTCTCTCTAACCAGGCTTTCGCCAGTTCCTTGTAGGCCCAGTTATCCAGGGCCACATTGACCTGGCGTCTACTAGTTCCCAGCATATGTTCTGAGCCAATGCAGCTATCCTAGCTAATCGGTCCGCTCTCTCGTTACCCGGTATACCAGTATGTCCGGGGACCCACAGTAGGGTCACCTTCTTATGTCTTGCCAACTTCTGAAGGGCGGCAGAGCATTCTTGTGCCAGAGCTGATCTGGCCCTCGAAGCTGCCACCGCTTTCAGAGCTGATTGGCTGATCAGAACACTTTTCGACTTCCGTCGAGTATGCCGCCATCAATATCGCATACACTTCCGCCTGGAAGACAGTCGTGCAGGTTCCCAGAGCGAAGCTCCGCCGCACTTCTTTACCCTCCAGACAGAAGCCCGCTCCCCCGGATCCTGACTCCTTTAAGAGCGATCCGTCGGTGAAGCATACGAGACTATTGGGCGGAAACTTGACTTTCCCTCTCATCCAGTCGTCTCTTTCCGGGATGACTAGTGAGAATCCGTTATCTAAATTTAAGATGTCCTTAGCTTTTTCCACCCTGAATGACGATATCGGGATATTACTCTCCGCGAATCGCTCTATTCTGGTGTGGCCAACTAATGGTTCTCGTGCTACCCACGTTCCCCCGTCACGCATTCTCAGGCAGGCCGACATCGCCTCTCTCTTTATCCAGAGGTGCAGAGGCAGCAAACCCAAGAGTACCTCCAGGGCAGCAGTGGGTGTTGTCCTCATGGCACCTGTTATGCTCACTGCTGCAAGCCTCCGAATCTTTGCGAGCTTGAGCCTAACAGAGACCTTCTCTACGCTCGGCCACCAGACCGAGCAGCCGTACTGGATCCTAGATCTTACTACTGCCGTATATAGCCAGTTTAGGACCTTGGGTTTGAGGCCCCAGGTTCCGCCGACTACCCGACGCAACTGCCACATGGTAGCTATAGACTTTTTATACACATAGTCGATGTGCTGTGCCCATGTGAGTTTATTATCAATTAACACCCCCAGGTACTTGACCTCCCGAGTTAGGGTCAGCGGTACACCGTGGAGAGTGGGGGCTTTAAAATCATCTATCTTCTTCCTGTGAGTGAATAGGACCAGCTCAGTCTTCACTGGGTTGATTGAGAGTCCTGATTCGCCACACCACCTGTCCAAAATGCTGCACGCCATCTGCATCCTATGGCAGACGACGCCCAGGAATCTACCAGAGACTAACACCAGGCCGTCGTCTGCGTAGGCCTGCGTGTAGAAGCCGGCCGAGCTAAGTCTCGTAAGGAGGCCATCCATAACAAGGCACCAGAGGCGGGGGGAGAGGCAGCTGCCCTGCGGGCAGCCCCCACTCACCCCAACCTCGAGCTGAACCCCGCCTAATGTTGCACTAGCCTTGCGATTCTGAAGTGCTGACCTTACCCAGCAGACCAGAGTGGGTGGAACACCCCTGGTCTGAAGGGCGGTGCATATATTAGCTGTTCGTGCTTTATCAAAAGCTCCCTGTACGTCGAAGAATACACCCAGAGCCACTTCTCTGTGAGAGAGGGCTCTTTCTACTTTTCCTACTATACAAGGGCGCTTCCAAGGGGGGGGGGGGGGTAGAGGGGGTAATTGCCCCCCCAGAACACGGAACAAAACTGACTAATTAAAAATAAGATGCAATAAGATGCATTGAAATTTAACTGTGTATGTTTATTGCTTTAAATATATTTTTCTGTTGACATTATTTATAATAAGTCTGGTTTTATTATGTGTGTTTTGTTTTGTTAATTTTCCCTATAATAACAAAATGGAAAATACCTGTGTAATGTTTAATTTGATCTTTGCGGCTGAAAAATTTTAATTTCATAAATATTCATCTCTTACCGTATTATATCTTCATTTGACAAGATGTTTATTGTACCCCCCCCCGTCTCCTTGGCGGCGCTCACTACATTATCCATAGAGTAACTACCCCCCCCCCCCCCAGACAAACTTCCTAGAAGCGCCACTGCTACTATAGCATGCAGTGCCGTTTCCGTGGAGCGACCTTGCCTATAGGCATGCTGATTATCATGGAGGGGATAGGTAACGAGCGTTTCCTCTATCAAATATCTGTCCACGATCTTCTCCAATGCTTTCATAAGAAAGGAGGTAAGACTGATTGGTCTATAAGACTTTGATAAAGAGTAGTCGATCTTCCCTGGTTTAGGGATGAACACTACTCTTGCTGCTTTCCAGGACGACGGTACGTATCCTAGCGCTAGCGAGCTCCGGAAAGCTGCCACGATATGTGGCAGCAACTCTTCAAGACCTCTTTGTAGTAGCGCGGGGAATATACCATCAGGTCCGGCTGATTTAAATGGACTAAACTCGTTTATTGCCCAGGAGACTGATCCGTCGGTTATCATCCCCTCGGCCAAGCCGGCGTCCCCTATCAAGGGAGCCGACTCAGCTTCTGGAGACAGATCGCCGGACTCTCCCGGGAAATGCGAGTCGAGGAGGTATTGGAGAGATTCCTACACCGATGTAGTCCATGTACCATCCTCTTTCTTGAATGAACTAATGGTTTGTCTCTTCTCGCAGCTGAGCAATTTCATTCGTCTGGCGGAGTCTGAAAGGGACTCCAATTCTCCAAATATGCTGTAAATAACTTTATAAAATTCTGTAGTTGCCAAATTGACATCTGAGATGTTATCTAAAAAAGAGGTCTGCAGCAATCAAAGCATCATACAGCCCAGGAAAATTTGCTTTACGGAAGTTATACATATTAGTATCACTCACAGATGGAAATGTGTTAGGTTTACTAACAATATTTTCAAAACATATATCCAGAGCTGGATGATAAGGAGCATCTTCATGTACCAATGGTGAAGTATCATGGCAAATCGAACAATCTTCATTTGATAATACTAAGTCTAACAATCTTCCAGTATCATTCAGAATATTATTACATTGCTTAAGATTAAGTATATTGAGTAAACCGACTACGGCATTCTTCTTCCTATCAGAATTACTCTCAAAATGAAAACTCGGAATATTAAAGTCACCTAACAAAATGATGCTACCTGATTGGAGACAAAGCATTTGTTCAAGTTCTTCTACAAAATGTTCATACGTATCATTAGGAGTAGTAGGGGGGATGTAAATAACAGCAATATGGAAGCGTTTAAAACCAACCCAACATTTGCAAGTAATACATCAATTAAAGGGAAACTTATATCTAGTTGAGAGATATCGACCACTTCCGACTTAATATGATCCTTAAAAGCTAGTACGACTCCACCCCCACTTTGCTCATTAACAACGCCGAATTTTCTATCCTTTCTATAAATAGTATAGGTTTCAGAGGGAAATAACTCACTACTCATAACATCTGGTTGTAAATTGGATTCAGTTAATGCTATAATGTCATATTCACTATCACTAACAGATGACACAAAAACATCAATTTTGCTACGAAGTCCGCGTACATTCTGATAGTAACAGCGAATGCAGTTCTCCTTACTGTTGGGCTTTACTGGTTTTCCGAAATGATTTTGGGAACTCCGTTGATATGCCTAATACTTATGTTCGACTCACCAGAGTCTAACCGTTCATTTAACTGATCCTTTACTTTCTTATAGTAAGCAAGTTGTTTAGGGGTGCGATCCACCGATATAAACACCTTATTTTTAAAGCGTGTACTACCGAGTTTCTTAGAATTTCTTACGATTTGGGATACTATAGATTCAGAGGGAGATGTGATCTTAATCGGACGGCGCCTTCCTTCCATTAATTTACCAAGACGAATAGGTCTAATAATGCTTTCATCAACATTCTGATCAATAACATGTAATATCTCTTTAACCAAATTCTTATCATTAGATACGCCATCTGCATCTTGCGTCTGCTCCTCAACTCCAAATATTATCAAGTTCTTACGACGTCTGGTTCTTTCATCAATCTCAGAAATAATCTCCTCAAGGAGATCATCCTGACACGATGAAGTAATCTCGCTTTTTGCATTCTTAATTGTCTGTATGTCATCTTGCAGTTTTAAGATGAGGGACTTTAAATCCTTAATTTCATTTCCAAAAGCTCGACAAGATTTGCACGACCAATCACATCCTTTGTTTGAATTAATTAGTCTAACTTCCCCGGAACTAATTTCTACACAAGAGTTCTTCAAAGGTTTTTTACAAATACAACATTTAACCATGTAAACAGCATCATACAGTCTATTGCAGCATGTGACGGGGCCATAATTAACAGAGGCTAGAATATCAGCGCACTGAATACAGTCCTGTAGAGTGTTTACCAATGGCGCGATACCACGATAAGAGCGTTCACCGGATCAACTCCTCGGAATGTTCGCTCTTCTAGGTACCCGATTTCGACTTTAAATAAGTTATTACAGTTACCTTTCAAGATCACTATGCCAAAACTGGAACCACTCACGATAGTTTAATAAGAAGAAAATTAGTCACTTATAAACCACTAATTATAATATTTGTTCGGGAGCTAACAAACTACCTGCACAAACGAAACTATAAAGATAAAAAGATGCCTGCAAAGTGTGGAGTACCAGGTTGCACTAGCAATTGTACTTCCAATAAAGGACATACCACACATAACCTTCCAGAGTGAAAAATAAGATTGGAAGGTGATTGTTAATGGGTTTCTAATTATTTACCTGCACAAACGAAACTATAAAGATAAAAAGATGCCTGCAAAGTGTGTAGTAACAGGTTGCACTAGCAATTGTGCTTCCAATAAAGGACATACCACACATAACCTTCCAGAGTGAAAAATAAGATTGGAAGGTGATTTTTAATGTGTTTCTAATTATTTACCTGCACAAACGAAACTATAAAGATAAAAAAGATGCCTGCAAAGTGCGTAGTACCAGGTTGCACTAGCAATTGTGCTTCCAATAAAGGACATTGTAGTGTACTCTCTGTATTTTATTTAAGCTCTATGCCTGATAAAATAGTGTTCTGTGTTCTGTGGAGTATTACTATGAAATAAAGAGGTTAGGTGTGAGTCATGTGGCGTCATACCAGTAATCCAGTATCAAGTCTTTTATTTCTATGTCTATGATTATTACAAAGTTAAATACATAACAAATTTGGCGACGAGAAGTGGTCGAGTCCTCGCGTATATGTGCACAGCCAAATAAGTAAAGTCAAGAGTCTACCAGTCCGACCAACCGTCACGTGTCCGTATTCTGTAAGTCTGTTGAATACTCACATTTCACTATGGCCCTTGCAGGGAGCATTGAATCATTTAATCCAAAAGATAATGATATAACATCATACTTGGAAAGATTAGAACAATTGTTTATTTGCAACAATGTAGCCGAAGAGAAAAAAGTGGCTATGCTCCTTACCCTCATAGGAGGGGAGGCATACTGCATTTTAAAAGACCTGTTGGCACCTGCATTGCCTAGTGAGAAAACATATGCTCAGTTAGGAGCCGAACTGAAGAGGCACTACAGTCCTAAAAGACTTACTATCGCTGAAAGGTATAAATTCTATACAGCATTTCAGAACGAAGAGGATATAAGATCTTTTGTATCCCGTTTAAAAGGTCTAGCAAAATTTTGTGATTTTGGACCCTTTTTGGATGATGCTCTTAGAGACAGATTAGTATGTGGAGTGAAGTCAGATGCCATCAAAAGAAGGTTGTTAACAGAAGATGGATTAAATTTTGAAAGAGCATATACTATTGCAATAGGAATGGAATTGGCTGAGGGCCAGTTGAAATGTATGGGTTCAGAGCAGAGTCAGGTCAATAAGCTATTTCAAAAACCATCAAGACAACAGTCATATGGTCAAGCACAGCAGGCTTCAAGAAAGCAAATGTATGGTCAGTCAGGTCAGTCCTCAAACCAGAGTTTCAAGCATCAAAATAGTCAAGTACCTAATCAGCCAATGAAAAAGTGCAAAAGGTGTCTGAAAGTGCATTGGGATGACAGTAAGTGTCCAGCTGTCAACTGGAGGTGTTTTTCATGCAATCAAACAGGGCATACAGCAAGGTCAGTCTTATGCAAAAACAGAGTCCATAATGTGTTAGATGAAGATCAGCAAGATTCAGAAGAGGATACATTGGAGTTGGGGTGGCTGAGTCTAAACTATGTGTCACAAGAGAAAAGTCTACAGGTGAAAGTGATTGTGGAAGGTAAACTGCTTAAAATGGAAGTTGATTCTGGAGCATGTAAGTCAGTAATGCATATAGATGATTACAATGAACTGTTTCCAGATATTGAATTAACCCCTGTTAGTTTTAAGTTGAAAGTAGTCACTGGTCAAAATGTCACAATTATTGGTCAAGCAGATGTTACTGTCCAATATGAAAAGCAAATTTGTAAATTACCTTTGATTATTCTAGATAGTATTGATCGATTTACACCATTATTAGGTCGTAACTGGCTGAATGTTATAAACCCATCATGGCGAAGTGTCTTAGTGGAATCAAAGTCAAGTGATAATGATCAAATCAAGTCAAATGTGTCAAGTAAAGGTCATGAGTCAATTGAACCGGGTATTTGTGAGGAAATTGTGCTGTCACAAGCACATTTACTCATGCAGTTAGTAAAATTAGGGATCTAATTTTGGAGGTCAAGAGTGAGTTTGCAAGTAACTTTCAAAGTAATAGTAAAAATCGTATCAAGAAATTCAAAGCAGAGGTTAAAGTAAAAGAAGATGTCAAACCAATATTTCATCGTGCTTATGAAATGCCATACTCCTTGAAACCAAAAGTTGAAGAGGAATTATCAAAAATGGTAGAGTCAGGGATTTTAACTAAAGTAAGCCATAGCAACTGGGCAAGCCCTATTGTAGTAGTGCCCAAAAGGAACTCTAATGATATTAGGATCTGTGTAGATTTTAAAAAATCAGTAAATAAAGTAATTGACAGTGAACATTGTGTACTTCCATTGCCAGATGACATTTTTGCAAGTCTAAGTGGTAGCAAATTTTTCACTGTCTTGGATCTCAAAGGAGCATTCCAGCAACTTGAAATTAGTGATTCTTCTAAAGAACTTTTTACAATAAATACTCATATGGGTCTTTTTCGTTACAATACACTAACATATGGAATTAGCTCTGCCCCAGGAATTTTTCAGTCTGTTATGGAAACTATACTGTCCGGACTGTCAAATGTTAAATGTTACCTAGATGACATTTTGATACATGGTTCTTCCCTATCTGAATGTCACCTTAATGTCAAAGCTGTCATGCAGAGGCTAAAAAATTATAATGTTAAAATCAATGAGAGAAAATGTGTGTTCTATCAAAATTCAATAGAATTTCTTGGACATAAGATTGATGAATTTGGTATTCATCCAACAAACTACAAAATAGAATGTATTGAAAAGGCACCAACACCAGAGAACTTAACACAGCTTAAGTCATATTTAGGTCTTTTAAATTATTATGGAAAATTTATACCAATGCTGTCAAGTAAACTTAAGCCACTATATGACTTATGTAAATCTGGAGTTGAATTCATTTGGACTGATGAATGTGAAAATACATTCCAAATGAGTAAAAAATTAATCACGTCAGAAGGAGTCCTTACCCACTTCAATCCATGTTTACCTATTTATGTTTCATGTGATGCAAGTGGATATGGTGTAGGGGCTGTCTTAAGTCACCATATTAATGGTGAAGAAAAACCGGTATTGTTTGCATCAAGTACTCTTTCAGCAGCAGAAAAGCTTTACTCAAATTTAGAAAGAGAAAGTTTGGCGATTATTTTTGCTTTAAACAAATTTCATAAATATATTTTTGGCAGGAAATTTGTGTTGCTTTCTGATCATCAACCATTGCAATATATATTTGGTAGAAATAAAGGTATTCCAGTGACAGCAGCTTCTAGAATCACACATTGGGCCATTACTCTATCAGCTTACGATTATGACATACAGTACAAAAAGGGTAAGCTTCTTGCAAATGCTGATGGTTTGTCACGCCTTCCCATGTCAAGTGAAACCCAAATACCTAGTTCACTATACTCATTCAACTTAATTGAAAATATTCCACTTCATTCAAATGACATTTCAAAAGCAACAATTAAAGATTTGACCTTAGTGAAGGTTATTGATCACACAAAATCTGGGTGGCCTAGTACAGTTCAGAATGAAAAGTTAAAACCGTTTTTTCTCAGAAGAAATGAGTTGTCTGTGGAAAATAATTGTCTCTTATTAGGAAATAGAGTAATAATACCCGAAGCATTACAAAATGAAGTTTTAGAACTCTTCCATGAACAACACTTAGGGATAGTCCGTACAAAAATGTTAATTCGAGCTTACTGTTGGTGGCCAAATATTAACAATGACATTGAAAAATTTATAAGTCTATGTGAGATTTGTCAAACATTCCAAAATTTTTCAAATAACACTACCTTGTCCTGGCCAGCACCAACAAATAATTTCTTCAGAGTCCACGTTGACTTTTTTCATAAAGATGATTATACCTTCCTTATTTTAGTTGATGATAAGTCCAAATGGCTAGATGTAAAATTGATGCAAAATGGGACAAATGCAAAGAATACCATACTTAAATTGAAAGAGACCTTTGCTATTTTTGGATTGCCTGTTGAATTAGTCTCAGACAATGGTCCCCCATTTAACTCTCAAGAATTCATTGCATTTTGCCAGGCAAATGGAATAAAACCAATAAAGTCCCCACCCTATCATCCTCAGAGCAACGGTCTTGCTGAGAGAAATGTACAAACTGTAAAAAAAAGCCTAGAAAAGGCCTTATTTTTCGATAGAAAGGGAGGAATAAGCACTTATATTTTAAAAACCCGTCTATACAATTTCTTATTTACACATAGATGTACACCCTCTACAGTTACAGGAATTTCTCCATCAGAAAATATTTTAAAAGTAAAACCAAGGACCCGGTTTGACTTATTAAAACCTTGCTCACATAAAGAATGGCTTGATTCTAACTCTGACAACTTTCGGAAAACGAAACTTTATACTTTGAACCAACCTGTCTATGTCAAAAATAAACAACTGAAAGTTTGGCAAAAAGCTAGGGTTGTGAAAGTATTAAGTTTCTCTACATATTTAGTACAAGTTAACAATGTCATAAGACATGTTCATTCTAGCGATATACGAACATGCCTAGACAGTGTAAGTGTATCAGATGATCATAATGTGCAAGTACCTCTTCCACATAGAGAGTTTAACTCTTCATCAAGTGTACCATCTAATAACTCTCCTTTAGCTGTACCTGATATTAACCTTAGGTCAGATCGTAGTATGAACATGGAAGTACCAGCGATTGAAAATCCAAATACAAAATCATCAAATTCTAACCAACAGTGTCAACCAACAGACACAGTCAAATCTGGATCTGGAACTCCCAAGTTCACTAGTACACGATCAGGTAGAATGGTTAAGCCTCCACGGAGACTAGACTTGTGAACTTGTTAATATTTAAGTAGGAGGAGAAATGTAGTGTACTCTCTGTATTTTATTTAAGCTCTATGCCTGATAAAATAGTGTTCTGTGTTCTGTGGAGTATTACTATGAAATAAAGAGGTTAGGTGTGAGTCATGTGGCGTCATACCAGTAATCCAGTATCAAGTCTTTTATTTCTATGTCTATGATTATTACAAAGTTAAATACATAACAGACATACCACACATAACCTTCCAGAGTTAACAATAAGATTGGAAGGTGATTGTTAATGGGTTTCTAATTATTTACCTGCACAAACGAAACTATGAAGATAAAAAGATGCCTGCAAAGTGTGTATAGTACCAGGTTGCACTAGCAATTGTGCTTTTAATAAAGGACATACCACACATAACCTTCCATGGTGAAAAATAAGATTGGAAGGTGATTGTTAATGTGTTTCTAATTATTTACCTGCACAAACGAAACTATAAAGATAAACAGATGCCTGCAAAGTGTGTAGTACCAGGTTTCACTAGAAATTGTGCTTCCAATAAAGGACATACCACACATTACCTTCCAGAGTGAAAAATAAGATTGAAAGGTGATTGTTAATGTGTTTCTAATTATTTACCTGCACAAACGAAACTATAAAGATAAAAAGATGCCTGCAAAGTGTGTAGTACCAGGTTGCACTAGCAATTGTACTTCCAATAAAGGACATACCACACATAACCTTCCAGAGTGAAAAATAAGATTGGAAGGTGATTTTTAATGTGTTTCTAATTATTTACCTGCACAAACGAAACTATAAAGATAAAATATGCCTGCAAAGTGTGTATAGTACCAGGTTGCACTAGCAATTGTGCTTTTAATAAAGGACATACCACACATAACCTTCCAGAGTGAAAAATAAGATTGGAAGGTGATTGTTAATGTGTTTCTAATTATTTACCTGCACAAACGAAACTATAAAGATAAAAAGATGCCTGCAAAGTGTGTAGTACCAGGTTGCACTAGCAATTGTGCTTCCAATAAAGGACATACCACACATAACCTTCCAGAGTGAAAAATAAGATTGGAAGGTGATTTTTAATGTGTTTCTAATTATTTACCTGCACAAACGAAACTATAAAGATAAAAAAGATGCCTGCAAAGTGTGTAGTACCAGGTTGCACTAGCAATTGTGCTTCCAATAAAGGACATACCACACATAACCTTCCAGAGTGAAAAATAAGATTGGAAGGTGATTGTTAATGTGTTTCTAATTATTTACCTGCACAAACGAAACTATAAAGATAAAAAGATGCCTGCAAAGTGTGTAGTACCAGGTTGCACTAGCAGTTGTACTTCCAATAAAGGACATACCACACATAACCTTCCAGAGTGAAAAATAAGATTGGAAGGTGATTTTTAATGTGTTTCTAATTATTTACCTGCACAAACGAAACTATAAAGATAAAATATGCCTGCAAAGTGTGTAGTACCAGGTTGCACTAGCAATTGTGCTTCCAATAAAGGACATAAACAGAATTGGGTGAACGGTATTCCTCGTAAGGGCTGGTTATATTTATAAGAATAAAGACAATAATTTACAAACATTTCAAAGGATAAGACCTATTTTAAAGCACAATGTGGTACCTACAATGTTTTCTGGACCTCCCAAATATCACAGAAAAAGACAGTTAATAGAACTCAGCTGGGCATGTATCTGGGCATACCTACGAAAAGATTTGTTAGTGAAGGGGAATCAAGACCAGCAAGAATGGCTTCAAAGTGACCTAATAGTGAATTTTTCTAGCTCATGTGAAAATTTACAAAGTAAATTGAGTGTTCATTTAAGTGGAAGTGGCAGCAGGAAACAGGTTGCGTTTATTTATATTTTGTAGTGTTTGACTATGATGAACCAGACATCAGATGTAAGTGGTATTAGTAGTAGTAGTTCTAAAAAGTATTTTCTCAATTTATCAACAGAAATGAACTCTTAATACGTATAAAATGTAATAATTATTTATTCTGAAACTATAAAACAATTTACGGTAACCGCTTAAGGCAAATTTATGAATCTGAAAAAAAGATTAGAATCAAGGGTGTCTTCGACTTACATTCTGCTCAATATGGACAAGTTAAATTTAATGTCTCCAATTTAGCAAAATTACACACTTGTACAGTAGATCATGGAGAAATAAGTATTGACTGTTTTAGAGATATTTTAGCAAATAATTTAATGAATCAACCTCAACAAATTTCAGATTCAGCAATTCAATATATAGCAGGTTACGTTAGTTTTAAAGTTTTAGCCAAACTGCAATGTACAGCTTGTATAAATGTTCTTGTCAATACAGAAATAATAGAACATGGGGAACAAAATTACTTTGATATATTAACCCTTAACCGGTAACGTGCAAGTTCGGGGCATAGTTGGTAACGTGCAGTCTGTGAGACTGTAACCTCTTTGAAGCTTAAAAAATCAAATTCTCCTATTTATTTTTTGGAAAAAATGCATGAAGATTTGTTGGATATATATCCTTTAATAATAATTTTGTATAAAGTAGCAGAACATGTGATGTAAAGAAAAAAAATTATGATAATTATTAACTAGAACACACGCACAAATTTGTAGGACCAAGATAATAAAAAAAATTTGACCACACTCAAATCTATATATTTTGTGATTGATAACAAGTAAAGAAGTAAAGCAATACACCTATAAAAATATTTTGGTAAAAAATGACGGACCTGCCATGACTACCAGTTGAGAAAAATTATAACGCGAACCGTAACGTGCCGTCTCGCAGACTGAACCAAACTAACAACTAAGCACATCTGGAATGTTGTTTATGCAAACTTATTGATAAACAGGATATAAAAGGGATACCAATGGCTGGTAGATTAGATGAGGTCATTTACCAGAAATGCTGTAAGGTTTTGTTGTAGGGTCGAATTTAAGATTGCTTGCAGTCTCACAGACGGCACGTTACCAGTTAAGGGTTAAACAGAGACGGCTTAACCCTTCCATCAGAGTTTACAGTTCAAGTAACAGTCCTTATGCACAATATAATTAAAATGTTTATTTCATACCAATATGAAAGCAAGTTTTTAGGATGTAAATTCCACAAATCAGTTTTAATTAAAATTGCAAAGGAATACATCAATATACATAGAGATGAGTTTAGTTTTAGAGACATTTGTTCATGTAATCAACCCCAAACTGAAATGCTGCTTGAATTAATGTTACCGGTTTTAGCAAATATTTTTATTAATAATTACACAAAAACAGTTCAAGATAAAATACAGACTGACAAAAATAAAAAGAGCAAGTCTAAGGAAAATGAGAAATGTCCAACAGAAAGGAAAATCTCTAAATTAAGCTCCTAGTCTCAATACATGTTACATTTTTGTACTGATAACCACCGGCCTTTTTCACCATTTTATTTTTTCAAAAAGTATTTTTCTTAACTTATCAACCGAAATGAACACATAATACACAATACACAATAAATACATAATAATTATTCTGAAACTACGAAACAATTTAAATTTTCCGCGGAATGCCCGCTGTTCGGCTCACGGTGACCGACCCCCTATTTGACAGCTAAGCGACGTTGCCACATCGAAGGCTCTGGCCTAGTGAGTGGAGTCGGCCATGTTCAGATGCACCATGATGCACACGACATCCGACAGTATGAAACTATTCCTATTGGTTGAAATATTCAAAATGATGTCAAATCAAAATATTTCAACCAATAGAGGCAGTTTTGTATCGTTGGATGTCGTGTGCATCTGAATTAAGCTTTTAGCTAGCATATGACATCCGACGATACGGAACTGTTCCTATTGGTTCATGGCCGTCTCTATTCACTAGGCCGGAGCATTCAAATATGGCAACGTTGGAGATCAGGCCGTGTTTTCATTTGTTGTTATGTCATGTGTATTCTTCCAGGTGAAGAAAATATGGTTGGAAGGTGATTATTAATTTGTTTCTAATTATTTACCTGCACAAACGAAACTATAAAGATAACAAGATGCTTGCAAAGCGTGTAGTACCAGGTTGCAGCCCAGTAGAGGACTACCAAACCATGGCCAAACATCACCTTATTCCAGATTAAAAAGAACGTAGCAAGGTGATTTTGAATGGGTTTCTACTTATTTACCTGCACAAATGAAACTATAAAGATAAAAAGATGCCTGCAAAGCGTGTAGTACCAGGTTCCACTAGCAATTGTGCTTCCAATAAGGGACATAAACAGAAGTGGGTGAAAGGTATTCCTCGGAAGGGCTGGTTATATTTATAAGGATAAAGACAATAATTTACAAACATTTCAAAGGATAAGACCTATTTTAAAGCACAATGTGGTACCTATAATGTTTTCTGGACCTCCCAAATATCACAGAAAAATACAATTAATAGAACTCATCTGGGCATGCATCTGGGGCATACCTACGAAAAGATTTGATAGTGAAAGGGAATTAAGACCAGCAAGAATGGCTTCACAGTGACCTAATAGTGAATTTTTCTAGCTCAAGTGACAATTTACAAAGTAAATTGAGTGTTCATTTAAGTGGAAGTGGCAGCAGGAAACAGGTTGCGTTTATTTTTATTTTGTAGTGTCCGACTGTGATGAAACAGACATCAGATGTAAGTGGTATTAGTAGTAGTAGTTCTAAAAAGTATTTTTCTTAATTTATTAACCCAGATGAACTCTAATGCATATAAAAGGTAATAATTATTCTGAAACTATAGGCCAACTATTTGAAAGCGAAGCCACGTTGCCACATCTAAGACTCCGGCCTAGTGTAGAGTCGGCCATGATCGAATTGATAATATCGATAAGGCTTTTTCACGAGATCTCGGTCCAACACTGTGTACTACCGGGTACAGAACTGGACATTTTCGCGTCAAACGGGGATAGGGGAAGGCGGATGTGACGTCATTCGAATACGACAAGGTCACGTGATACGAACTGCATTCCTACCCGCCAGACGTAGGTGAGGTACTGGCGGGTGAGTTTGTTATGTCAATAGGAAACAAGGAAAGCGGTTCCCTTGCGGGAACTAGAACTGCCGTGGAGAGGGAACCCGTTTGTCATCTGTCCATATCCGGTTCATTTTACTCAGAGATCTCGCGAAAAATCCTTGATGTATAGCAGACATCCCTACCCTGAAGCAAGTCTTTGAGCATTTTTTCGCGAGATCTCGGTCCAACACTGTGTACTACCGGGTACAGAACTGGAATTTTCGCGACAAACGGGGATAGGGGAAGACGGATGTGACGTCATTCAAATAAGACAAGTAAGGATTTTTCGCGAGATCTCGGAGTAAAAGGAACCGGGAATGGACCGATGAGAGACGGGTTCCCCCTCCACCAAAGTTCAACTTCCCGCAAGGGAAACGGCTCCTAATGACATAACAAATGTCACCCGCCAATACCTCATCTACGTGGGGTGGGTAGGAATTCAATTCCCGGTATCACGTGACCTTGTCATATTCGAATGACGTCACATCCGTCTTCCCCTATCCCCGCTTGACGCGAAAATGTCCAGTTCTGTTCCCTGTAGTACACAGTGTTGGACCGAGATCTCGCGAAAAACCTTAAAGGTCACGTGATACCGGGAACTGAATTCCTACCCGCCAGTCGTAGGTGAGGTACTGGCGGGTGACATTTTGTTATGTCAATAGGGAGGCGGTTCCCTTGCGGGAACTAGAACTGCCGTGGAGAGGGAACCCGTTTGTCACCTGTCCATACCCGGTTCATTTTACAGATCTCGCGAAAAAATGCTTTTTGTATTGATTGGTAGTGTTCAACGGGACTTAGCAGACGTCAGCGCTTGTGGGCGCTTTGCGCTAACTAACGGATGAACGACAAGCTGTCAAAAAAGCGCCAGTCAGCTTGGTAAGCGCTTTAAAAAAGCGCTGTTTGGTTAGCAAAGCAGCACATAACTGGAAAAAAGTTATTTGTAGTTTTGACAGAAGCAGTTACCTTTGTTTAGTGTCAATTTAATATCAGGTTTTGTGATTTTATAGGTTTTTGACAATACAAATGATAAATATTAAAATATGGAAATGGATATGACAGTTTTTTCACGTCAAAAGGAAAGTCGTTCAACGGTCACTCCTAGCACCTGCAAGCGCTTCCATGCTAGCGCTTTTGCGCTAGGTCCCGTTGAACCAGTGATGTTAACACTCCAAACGTACTTTTCCCTATGCCAACTTGAAAATTTCCCTACATTTCCCTACGTAACTATTTCTGTGTTTTTTATAAATGTTTTGTCGTTTTGTGTATGACTTACCAACAACCACAGACACACAGAGCGATGACAAGTGAAGAGTTGTACAATATTTGCTAATAAAATCCGCTAGAAAAATGGCCGTCCCGTGTCTAAGCACGTTCTAGGCCATGGTCTTTCTTTCCATTTGTAAATATAGGAGAATACCACCGCCGACCGCGTAGACGGCCATTTTTTTGGCGGACTTATTCTCAAATACATTTTTACGACTGTTGTACAAAAAATGGTGTTGAGGCCTATTGCATTTTTTGCACAACTAGGTTTCTGAATACGATATTATTTTTGGTCTGCTAATAATAACGAAGATAATTTATTAAAATATATGTATTACAAAAAACAAGGTAATATTCTTACTCACATTCTCTCAAGCACAGAATCTCATGAGCCGCGAGCACACAGAACTAAAAACTACTTTGACATTTGCCCCTTCACTAATTTCAAGTTCTGTGCATTGAATCCAAAAGGACGGGTCCGCGTTAGTTGAGACGGTGTTGTACGTTGTACCTTGAAGATAAAAATTTCCCTACAAAATAGAATTTCTCAAATTTCTGTCCCTTTTTCCCTATCATCTGTTTTTAAGATGATTTTTCCCTACGAATAGGGAATTTCCCTACGAGTTAACATCACTGCGTTGAACATACCCATTGACACTTCTTCGAAGTCAAGTGTCAAGTCAACACATAACCTAACCTAATAGTTAGAAGGTCAAGTCAGTGATGTTAACTCGTAGGGAAATTCCCTATTCGTAGGGAAAAATCGCCTTAAAAACAGATGATAGGGAAAAAGGGACAGAAATTTGAGAAATTCTATTTTGTAGGGAAAATTTTATCTTCACGGTACAACGTACAACACCGTCTCAACTAACGCGGACCCGTCCTTTTGGATTCAATGCACAGAACTTGAAATTAGTGAAGGGGCAAATGTCAAAGTAGTTTTTAGTTCTGTGTGCTCGCGGCTCATGAGATTCTGTGCTTGAGAGAATGTGAGTGAGAATATTACCTTGTTTTTTGTAATACATGTATTTTAATAAATTATCTTTGTTATTATTAGCAGATCGAAAATAATATGGTATTCAGAAACCTAGTTGTGCAAAAAATGCAATAGGCCTCAACACCATTTTTTGTACAACAGTCGTGAAAATGTATTTGAGAATAAGTCCGCCAAAAAAATGGCCGACTAGGCCGTCGGCGGTGGTATTTTCCTATATTTACAAATGGAAAGAAATACCATGGCCTAGAACGTGCTTAGACACGGGACGGCCATTTTTCTAGCGGATTTTATTAGCAAATAGTGTACAACCACGTGGGGGCAACTAGCATTACAGAATGGGAAACAGGGCGGGGCCAATGTGGAGGACATATTGCAACCCAAAATAATGGCGGCTCAGACCACAGAAACACTGGATCAGCCCGCATTTCTGTGATCCGTGGTTGACAACGGCGCGAAATTCAATGGTCTTCTCGTGGTCTTCTCTAGCTGTTCTTCATGATGTCTTCAGTTTTTAAAAGCGACACATTAACTTTAAGCAATTAAAAAGTGAGTCTAATAATGCATAGTGCCAAAAATTTTGCAGCCACACCAAACGCGTCAACCAGTTGCCCTCATAGATCAAATACAAACATATTTTGTGGCAAATACCGTATAGCCAGAAGAAGAACATTCGAATTTCCCTCCAAGCGCCGCCGACATTAACCTCGTTTTTCTTTGAGTGTTGTTTTGGTTTGCTCCACACATTGCTTTATTTGTGAAACTGTTAATGGAAAACTGTTGATGGAAAATTTGTTTAAACATTATTTTTTATACTCGAAACCATTTCATATGTGAATGAATTTGTTAGGGAGTTTGAACTGTTTGAAGGCTTCAAACTTTACAACCACAAAGCAGGTATGAAGTACAGCCAAGAAGCAAGAAATAAATGGGGCTCAAACACTATAAGCTCCTGATGAAGTGCAACTGTAGTTAAATGAGCGAGTACAAAGCGCAAGTATATTTATTACCGAATTTCTATGCAATACTATTTATTAGTCATTCATACACTCTCACTACTTTAATTTTCTATTCTTCTATTTTAGATCATACACAACCACATCTGAGGTATAGGTTGTAAGATGCTGCGTTGTCCGCAGTGTCTACCTTCATGTTAATAATTTTGATGAATATTATTGCAATGAGAGACGAGCTATTCAGTGGACGAGCTTATACGTATAAGTGACCAACAAAGATGGAGAAACCAATGTTAAGCAGTGCCTTCTCAGTTATGGATTTGACAGATTGGCAATAAGATGCTCAACACAGATGAAAATAGAAAATAATACTTGCAGAGGCTAGGGCGCTTGAAGTATTCTACAGCAAAGCTAAGTAAGTATATCCTATTTACTTCAAGAAAAAGCCAGTGATGTTATACAGTTGATCAGCCTAAAGACCTAACTGTACAAAGGGTCCAGACAATTAAAAGTTTACATTTTTATAACTAACTAGCTGACCCGACAGACGCTGTCCTGTCTTAGTTATGAATATTGAAATTGAACTTAAATCTGCAATAAATAATAATTACCTATCTGAAGAGCATAGCGATCACTGACATACTTTTTGATATCCAACATGTTTTGTTTCGTTTTCGGGCCCATAAATAAATAATGATGATTTTGTCAACACGGAACAGGCTACGTGATCATGTGGAAAACATGCATTATCAAGATTGATCCCACAAATGTTCAACGACTGCCCTGCTATTTAGTTATCGTCATGCAAATGCAAGCCGCACTGAAAATTGCAACCGCTTAAAGTCGAATGGCATGTTGCTTAAAATCATGGGGATGCGTGGAATCAAGACGTCTTCGCTTTTATATTCCCCTGTATGTTTAATCAATTATACGTTTTTTCTCTGAACGTATTTCCGACCCAAAGTCAAGTAGAAAAGTTCACTTAAACATGTGCCTAAAGTCTGGTCTTCAAGATACATGGTGTCAAATTTTGGAAAATATAGAATGTATGCCACTGACCTTAAAAAAAATAAATATTGTTTTTCAGACGAAACAGATGAAAATCCAACTTTTCTGTCTTTTGATGTCTCTTCGTAACCCACTTTGTTTTGGAGGAAAAAATAAAAACCACTTCATAGGCCGTCGAAAAAGTGGAACTATGAAATGAAGTGGTTTTTATTTATTTGTTCCAAAACAAAGTGAGATACGAAGCGACATTAAAAGAAAAGAAAAGGTATTTTTATCTGTTTAATCTGAAAAACAGAATATAATTTTTTCAAAGTTAGAGGCGTATATCTTTTTGTTAATATTCCCGTGGGACTGCCCCCCGACCCCCGACACGCCACTGGAAAGGATAACTATCTTCTGGTCAGTGGTGACTTAGATTCTTAATGCAGATTAAAAAACGGCTCATTAATGTTAGTCATTGATGAAAAAACAATTTGATTTCCAATCTTTCACACCCTGTATCTTGAAATCCAGAATCTTCAAGCTACATGTCGATCCATTGTTTATTCAGGGTAACTTCACATCATTATGGACATTCAGATAGGGACATGAAGCCTTAATATGCTCAATTTTCAAGATACAGAGTGTCAATGTTTCCTTTTATTTTGATTTTATCTCAATTATCCCGAAATAAAATGGCACAACGTATCTAAAATTATGTATCGGGTATTCAACCACGGTTTTGCTAACATGAATAGAGGCGTCACCTACGGCACATCGAACTCTTTTAAATTAAGGAAACTTTTTTCCGTTTTGGAGCATCAATCTGACTATTAAAAACATCGTTTCCCCAATATGTGTTACGAAAAAAAGGTATACTTTGTTTAAGTCCCTAGAGGTAACAGTTTTCAAGATAACCTTTACTATAATATCCAAGGCCGCCCAATTACTTGTAAAATGTGATCAAAAAATTATCGGTTTTCTGGCACGAATTAATATTAGGTAGATCAAAAAAACATGTTTCAAATATATCTAGTTTTTAAAATAGGTGATGTTGAAATTTCAGAATACTTCGTAAATGGTATTTAAAGCTATGAGCCTAAGCCTGGTATTCATTCGTGCGAAAATACAGATAATTCTTTTGATCGCAATTTACAATTCGGTCGCATTGAAAATTTCAATGAAGATTATCTCGAAAACAGTTACCTCTAGAGACTGAAACAAATCATACCTTCTTCATGTAAAACATATTGAGGATTTTTTTGAAACACTGATGCAGCAAACCGAAAAAAAGGTTTTATAATTTAAATCCATTCAATGTTCCTTGCGTGGCGTCCTCTATTCATGATAGCAAAACGATGGTTGAATTTGGATTTTTAACCTTAAAAAACCCCCGATACGTAATTTTATATCGTTGTGCCATTTTATTGCGAAAGAATTGAGAAAAAACGAAAATAAAAGAAAACATTTTGACACCCTGTATCTCGAAAATGAAGCATTTTAAGGCTTCATGTTCCTATCTCAACGTTCATAGAAATGTGGGGTCTATCACCTGGCAAGCGCTGTCCGTCGATTATACGGACACCCTGTATGAGCTTTTTTTATTTGAGTGTGAGTCATAAATATGCCTTTGAAATTACGGTCTATCAGTAATTAACACTCTGTATACGCATTTGTCATTATTTATACGACGCACAATTGACGTTTAAACATCTAACACCTAACCGGTATTTTTGACAGCAACGTCATACATGGCAACAATAACAAACAAATCACTAACACTACACACCCTTCGTAGTTGTCAAGTTTTCTCACATTTTTTCAAATTTTCTAGTATTCTGAATAATTTTCCTTAGATTTCTTCCCATAAGAACCTTCTACGAAGTAATAGTAAACTTATAAAAAAAAATGGATAAAATTGGTAAAGCCGTTCTCACGTGATGCCGTGACCAAGGGAAAAAGGGACTCATTTTTATATATAGAGATTCACCTTTATTATGTCTCGAACCTATTTGCTGTATTTCATACTCAGAGGAGAGAAGAATTATTACTCTGAGATTTCATATTTATACTCTCAAAATTTGCATTTCAAAGTTTTATTATTTATTACTATTGTTTTTATGATCAATAAAAAGTATTTATTTTGATTTATTTTGGTTGTTATTCATAAATGCAGATGTTCCTTTTTATAAAGTGGCAGATATGGGTAGGGTTTTCATTTATTTATTTATTGATTGTACAATTTGGAATCATAAATAACACAAAATCATGTCATGTATTGCTGTTTTAATCCCATAGTTTTGACAAAGTTAAATGCTAAGGCTCCATATGGTTCAATAGGTTACGCTCCAGGTTTGCTAGGCTGTGGAATTGTGGATATTGATTACATTTCAATTAATTCTAATCTTCTATCTGTGACAACTGTTAGGTATATACCTACTATAGTTTTCATGATCAACAAAAAGTATTTATTTTGACTTATCTTGGTTGGTATTCATAAATACAGATGTTAGTTTTTATAAAGTGGAAGAGTTAGCTGAGATTTTCGTTTATTTATTGATTGTTAGTTTCATATTAATTTTTTTTTAGTTGGCATACCATCACTTAAAATAAAGGGTAATGTGCCAGAACAATACCTCCGAGGTGGTGTGGAAATTTTTATATACTAGGGTAATCAGGTGCAAGATTAAAAAGCATGGACCTTGAATACTCTAGTTTAGTAGCATATTGCATTTCTTGCTAATATTTTTTACCCTGTTTCATGTGGTTACTTTATTCACTGTAGGTCAAACTGAGACGAGGTGAGGAATGAAAACATAAACCATATGCTTGATGGAACTTCAATAAAGACGATTATTATTATTGTTGTTATACTTGAATGTATTTTAAGACAATTTGTATTATATTATTTATAAATTACACATACAATAATCATATTAATCATATTTAATATTTTCTTGCAAATAAATGAAAGAATGAATAGGTATTTTCATTGTTTTGCTCCAATTTTTTAATTTTCAAGCCAATCACTGATTGATTGATTGAAATCAAACATCAATCAATCAGTCAATGATTGGCTAACATCAAAAATTATGATAATCTTGACATAAAAAGGTAGAGCATCTACAGATTTGTGCAACGATGTGGCAACATCGCCTCGAATTCTTGATACATCTGGCAACCCTGTGGCGGCCATGTTGCAACCCAAAATAATGGCCGCTGACATTGACATAAGTCATTCGTGTTTCCAGTGAAATAACACGGAATTGTGCCTTCTTAAGCGTACCTGTTTTGTGGTGTACAACTCTTCACTTGTCATCGCTCTGTGTGTCTGTGGTTGTTGGTAAGTCATACACAAAACGACAAAACATTTATAAAAAACACAGAAATAGTTACGTAGGGAAATGTAGGGAAATTTTCAAGTTGGCATAGGGAAAAGTACGTTTGGAGTGTTAACATCATGTGTGGTAAACTGTGTCCTGTGAACCCGCAACACGATGTCAGCGCCGTCTGGATATTTTGTTGAAAATAAAAGTGACATTGCTGATATATGTCACTGTCAATATGACAAGATTCTAACTCTAACCTCATTTGTTAATTTTGTTATTTCATTTTGGTTTGGGGTCGCGGCGTGGGCGTGGGGCTGTTTTTGTTCTTTTTCCTGATATTTCTCATTTGAAGGTAAGTTATCGTATTTTCGTGTCTTTCTGAGGCGTGAAACACTCATAGCATAGAATGTTTTTAAGTGTACATGTAACTATTTCTGATAAAATAATCAAAACAAATTATCCCGCCATATTCAACCATGTGGTATTTTAATTTTCAGATATTCCGAAGACGTGGAAGCATGGTAAAAGGGTGAGTTTATTGATCACGAATATCAAGATACATAAATAGACCCTTTTTTATTATCATACTCTTTCTGAGGTGTTGTTGATATCTGTCAATACATAGTATTTACCATGGCTAGCTCTTCTGTTACTTCGATTTCTCAGTACAGATACAGCACACGGAAATGCCAATTTCCCTTGTACGAAAACAAGTACTACTGGGGCGGGAGCCATTCTGAACCTCAACATAAAAAATTCCAAAAACCCTGAAGTGAGGCAGCTATGGCTTCGTGCTTGTGGAATTAGTTCAGATTCAAATAGTACATATTTATTTGTTTGTGAAGACCATTTCCTTCCGTCAGATTATATGTGTCCACAAGACCCCAATTCACGATTGAACTGCAGAGCAGTTCCAGAGGTCATTGTTTCTAATCCACAAGATATAACAAATAATTTGAATCTTGCACCCTCCTTGAAGGAATGCTCTGCTGGTTCCTCAGCAAGTATCTGAGATTCACCTTCAACATCTGCAGCAAGTGGTCGGGTTTTTGAGTCCACAGAAGTATTAGACCAGTTACCAGGTATTACTGCTGCTGTTTTACATGATCACTCATACTTCTCCTAATTGGGTTCTGCTGTGCAAACACATTCTAATGATAGATTTTCATTTTTATCAGAACAATCCAGCTCTTGCCTAAATAGATTAGGGATTTCAAAAAGTGAGTTGTCAGAAAAAGAGTCCAAAATGTTGATGATATCCATGTGAAACTTTATAGTTTCTTGGATAAGTTAGGTCACTTGCCTTATGTTGAAACTAACTTTAAGACCAGCTTGAACAGACATATAAAATTGTCTCAGCCTTGCAAGGACCATGATATTCTTCAGGATATCATTGGTAAGTGTATAAGACTGACAATTTTTAAATATGTCTGTGACAAGGATTCACTGAAAAGACCTTCTGATGGTCACCAGAGGAAAATAAAAGAGTTCAAGGCATTATAATCTGTTGTTAATTGAATAATGACTGCCCTTTATTTTCTTTTTTTTCCATATGGACCTCCATGGATGGATCATCAGTAACCCGGCTGTGACTTAAGTAGGTACCTGATATGACAAATTTTTTTCCTTACTGTGATAGAATTGTGTTTTAGTTTGTATTTAAAGACATTTAAGTTATTTTTATTTGTTATAATTGTTATTCAATATTTTGTAATATGATGTCATTTTTTGTTTTTTTCAGAAATCTGTACCCTATACATACAGATTTCTCATATATATGCACATATCATGTTTTAGTTATCGTTTTTTGAATAATTTTATGTTTGAGGTAGTATCACAAGTTTTTCCTAGTTTCCTTGGTCTGTTCACTGTTTGTTTTCGATTTTTATTCAATATATAGCAAATGCACCATCTTTATTACCCAGTTTTAACAATAAAAGGTATTAAACATCTCCACTTGTTTGATTTCCCAGTGTTAAACATTTTCAGCTCGATAGTCACGTTTATTGTACAGTTGAAATTGGTTCTCCCAATCGCAAAAACAATTTGCTATTAGGAGAAACATTTTGACTACAATAAACTTGATTCTATTTTAAATATTATAAATTATAACCAAACAAATGTCAAAACATCAGCTGATTTGTGGCAGTATTTTGACGCTTGACAGAAAGAAATGACATTCGCATTCTGACAGGGTATGTCTTTGATCATCGCGTATTCTTTGAGATAAAATCCGAAATCGCTACGAAGTACGTTTCCAACAAAATAAAATGGCCGCTGACATGTGGCACTGTCATTCGTGTTGCTGTCGGAATTGCAAGGAATTTGCCTTCTTTCAGCGTATATGTTTTGTGGTTAACATCACTGGGTCAAGTCAACATAGAACATAACCAAAGTTTTTTTGGCAGAAATGGGAAATATTTTTGTAATATTTATTTATCGTTAATAATGGCAAATTCGTATTCGTCACAAGGAATAAGAAAAATACTTTCAAAATTGGATGAGTATGATATTTTTGCTTTGGCAAGCACTGTTACTCAGGGGTTACTGAAAGTTGATTCTGTGGATGGTAAATATACCATTGGGCTTTATTTTCATACAATAAAAATGCATTTTAATTTCAGAGGCAGTAAGTGGTATATTGAAACACTCACCTACACTAGTGAGTATACTAAGGAGGAAAGTTATTACAAAGGAAATACTATTTTCATATCTAGATGAAAATGATATATCAATCAAATCTCCAGCCAGCAAAAATGACCTGATAGATAGGATAATTGAATTTTGGGATCTGCAGTCATCTGAAAAAGCAAGTGATCAATCAGTAACTCTAGAAGTAGCAGTAGCTGAAGGAAATGTAATAAGTGAAGGTGACCATATAATTGGCCAGTTGGCTGAACAATTCACCAAGTGGTTTTACACAATGTTGAATTCCGATGAAGGTGTTGGTATTGAACATTTCTATGCTGATGCCAAACTAAAACTAATAACAGTAACAGATAAGGATTGTGATATTAAAGAGATTGCAGATAATCCACAAGATATATCCAGTGCTTTACAAGCTTTGAAGTTACAACACCACCTATACTTCAATCCAAATTTCTCAAATGATGGAATCAAAGGACAGATAGATCCCCATGGTCTAGTGGTGGTATTTACATGTGGAACAATACATGTGAAAGACTCAATAGTAGGAGTGTTTGAACAAGTGTTTTCTCTGGCAAGAGACCCATTCTGTGACAATAATTGGAAGATTAAAAAAACTGAACTAAATTTACGTAGTAAAAATAGTTCTTTAGGACAACCGCAGTTATGTGATTCTAAAAGGACATCAGATTTGTTAGCTCTAACTGAATCAACATCTACTACTAGTTAACCATTATAAACACTAATATGTAAGAAACATGTTTTATTTATTCTAGTTTTATGTTCCCATGATACATTAAATTGAAAAAATGTTGAGCCTTATAACAATTTGGTTTTTTGTATCACCCATCAGTATTTATATCACAATTAAAACAAATATAACAATAAAAAAAATAACAAAAACATCTACCTTAAAATTATATAAAAGAATTAACAAATTCATTTAAATGTAAACAAAAAAATGTACCCATAAACAACAACAGATATATAATCATCATATTCCAAGCTTTTTGACCCATAAATATAACAAAGGCACCATAACAATAACAAAATGTGTCCTGCATAACATATAAACCTTCATATAAACAATTCATTTACACATAGTCTACAGTACTAATTTATATAGAACATATGTTTCAACCTGCCTAAGTACAACAAACTAGTAGGGTAGCTAGAAAGATAGTCTTACTATATATTTAATAGATTGGAAAGTTTCCTCTTTGATGCTGTTGATTATTTCTGAAATGAAAAACTTGTTTTTTTAAACAATATGATAAGATGAATTTAATGAAACAGAGCCTCAAAAATAACATTTTTAATACAGTGAATAGTGGACATTTTGCCTTGATTATGCCATTATTTGTGAAAATGAAAATTCAAAACATAACTTACATAACAATTTTTTCTGTATTCTTTTTCATGAATCAATGTTTTGACATTTGCTCTCATTATACAAAGTTGTTGCCTTGAGGCATCAGCTATAGGTACAGCTCCAAAAATGCAATAAAATGATTATAAACATATTGACAACATTAAAGAGGACTGTTAATTGCTGGCAAGGCTTGATATGATTATCAGCAGTTTACAAGGAAGAAATCGTAGATATCATATTATGGAATGGCCACATTTCCGGAAACTGTGTTTGTTTATATATCAGGACAACCATGTATTTTTTATGCATTGTAAAACTGTTTTTTTTCTAACAGTATATACCGAAGAACTGTACAAACTCGAACCAAATCTGGTATGAATTTAAATTGAGAAATTCACATGCAGATGAAAGCATTTGAGTAAAAATTATGGTATTGTAGTACATATAAATCTTTGGAACAACAGGATCCTGTTTTCTTGAAATGAACCATACTGATATTTTTGACTAAAAGTTGAAATTTAATATGCGGAAATGTTTCTCAATATCAGGTTGGTGATATCTATATGGTTTTTCAGCTTAAAAATAATCGAGGGATCATAATATTATGGTTGCTTGTGTAATTCCCCAAAGGATGAAGTCGCAAATACTGCTTATGTGTAAAGCAGGTGGTTCAATACATGCCAACTTAATTTGAGTCCTAATTTTTGCTTGTGGAGCCTTTTGAAAAGTCAACACTGCATTTATGCCTACATTATAAACAACCTGAATGAAACTGTATCAGGTATTTTTTGTGAGTACTGGAAAGTTGCATTCACAAATTAATGATGTTTTTCAAACCAAATGTAATAAAAAAACAAAATTATGAAAATAAACGTTCAGTTTTTATAAGCTTTTATGTTTTAATTTGTAGGAACTCTTCTATGATTAAGATCAGTTACAATATATTTTTAGGGGGTGGGTTGGCTGTTGGCTCAGTGGTTAGAGTCTAGGGCTCGTGACCGGAAGGTCCCGGGTTCGATTCTCGTTATTAGAGGCGGAAGTTTATTTCTGGTTTTTTCAGTCAAAAACAAATATCCATAAAAAAAGCTGGGCGAGAATCCCCACCAGAGTCTTCACTGTTAGCTTCTAATTAACAGTGCTATTCCTAGAGTGGCGCCGGGAAACAGTAACACAAAGCCTACACAGAACACGAGGCTAATGACCAGACCAAATCTTTTAATCCGCTGCTAGCCCAGTTTATGCTTGTAACTAGTAAAGTATGGCTATGATGTAAATATTTATCCGATTTGAGAGCCATATGGTTTTGAAGCCTTAAAAATCATCATGTAAACTTTATGCAGGGTATACTATAGGAAGTAAATGTTTCATGATACTTCACTTGTAATTGTAGCAGGTATATCACTAGAAGTTAAGCCTTCTAGGTCCAACTGCTGCTTTCTGTGATGATACATATGCACCCTTAAACAACTTTGGTTTCTCATAGTCTTTCCACATACTTGACAGTCTAAATCAGTAACTTTTCTTTCATGTTTGTCCCTTACATGTACCTTCAAATTGTACCTATTTACAAACTTGCGGTAGCAATAAGGGCAGAACACGTGACTCTTGATGTCGGCAGAATTCTGGTAAGAATCTGAAAATATGCAAGATAGCAATAAAACAATTAGAATGAAGTCAGTTCTGTTACCTTCACTTTTATATACATGAATAACCCAAACACCAATGTTTTTTTTAAATGTACGATGCTGACGTGTACTGAAATGGTATGGTGTTAGTAGGGACACATTTGGAATACCTATATCTGATCCATGCTCATCCCTCTCCCTAGTAGTTAGCCTGTGGATAAAATATGGCGAACCCATTAAAATGATAATATAGCCACACACTTTTTTGCTGTCAGAAACGTAACCTTTTTACCTCTTAGATATAATGTGTATTAACTATCCTCATAAAATATACTTTTAGAACTTTTCAATCACTGGTTATGTAAAGTTTAAGGCCAAATTTATTTTGACAAATTCTACCCGCTTGTGAAAAAAAAGCATTTATTGAGCTTCTGCGAGGTTTTCAAAAGAATTATCAAGTTACAACAAATGAAGAAGCAATTTGCAACGCAGGTGATCCAAAAACAAAAGAGTGGCGAAGAAAAATTGGTGTTTTGGTGCAGATTATACTTTTGTTTACATACATTCCAATGGAGTGAATATTTTACAACTAAATATTTGATATTTAACTGTTACAAACAATATTTGCCTGTATGCCTGTTTGAACTTTAGGACTCTTTCAAAATTTGGCACTAAGTGAAACAACACCTCTTCCTAAAAGAATTAGTATTTAGTTCAGGTAGGATGTTTCGACAAATTCAAATTGACCTATTATTAAAAATGGAAAAAATCTTATTGTACCAGCGTTTTATTGTTGCTGTATTCTTAGATGTTCAAATTCCCTTATAAGCAGTGGTGGTCCTAATTTTTAGCTTTTATAGAAGAACCCAGATATTTAGTGAATTGTGTAATCTTGAACAACGTTCCAGAAAAATGGATAAAATCTATGAAAGTTTAGCCATATATGTACTTAAAAGCAACGCATCAGACTGGAATGGGAATATTATCGAATTCGCATTTTATTTTTTCATTACCGCTTAAATTTGTGGAGTTTGAACTTGTTTATAAATTAACAAATTTTCTTCAACATATTGCTTTTCATCTTAACTTAATATACTCCTATACAGCAACTGATTCCTGGTTTCTGACTGTGGATCTTCCACAGACAGTGTCGCCCCAAAGAGACATAATATGGATGTATTGTTATTGTTACTAAATGAATGATCCCAAACATGATCCCGCAGTCTTAACCTGGAGGATTTGTGCGCTTTTCCGGATCCCGAATTCCATCAAGTTAAGGATGTGGATAAATATACGAACCACGTTTTTTCATGTTTGAAATAAGCTCATGTAGAATTTTTGTTCAATGATGACACCAAATATATACCACACAGAAAATATTCTGAAAGAAATTCACAACAGCTTTTTCGAAAATACCTTCAAACACATGAAATAAAATTTTAGCTAGATCCTTGACTGATTAGATTAATACATAAAATATCTACCTATGTACTATGTATATTGAAGTCACCAGAGACAATCGGCTGCGATTTTGTCTTCAGCTCTCGCCTTGACACCTCACACGACTCATCCCTGGTCTAACACCAGCCCATAACATGTCTGCTGAAGGCTTATAAGTTCTACAGTTGGTTTGGGAGTAACTTAAAAAACATTTAGATTTCACATTTTTAATCGAAAAAAATACAAGGTTTGCTGAATGATATCAAGGAATCAGGCTAAAAATAATATCGTAATTTAATATAAATTAAATGACAGTTATACAATAACAATAAAATTACATGACTTATTGCCAAATAAATGATGAACATAAAGGTGTTTCGGTATAATAAAAAATAATGCCCTTAAATTATTGACTGACTAGTGACAAAAATATTTCCAAAAATAAAGCATCCCTAATGTGAGTCTATAACAAAAGTCAAAAACAGTACTAGAATTAGATACACACAAATGAATTAATTGTTTATTTGAACAAGCACATACCCAGAAGTTTTCATAAGACGAGAAAATTATACACTCATAATCAAATTGAATCATCAAAAATCTCCACAAGTTATAATATATATTTCAAGAAATATACAAGCCACATATTGGACCTCTCAGATGAGATGATTAGAGGTTGGAATCAGAGATATATATATAATAAATATGTATATATCAACAGCTCCGTCTGGCTATTGAACGTACAAATATTGTTGGTACAACACTGATACACATACAAAAAAGAATATTTTCGAAGCGAAATGCTAATAATAATAATAATTATAGCCAATTTTCCCTTGGTTTTGCAACTTTTGTCCTGGGAAGACTTAAAATTTTCGCATTTCATAGAGATCTAGCAACCAGTGCACCATAGGCGTAGTTAAGTCCCTAAATCTGGGGGGTGGGGGGCTTAAGTCCCTGGATCTGGGGGGCTTAAGTTCCCGCCCTAGATACAATAAGTTTAACAGAACGAATTATTTTAGGATTTTTGGGGGGGATAATTTCATTCTTGGGGGGGGGCTAAGCCCCCCCGAGCCCCCACCTAACTACGCCTATGCAGTGCACATAACCTATCAGAATAACGAAGTTTATAACAAAAATTGAATTATTCTCGAATAATCTAATAGCACTAAGAAGTAAAAATATTGATGCAATCTAGAGGTTTTAGGACACTTCGAGAAAGTGCAGATCACTCAAAAACCACGACACCGTTACAAAATATTCTTTATTCTGATTAGGATTATGATTTTGAGATCGATTTCCTTATGGGTCATAAAAAACCAATATATACCGCGTTAGTAGTTAGTACAAAGTACCGGATCGCCCAAACCTGCCAGAGGTAGAATGATAAAATTCAAAACCTGTGGGATTTTAATTTAAAATTTTGTTCCTATTAATTACTGAGCTACGGCAACACCGCTTTATCAGTAAAAAGTACCGGAACGCTTAAAAACCTGAACGTAAAAGTGACAAATTTGAGAATACGGCTGTTAGCATTTTTTAATTCCACATGTTCAAACGTATCGAATTTTATTGTTCCAGCTGTGGCAGTTTTGCAGGTACTTAAGCGTGTTACTTTTTACTAAAAAAGCGGTATTGCCGTACTTCAGTAATTAACAGATTCATTTAAAATTACGAGACTTACTGAATTCAACATACGCAATTATTTGCAACAAAAATAAATAGGGCATTTCATTCAAAATAACAAAATTATGAAACTTAACATAAAAGTTTTAAATCTGGCAACATTGCTGTTAGCATTTTTGAATTTTGCATGTTCAAAACCCCCAAGTATTGAATTTTATGGTTGTTTTCAGTTTTGGAGATATTTAAGCGTTCCGGCACTCTTCACTAACTATATACCTTGTGATATACAGTCCTGGTATCACAAAATTAAAAGATGCCGGACCCTAACCTCCCAGTCCTCCCACTTGAAGCATCCTCGAGAGCGCCAGTACTACAGCATTATTGGTAGTTTTGAACACCCTGTATACAGATATAGACATTTGACAAGCATGCAAATGCAATTAAATATCTATCTCTCTAGAAAGCATTATTGGTAGTTTTGAACACCCTGTATACAGATATAGACAATTGACAAGCATGCAAATGCAATTAAATATCTATCCCTCTAGAAAGTATAATTTTTTCGAAATTCAAAATAGCGGTTTAAAAAGATGAAAAACTCAAAGTATTCATAGCTATAAATAAAAAGCAATGATAGTGCAGAAGAAGAACGAGTAATTTGCAAAATCGGTCATTATTAACAACAAACCCTTACATACATGTATTAGACCAATTAATAATATAAAATAATTAATCTATGTCTATTTATACTTGAAAACATAAGCACCATATGTGTTTTAGATTGTTTTGCCAAAATGCTGATTCGGAAACAAATTCTGTATATGTTAGCTAGCTATTAACCTTCAGATTCCAGCCTCTAATTACGACAACATGTGAACATCAATACAATAACAAGCACCAAGAAACTGTAATCACCAAGTATTAATGCAATAAAGTTGCAATATCTAATAAAAATATTTTCGATATCAAAACTAAATGTGAACGCTGTTAAACTGTATTATATAAATGCTTTTTTACTCAAGATTTCCAAATTTGTGCCAAAAAAATAACACACATTTCTGGAATTGTATGGATCAATCCAAAACGAGATGTTCCAGGTTCAAATCCCGCACATCTAAAGTTTTACATTTTTCGAGTGTATATTTACTCCTAAAAGATCATTTTGCTCTTACAGATTAGCAATCTTTCAGTATTCCTTAATGCAGATGCCTGGCACATAGTTAGTCAGCAGCGGGCTCGAATTGCATCTGGCACAAGATTTTTCTTATATACACTCATAATTTTATTTCAGTAATAAGAATAGCGATATTTACGTATTCAAATTAATTCATACAATTCGTCGAGAAACGTCTTAAATAAAACAATTATACTAATCTTCTTGACTATATATGCTCTAAATTTGGAAATAAAATGTATGCACGTTAAAACCCTAACAAGTCAAAAGAAAACTTAAATATTAACATTCAAACTTAAGTATAAATATATAATAATGATAAACGAATAGAATATTGCAGGTAACATAATATTTGAAAAGAGAATACTTTGTATATGATTGAGATACACACGACATTTAAAGGCACTTGAGAATTATAGGCCAGTGGGTAGAGCAGATTTTTGGTATTGTTATAACTAGTCATAATATCAAATAATTGCTTTTATTGTAGATGGTAGATAAAATAGATCTAGATCCTCTAATTCCAAAACATTTTTAATCTTTTTATTTATAATGTAACCCCATTAAGGTGTCGATACGGAGGATTTCTTTGACATATCATTCAAAAAAACTAGTTCAACCTGACAGTCGAAAAATGCTGTTGGAATATAGTTTGTGTTTGCCGTTTATTATCAGTGTATTGTTGTCAGCACCATGATTGAAGACACAAGTGGATCAAGGTGTCATGTAACAATTTTTCAAAAATGTGTATTTTTCATTCAATAAGTTTAAAATATGCTTCCATTTCATTCTTAAGTCCCTTTGTTATGTGATTTTCATAAATAACATCGATATTTAGGTGATAAAGGTTTTATGTGCAACACTTTTCACTTTTCACAGTGGATAAAGGAGTCAAGGTAAGAAAGAGTATAAATATGGTTCTATGAAAAAATTTTTGGAGACAACGAAGGGCATCCAAAGAAAAAAAGAAAAACCAATTAGTGATTAGATTAGTTTCAAGTTTTGTGTTTTTTTTGCAATAAAAAACACCAATGTTTGTGTACGTAGCTCTTTTTTCCATATGCTTTTAATACAGGCTATGCCAATTTTTCGTGTCTAAAGGTGTCATGTACATTCAAAGTCCATTTTCCCATGAAATATAAAAGTGTTTCCAAATTAAAAAAGCAGACGAAGAAAATACATAACTAAGCTTTAAAAATACTTGAACTATATGCCTCAAATGTGGTGCATAAAAAAGTTCCAATCGAAAATCTTTAAATCGCTTTTTCTCAGAATAATTATTTTGTGACATGACACCTTTATCCACTTGTGTCTTCAATTAGTCTTTGCTTCTTCGTATCTAAGACACCGGACATGATGAATTTGACAGAGGAAAGAAACATAGCTTTTTTCATAATACCAGTTTTACCTGGTACGAACTTCTTCGGAACTTAGTCATTAACATTAGTGTAATCATCATTTTGAGGTAAGTAGAATGATTCCCTTTTTCATATACTTTTAATTTTATGTGTTTTAATGGAGTTAATACCTTATAAAAAATATAAGTATATAAATAAATTTCTGGTAGCAATAGGGAAAGTTACAATATACATACTGTATAACATTCATGGTCATTAACTTTCTTTTCCTTATCTCATGAATAGATAATAACGGTAATGATATGAATTACTATGGAGTTGACTGAAATGAAACACGTATGTGCATGATCCAATGCGCTTCAATAAGCCATTAATAAAAACCAAATATACTTAAAGACAGTGGCGGCTGGCACGTGCCCACCCAATCAGCCAGAAAAAATGGCAATAAATATAGTTATGATTCAGTACTTTATTCCTTTATTATTTCACATTTTTGCGTTATAGGAAGACCTAGACGACCTCGTATGGTCCTAATTATGTATCATGATGGCGGAAAGTGAAACACGTACGTTGTTAGCAGAGAGCAAAAATTGTAAAAGGTGCGGTGGAAACGCAAAATCTGGTTACCAGTGCATACAGTGTAAATCTTCAATACATTCGGGATGTGCAAAATATCTGAAGAACTTTGAAATAATAAACGACCATTCAGGAATTTGCTGTGGAAGTAAACAAAACATGGATATAACGGTGATGGCGGAGAACAACGACGAGCTGTCCGAGGAAAGTGACATTTCCTTTTGCAGTGTAAAAGATCTACTAGAAGCAGATGTGAGTTCCAAAGATATTATTTTATTGAAGGAGTTGATCAAGCATAAAAATCTAGTAATCAAATGTCAGCAGCAAACTATCAAAAGTCTAAAGGAACAAGTAGAAACACTGAGTAAACTATCTCAATCAGCAACGTCATCTAACATTCAGAATTCAAACTCATCAAACAACCATACAGACCGAGGGGTGAACACATAGGGATTTATGGTGTACACCCAAAAGGAATTACCAGGATTTCCTAAGGATGTACAGGGATTTCATCAAAATTGTTAGGATGTACAGAGACGTACCGAGGATGTACGGGATTTACCGAGGAATTACAGGATTTCCTGGGGATGTACCAAGGATGTAGTAGCAAATGCGCATGCGCACCTTAGTAATTACATAACCTCACATTTTACATTACACGTATTCTTTCGCGTGCCCTTCAGTTCTGTGTGCTTTCAAAGTGAAAAAGCAAGTGCAACATACACGGTGCCGCACATAAGAATACAGGAATCTCATAAACCCGAAGATTTACAAAGATGATTAAACTAGAGAAACTTGCGCCTTGCTGCACCCTGCAATATGGCGTTTCAAACAATTCAAAATTCTCAGTACTTCCGAAGATATTTGGGAAAAATCGAATTTTCCTGATTTCTTTTTTATTTTTTCCTCATTTTATTTGAAAAGATATGACAATGCAAATTTCATATTCCCGTTGCGACAATTTTTTTATATCCCTAAAAAAACTCTAATTTTAATTGTAAGTACAACGATATATCGCTCTTTCCATTTAACCGACGCCGACGTCCCGTATTCAAAAAGACATCTTCAATGCTATTTGATGAGGATTACAAAGAAACAAAACGTCGCATCAAAAATCGATTACGTCATCATGTAGAGTAGAAAAAATGCCATAGCGTTTTGAATTTTATTTTGACTTATCCTCTCTATTAAAGTACGAAAAAAATAAGCAAGCAATATGTTATCATCAAATTACAAAATATTTATCTCGTACACTAACAAAAAAATCATTATAACTATACATATTATTTAATCTTATGTTCAAAAAGTACTCTTTCAATTTCTAGGCAAACGTAGCAATGGTAAACAATTTCGTCCACTACGTTATATTCTAGCATCCCTATATAGTTATAGAAATGGCCGCTTGAACCTCGGCTACAAAATATTCATTTTTACTTTGAACAAGTAGGATCTGAAATGCAATTGTTCAAATCGAGGTTCAAATAAATCGTGACGATCTGTCAGTTTCGTTCGATACATCGTAATTTTGAAGTAGAATTATTTCGAATATCACAGTTTGCTTATATTCTGTCTTGTGATTGTATAAGTTTTTAATAATGCCACATTTTTCAAATGAAGAAGAATTAGACATGTTATGTTATGTTGCTATATTGAAAGCCATAAAAATTGTTTCGATGCTGAAAGGCAATATTTGCTCAAATATCCGGAGCCACGTCAACCAAAAAGATCTATTTTCAAAAGACTTATTACAAACCAAAAATAATATGGTGCCTTTCAAACCAGTGTTTCATAGAGCCTTCTTCTTAGGGTGCCATCTTCTTACGAAGGTCATAGAGTAAAGAAACACAATCCAGCACAAACAAAAGGTCAATAGAAATAGAGCAGAATGTTCCTAGGTCATATGCTCAAAGAATACTTCACAAAGAAGGTTACAGGTCATTTAGGTTCAGAATTTCTCATCGTTATGTACCTGGTGAGGAACAGCGCAGAATGATTTTTTGCTAGTGGCTGACAAAAATGTGCGATGAAAATTTCCGAACACTGTTTTTTGGTCAGTTGGACATTGATTTGCTTTCAATGTGTAGTGTGGGATTTTGGGAACAAGGATTATCGGACCAATAATTTACGAAGGTGCTTTAAATGCCAAAAGATATTACCAGTTCTTGAATAAAAATATTGAAGATATTCTGGACAATATTCCTTTGGCGGTAAACAACCATATATTGTTCCAACAGGATGGGGCAAACTTGTAAAATTAGGTTTCTCAAGCAAAAAAAAAACGAACTGACCTTTTCCTGACCAAAAAAAGATGATAGTGCAGATCTCGATGAAAAATTCGTTTTTATAGATCAGTACATTTAAACACAACCAATTTGAGTAAGAATTAAGAATACTTCTTCTTATCGAAAGATGAATACGAAACGATAACCGCTGCTGATAGAGAAAAAGCGACTTTTCAATAAATAACGGTATGTTTCATTCCTTGTCGAATACTAACTACATGACTGACTGATGTCAATGTTTTTGAAGTTTATTTTCGGTTATATTTTTTTCAGTTTTATTCTTATATAAAATAAAAGTACCTTTCTATGACTGACTAATGATAAGGTTTCTGTTAAGTTTATTTCCTATAATCTTTACTCCACTTCTTGTTCGGTATGATTATCCCTATATAGAATAGGAAATATATGTTTGCTATGATTGTTTTGTTATTTTCCATTACCAACAGGGCAGGATGTACAAGGAATTACAAAGGATTTTTTGAAATCTAGGGGGATTTACTGAGGAATTACCTGGATGTCCGGGGATTTCCAGTGATGTAGAGGGATTTATCAGGAGGTACCAAGGATTTCCAAGGATTTAAGTAGGATGTAGGGGATTTTCTTAAAAAAGGGGATGTAGGTGTACACTTTTTTGGTTATGTGTTCACCCCTCGATACAGACACAGGTGATGTAACCTTTGTACATTTTGGAGGGAAAAGGTTACGCGAAAATGCTGCTACCAACACGGTAAAGAAACCTGCAACAAAATCCTCGACTGACAATACGGCTGATACACGCAAGAGTACTACCACCGGTAGCGGTAACAGCCATAGCACCACCAATGAGCAGTTGTCGAGAGCGGATGACCAGGCGCAGGCAGTGCCAGCTGTAGCAGTGCCGGTACAACCCAGTAGACGTGGAGCAGCGAACGCAGTCAGTGCTGACGCTGCCGCAGTCGTCGCCAGCGATGCCGTGGTTGAAGGCAATTCGTCGACCGATTCGTGGCATCAAGTGAGAAGCAGGAGAAACCGAAGAAGCGGAAGACAGACTCTAGTTATTGGCGATAACTCTGAAAATAGTACTGTTACAGGGGTAGAAAAGAAAGTCGATCTACACGTCAGTAGAATTGCTCCCCATGTTGATGTAGAGGGACTTAAATCCTTTTTAAAAGTCAATTTTCCCGAAGTAGTAGTTGAAAAGCATAACTCAAAAATGCCGGATATATATTCATCTTTCAAAGTTACCATCTCTCAGAACAACTTTAAATCCGCCTTAGATGCTAAAAAGTGGCCTAAAGGTGCATGTATTAATCATTTTTTACAAAGGAGAGTAAGTCAAAATCAGCCGACCTAAATTTTTGTCCAGAATTATTATTACTTAACATCCAGTGTTTAAATTTTAAAAAAGTGAATGAGCTGGATGTGCTCTTATCGGATTTTGATTGCTTAAAAATTGTATGTTTAACAGAAACATGGGCCACGTCAAGTAATATTAAAAATTATGTCATAAATGACTTTCATTTGTCTAGCTTTTATTGTAGGTCCCAACATAAAGGCGGTGGAGTTGTAATCTATTGTAGATCTGATATTCACGCAAGGAGTATGGATGTATCTGCATTTTGTGTTGAGAAGGATATCGAAATATGCGCGACCCAACTAAAGTATGGTATGGAAAAAATAGTTATTCTAAACTGTTATAGATCTCCGTCTGGTGACAAAGCAGTATTTTATGATAACCTGATTGACGCATTGAATTACATCTATAAACCCGGAATCAGAGTGATCTTATGTGGAGACTTCAATATAGATTCATATCACAACGATAATAAGGACAACATGAATTTTAATTTGATTCTTCGTGAATTTAACCTAGTTCCAACAATTTTTTGGCCAACTAGAGTAGGTAGTTCATGCACTAGCACGCTGGATCAAATATTCATAAATTTTGATTTTGCCAGTTCAACTTGTGTTATAGATAATACAATATCAGACCATAAAACGGTGCTTTCTCAGCTTAATTTAGATAATAGTAGTAGTAGCAGTAACAAAACCCCACTAACTCACTCCGCAAGAAGTTTCAACGATTATTCAATTTATAAGTTTGTTACCGATCTAGGATCAGAAGACTGGTCTCTACTTTACACAATGCACGACATTGACTCTGCATTTAATTATTTTTTTGAGATTTTCAATTACCATTTTGAGATTAATTTTCCACTACAGAAACGTCCCAGTGCTGATCATAACAAAAAATGGGTGAACGATGATGTGAGAATATCAAGTCAGCAGCTAAGAGATCAACATTTTTTGACTAAAATGTTTCCGGAAAGGAAACAGTTGTACTTGGAACTTAAAAAACAACATGAAAAATTGGTGGCAGACACAAAGCGACGGTATTATCAAGAAAAAATTTTTAGGGCAAGTAATCCAATACGAGCCGCTTGGAGAGTGGTTTCGGAGTTAACTGACAGCAAAAAATACAAACACAATATTGTTCTGAATGGGAATGGATCCACGGATTCAAATCCACACATTGTCGCACAAAAATTTAATGAACATTTTAAAAATACACCTTTAGAACTAGTAAACAAGCTAACAACAAATAATGTTACTCAAAATTATACTACACGCTCTGAAAAGAATAAAAATAGGTTGTTGTTGTGTCCTTTCATAGAAGATGAATTTGTAAATCTAATAGTTCCAAAGCTAAAAAATAAAAACTCCTCAGGACTGGACGGCATACCAAATTTTTTGCTGAAAAAAGTTATCAGGTATATAATAAAACCAATTCTTTTCTTGATAAATCTATCGTTTTGTACAGGTAAATATCCGATTAGCTTAAAAAAGGGAAAGGTTGTTCCCATTCATAAGAAAGGAGATTTGGCTGATATCAATAATTATAGACCAGTGACGGTACCTTCCACTTTTTCCAAAATTTTTGAATATTGTTTTTTGGAGCGATTAACGACATATCTAAATGAAAATAATATTCTTTCTACTAATCAGCATGGTTTTCGTAGCGGTAGATCTACTTTCACAGCGACGCTTTCCTTTTACAGGCAACTTATTGATCTCATTGAGGCGGGAGAGTGCCCTGTTGGGATTTTTTGTGATCTCAGCCGGGCATTCGACTGCGTGAATCATGAAGAACTATTGAATAGCTTAATTCAATATGGCATTGACGGAACACCTCTTCAATGGATTAAATCGTTTTTGTTTGATAGAGATCAATACGTCTGCCTGAGCTATAGAGAAAAAGATGGATCTACCAGCAACGTTCTATCTGACAGCAAAAAAATTAACCTAGGAGTTCCGCAGGGTTCGATTTTAGGGCCAGTTCTTTTCACGCTTTATGTGAATGAACTGGATGAAACCTTTCCTAATGCTGATTTCACCCTTTATGCGGATGACACATCTGTGATTGTGTCTGACAGGAGGGACAACGTGTTAGTGGAAAAATGTGATGTACTGATTAATGATTTAAATCGGTGGTTTATGAACAAAGGTTTGTATCTTAACGACAGTAAAACTGTAGCCATCAGGTTCCACAATTATCAAAGGAAAGTACCACCACTAAGTATAGATCTGCAGGACTCTGTCATAAAGGGTTCTAGCACCGTCAAGTTTTTAGGAATCTTGCTCGGAATCTTGTTAGACGAATGTCTCCATTTTAAGGATCATTGTAATTTTGTGGTCTCAAAACTCATGACACAGTTATATGCATTCAAAAATCTTAGGACTGTTTTGAATGAAGGCCAACTATTGAATTTGTACTATGCTTTGGTTGAGTCGCGTTTACGATATGGAATACTCTTCTGGGGTCTTTCTACCAATGCAAATAGAGTATTCATAGGCCAGAAGAAAATTGTTAGATGCATAGCCGGGGTACCTAGTACGCACAGCTGTAAGAGCCTATTTAAATCATTTCATATATTAACACTACCCTGCCTATTTATATACGAACTGGCTGTTTACATATATCTCAACCAAGCTGCACAGAGGTTCTCAACAAACGGCAGCATTTTAAAAACTAACACCAGGCAAAAGAATGATATCCACATACCCTTTGTGAAATATAGAACAAGTTCCATATCCCCTGATATATTGGGACCAAAAGTGTTGAATTTGTACTATGCTTTGGTTGAGTCGCGTTTACGATATGGAATACTCTTCTGGGGTCTTTCTACCAATGCAAATAGAGTATTCATAGGCCAGAAGAAAATTGTTAGATGCATAGCCGGGGTACCTAGTACGCACAGCTGTAAGAGCCTATTTAAATCATTTCATATATTAACACTACCCTGCCTATTTATATACGAACTGGCTGTTTACATATATCTCAACCAAGCTGCACAGAGGTTCTCAACAAACGGCAGCATTTTAAAAACTAACACCAGGCAAAAGAATGATATCCACATACCCTTTGTGAAATATAGAACAAGTTCCATATCCCCTGATATATTGGGACCAAAAGTGTTTAATAAACTCCCAGAATATATAAAGAAAGCTGGAACAATCAATGTTTTCAAAGTCGTTTTAAAAAAGTTTCTTGTAGAAAAATGTTTTTATAATGTAGCAGAATATATAAGTTTTTAAAATTTTTTTTTAATAGCATCTAAAAATTTAAATTTTTAATAATGTGTGTGTGTGTGTGTGTATATATACAATAATTGTATTATTAGTGTGTATATGTGTGTGTGTATATATTTTATATATTTATTTCTTTTTTGACAAATCCATATACATATATATTGTATCAAAGGATGATAATAAAGATTAAGATTAAGATTAAGATATCCGTTATACGACTATGCAGATACAGGGTGGTCCAATAAGCGCGCGGTGCTCTCTAGCGGCCATACCGTTTAAATTAGACGAAAATGTTTTAAATAAAAAACGTTTCTTATCAAATGCTCTACATTTAGAAAATAATTTCAAAGATGGCGGACTTCCGGATATACCGGAAGTAGGTATCAACTTCCTTATTTTAATTGGAACACCCTGTATATTATTACGTTTTTGAATTCAGCATCGATTTTAGGTCCAGTTTGTTAACCATTGTTTATGTCTACGAAGCCTATTTTCGGAGTTATTCAGCAATTTTTACAAAATTTGGCGTATGTAGTACTTTACAAGAGACGTTAATATCTCGGAAACTAAACGCGATAGAAAGATGCGGTTTTCGGTTTTGAAACAAGCAAGGAACGTACTTGTGTTTCAGTAAGATGGCTGTTTCAAAAGAATATTAAATCAATAGACTAGCATTTTTCAAATTTGGACAGTTAAAAATGTTAAAAACTTTTTTTCAGATGGGATGGTATGACAAGTTTCACATCGATGGATGCGAAATTAAATTCTCTTTGACTTTTATCTAGGCACATGTGGTTCTATCTTTGAGGATTTTCAAGATATTTACGGTTTTGTAATTATTATTATCAGGAATTGGAAACATCGTAGGTAGCGTGGCTCGCAGACGAAACAATTGGCAGGAAACCTTTCATCCAAAGTGTTTCGCTCTCTATTCTCTAATACTAAAATGTGCTTTCGCTCCATCTAACTGGAACCACATTATTCTTAAAAACTCCAGTGGTGCTTTTTCAACAGGTTTTCCAAATTTTCATTTAGAAAATTTTGGAAAACATTAGTTTATTATGCGGTTTCCAATAATACCACCCCAAATGCTTAGACTCCATGCTGGTTGTCAACAAACTTCTCAAAATTTGGATTTACGTGGGCGTAAAATATGAGAGAAGGAAACACGTAATTGTAGTTGAAGATCCGCATAGCAGTGCTACAGCAGAAATTAGTCACTGTTTGGGCATTGATCAAACATCTGTGAACATGATCTTAACGGAGTATATATAGCATCCTTATCACGTGCAGCTAAATCAAGCAATTGAAAGAAAAGACTTTGAAAGATTGAATGAATTTCTCTAACTGGACGAGTCGTGCTCGAGTCCAAGAAGATGCACTCCTTTCCAATAGTGTGTTGTTTACGAATGAAGCTACATTTACTATGAAATTCTTTCATTCTCTTTTTTATGAAATGTAGCTACAGCGTTATCATTAACGGCCATGTAAACTGGCATAATTTACATTTTTATACCGACGTAAATCCAAATTTTGGGAGGTTTGTGGACAACCAGCATAGAGTCTAAGCATTTGGGGTAGTATTATTGGAAACCGCATATTAAACTGATGTTTTCTAAAATTTTCTAAATGAAAATTTGGAAATCCTGTTGAAAAAGCACCACTGGAGTTTTTAAGAATAATGTGGTTACAGTTAGATGGAGCGAAAGCACATTGAAGTATTAGAGGGCGAAACACTTTGGATGAAAGGTTTCCTGCCAATTGTTTTGTCTGCGAGCCACGCTACCTACGATTTTTCCAATTCCTACGCAATAATTACAAAACCGTAAATATCTTGAAAATCATCAAAGATAGAACCACATGTGCCTAGATAAAAGTGAAAGAGAATTTAATTTCGCATCCATCGATGTGAAACTTGTCATACCATCCCATTTGAAAAAAAAAAGTTTTTAACGTTTTTAACTTTCCAAATTTGAAAATTGCTAATCTATTGATTTAATATTCTTTTGAAACAGCGATCTTACTGAAACACAAGTACGTTCCTTGCTTGTTGCCGTTGTGAGGTAGTTCAAAGTTTTGTGTACCTCGGTTCTTTGATCAGGTAGCTGTGAGAATGAGATTCGACGGCGCATTTAACAGGCACGGGTGGCCATGACAAAGCTTACTAAAATATGGCGTGACCATAACATCACTAAAGCTACCAAAATGTCACTGGTTCAGTCTCTTGTATTCTCCATATTTTTGAATGCCTCGAAAACTTGGACTGTTAAAAAGGCAGATCGAGCTCGCATAGATGCTTTTGAAATGTGGACGTGGAGGAGAATGCTGAGAATTCCTTATACCGCCCATCGAACTAATGTTTCCATATTGGATGAGCTCGGTAATCCAAAGAGACTATCCTCCATTGTGTCGATGAGAATGCTTACATTCTTTGGACATGTTCACAGAAGCGATAATATGGAGAAACTTGTAGTTCAGGGTCACGGCCCGAGTGGGCGGCGCCGTGGCCGTTCCCCTACACGCTGGGTGGATACGACGAAACAGTTGCTAGATATGAGTATCAAGAGCGCCACTGAACTGACAGTAAATCGCGAACGATGGCGAGCTACAGTTGTCAAAACTATTGATAATATTTGTGTCGGCAATACTCTAGCTCCGACTTAACGCATTTTACGAGTTCACAACATGTCTGTTAAGATATTGTGACTATGATGATGATATGAATTATAATTATACATATTATGACAAGCGTGAGGTGAAAGAAGGGAACCTAAATCTCACTTTATTCTAATAAATGGTAAAACAGTGGCTATTAAGCCAACCGGCATGAGAATTAAGCACTGGTGCTTCTATTCATATGTTGAAGCTAATTAATCATATTTATGATTCATCTAGTTAGATGCCATCAAAGGATATAATTCGGAGAACATTTGAATCTTTAACAGCAAATATATTCATGTTGCATGTTCTGCTAAAAAGTACTCCCACTTCAATTAAAAATTATTTTATTGCTGTGGTAACAGTAAGAGCAACATGTAACATTTGATGAAGCTCAACTAGATGGATTATAAATAGTATAGTGGTTTGATAAAAGTGGACAACAATGAGGGAACGTCTCGAATTAGGGTCGAAAGAGGATCCGTCAAATCACAGCACAGATCAAGGAAAAGTCGAAAAAGTGGGTTTCTACAGGTGTAGTTCATATCTAGCACCTTGATAAAGGTAAAACAACCAACGGCGGATATTAATCATAGCTGCTGGACATATTTGAAGCTGCTTTGAAGCAGGAACGACCGAATTTAGCGAATAAATGAATGCGTACGTGTGTAGTCAGCATAGCCATCAATTGGGCTGAAAACTGCCACCTCATCCACCATATTCTCCAGACCTAGCCCCCTCCGACTATTTCGTGTTTCCAAACTTGCAGAACTGGCTAGGTGGCAGGAGATTCTGGTCGAAGACCAGTAGCGTGCCATGGTCTTCGGGGGCCCCCCCCGCAATTTTTTCACGAGGCCCCCTCTACATAAAAAAATACTACCTATACTGCAACAAAAACGAAATTACTGTCTACGGTGATATTTCAAATCGGTATATAGATTGGAAAAAATTGGTGACTTCAACTTTGTATTGCATTTTTTTTTCGTTTGAGTTTTTGAAGAATAAGAATTCATAGACCTCACGTAAAATATGATTATACATTGATTAATGGAACAGATACGCGTCGTGTCAGTATAACGTTGCCACTTGTTCTAGTCGTTTTGGAGTCTATGTTCGACCACGTTGTCGTGTTGTCAAATTTTTGCCATAAAATAGGTACTAATAAGGCAAAATATACTTAATTTGATTATGGAAAATTATGAGGTATAGACCTATTCCGCCGCAATAAAATAAGTATTATAGTTATTACTATGTAATTTTACTATGTAAAAAGCTTGCTCGAGGTAGATGAGACTGAGCGGGGGCCCCCCGGATGCACGGGGCTACCCGCACCGTGGGCCCTTTCGGCACGCCACTGTCGAAGACGTCGTTCAAACATACATATACATACACAAATCATCTATAACTATACATGTATCAAACCACCGACGATATTCAAACCGATAAATTAATATTGAGTAAAGGAAAGTTGTGGATAAGCCAGAATGCTCCTTTGTTGTAGATATACGTTTCACAAACAATAACTGTGCTGGATAGTTACCGTTATTTATCTAGTTTTGTATGATTACTGTAATTTTATAAAATAAAGATTCTTTGAGTCGCTCTTTATCTGGACAGTAATCGAAACCATAATCGTTTCGGAATACTGTTCCTAACGTTTCGGCTGCCTGTGCAGCATTGGACGAAGTGCAAGATATATATTATTCAATGATTTATACATACTGGTAACTCGACCACTTTCCTGCAGGAAGTGATAGAGGGACTCAAATGCAATAGATTTAATCCCTCATATGTAATTCCGAAAACCGATAGTTTTCGAGATAATTAACATTTAATGTTTTTCAACGATATGTCCAAATTTCCACAGTACATCCCAAATTTAGAAAAAACCCTGCTGTCGATTTTAGTAATTTCCAATTTAGTTTTTTACTGACACATACGCAAATCTAATTTGGTATTTAAATGTGTAAAAATACTAAACAGTTTCAAACTACATACAATTATTTAAAAAATAAAGAACAACAATTTTACATTAACCGCGAAAGAAAATTGTCTAGCTCAAAAAAAGATACACAACCAGTCAGACAAATTATTTTAAAAACTTCCTTATCTGATAGCCTATTCCAAGGACAAGAATGACAGTACAACAACAAGTAACTATTTAACAAAATTTATCAACATAATACAGAATCATCAACAACATGATATTCCAGCATGATGGTTGTCCAGCACATTACCGTATCACAATTCGGCAGTTGGTTGTTGGACAACACATACCCGAACAAATGGACAGGTAGGGGTGAACCCATACCATGGCCTGCGCGGAGCCCAGATGTGACACCTCTTGATTTTTAAGTCTAAGGCCACATGAAGGCATTGGTTTACGAGGAGACTCCAGTTAATACGGCTGACGAACTAAGGCAAAAAATTATCAATGCAGCGGAGGAGATGAAACGAACTTTTTCAACACGAGTTACAAAAACCGAAGTGAGGAAGCGGATCCGTACTTGTATCCGAAATCAAGGGCAACACATTGAGCAAGATCTCTAGAAACTTTGAGTGGATTTAATTTGTTTTACTTGGATAAGATCATCGACCGCATTTGCAAACGTTCTAGTATGTAAATGAGTCATCAATAATGATTGTACTGTCATTCGTTCTTTTTGAATAGGTGATTTTTATTCATTGCTGTTTATAATCTTTCTGAAAAGGTTATTAGGTAGGAAAGTTTTTTTAGCAATTTGTTCAACCGTTTTTTTTTGAGCTAGATAATTTTCTTTCACGGTGAACTTAAACATTTTGTTGAGTATTTTTTAAATATTTGTATTTAGTTTGGAACTGTTTAGTATTTTGAAACATTTTAATACTAAGTTAGCTTTATGCATGTGTTAGTTAAATACAAAAATAAAAATTATCAGAATCAACAACAGGTTTTTTTCTTAGTTTAGGATCTAGTGTGGAAATTTGGACATTTGGTTGAAAAACATTAAATGTTAATTATCTCGAAAACTATCGGTTTTTGGAATCACATATGGGGGGTTAAATTTATTACATTTGAGTCCCTCTGTCACCTCTTGCAGGAAAGTGGTCGAGTTACCAATAACCCTGAATACCTTATAATTTAATAAAGGCTACAGAAGCAGCAGAAACGTTATAACTTGTTCATCCAAAGCGTTTCACTGACTAACAGTTATTATTGAAATAGATTCACTTACTGGCATCGAAAAAGAAATATCATTCAGCTAATCACATGATAAGTTTAAGAAGTTAAATTCAATCAGTTTCAAATATTCTGCTGAAGCCCACTGGACCTATAACATTATAATCCCCCTATCACCTAAGCACCCACTTCTATTTTTTGTATATTATCGGTGACGGCAGACAGATGAAATTTAGCCATGTGTTTTCTTAGGCTTTCTGTATTTTTGTATAACTGCTCACAAATGGAGCATCTGAAAGGGCCGGCAAATTCTCCGTGGATGTTCTTTTCGTGCGTCCGCAGATGGTCTTTCCGTGAGAAGCGTTTCTTGCACTGGCTACATTGGTAAGGGTTCCTGTTGTGTTGTTGTAACTTCTCAAATTTTCCTGGATTGAAAGAAATTAATAGTATAACTCCGCTGGCCTCTGGTAATATAATGCTTACATGAATTCCTACAATCAGCAGCATTGGCAAGAAAAGATATTTGTTAGAATTTATTAGGATGCCGAAATCAATATCCTGATATACAGGGAGTGTCCCAAAAGTCACGAAATATATTTTTTTCCAAAAATGTATTGGATATATTTGTACAGTGTTAGTATTATTCAAAGTAATCACCTGCAGCAGTGACAAGAAAATATATTGGTTAGAATTTATTAGGATGCCGACATCAATATCCTCATATATCGTATACTTCCGTATACTGGGGGTGTCGCAAAAGTCATGAAATATATTTTTTTTCCAAAAATGTTTTGGATATATTTGTACAGCGTTAGTATTATTCAAAGTAATCACCTGCAGCATTGACAAGAAAAGATATTTGTTAGAATTTATTAGGATGCCGAAATCAATATCCTGATATACAAGGAGTGCCCCAAAAGTCATGAAATATATTTTGTTCCAAAAATGTATTAGATATATTTGTACAGCGTTAATATTATTCAAATTAATCACCTTTAAGACCTACACACTTTTTATATCGGCTTTCCCAAGTCTGATAAGCCCCCTGGAGAGCTTCGACGGAAACCTTGCTTAAACTCGTCACGGATTTATGGATATCCAGTTTGCTGTCAAAGCGGTTTCCTTCGAGTTCATTCTTGATTCTCGGAAGAAAATAGAATAGGGCGGAGCGAGACCAAGATTATGGGGCAGCTGCGGCAGTGTTGCCACGTTATATTTCACCAGGAAGTCTTGGACGCGCAGAGAAGTGTGGCTTGACGCATTGTCGTGAAGCAGCCCTAGGTAGCAACGATGTCTTTTCGCACGCGGATGTTCTCCTTCCTTAATCTTTCCAGAGCTTCTACGTAGTAGTACGGTCAGTATGAAATAAATCACTAACACGCTTGACATTTTAGTCGATTCTGCTTTTTGACGGACCTCCAGATTGCGGGTAATCGTCCACCCCATCCTGGTCCTCTTTATACTTCTTCGCCTGGTACATTGTACATAACTCACTTTAGCAGTGAATGTGCTTCGGTAGCAGTTCTGTTGAGATTTGAACAAAATTTAATCATCCAACCTTTTCCGTTTGAATCAGCCATCGCGCAGAGGTGCACTAATTCAACGATGTTGAGGTTCCGGATGTTTAGAGCAGACCGAACTTGGGTGCGCTTCCCGCACTCAACGTGACCGGTCCGACCCCTATACGACGCGACGAGTAGCTGCGCGACAAATAATATTTCATGTCTTTTGCCGCATTCCTTGTAGATAAGTGAATTCTGGATGGAATATTCTCAATTCAAGAACAATCGAAGGTATTTAGTGGTTCTGATGTTCAAAGACCAAATAGAGAGATAGAGCTTGTGGGTGCTTTTGCAAATTGTACATTGTATTGATAGAAGCTAATATGAGTCATATTAACGCATCTGGCAGTCCGGTTGAGAGTCTTCTATTCAAGCAAAAAGGTATATGCATAAATTTTACATGGTCTCAACCTTTTTTTAATGATGAGAAAGATTTGGTTTGTTATTGCAAATGTAGTATCGTTAATAATTTCGTCAAACCAATTGCGTTAAAAATAAAACTAGTTTGCTTAAGTGCAAACAGAATTATTGTTCTACATTCTTCAAAGTACTGAATAAATAGAAACTTCAGTACATCATGCGAAAAGTTATTCAAACCATAATCACAACAGAGTGATATTTTTCATCTATCATAAACTATATACATATTATATTATATTATAGTGCTAAAGAAACATACCTCTCAAACATACGCAGAAAATCCAATTGCAGCTGGAAAATCGGTTATAATCAAAAACAATGTTAGTGGAAGTCATAGCTACTTACCATGCAATGCAAGTTGAACAGACACAGATAAAAGAAACACGCGATAGGAATGCAGTGCAAGCTTTTAATTGAGTGTTGCAAAATTTCATTTTCCATACCGGTTTCTAGTGGTGCTGTTTTAAGCTTTATATTGAGACATTTTTGAATACTTCAAATATTTACAAATTTCAATTTGACCTTAAAAACTTTGCAGTAAATTACAACATGAAAGAATAACGGTGAATGTTCTTTATTTGAGACACATTGAAATATGTGCTTAAGATAGCTGGCGTCAACAAGCAGCAGGGAAATAGTAGAACTGTGCTATATAGAGCATTTTCAAGAATCACATCAAAGCGCTATACAGAGGTGCAAAAAAGAGCATGCACTATAAATGAGATATTCCAAATTATAGATGTCTATAAAAGCTCAAATCTGAAAATACATACACTATTTTGCTGGAACAATTAAGTTAGGGTTTTAAAGGTCTTATTCGGGTTGAATATTGAAAGAATTTCATTAATAGACTGTTTTGCACTTTTGACTCACTACTACTACCTACTTAAAGTCATTACGTTTTATTTGATGTGATCACTATGATAAACGTGTCAAATTCAGTAGTTGCATTCACATCACATCAAGAAGTGAAAGATTAACTTAACGTTGGTTCACGAAAGTGGTTAGGAGATGAAATTATTTTTTTCCATTCTTGATAACTTTAGTCACATAGGTATCTAAACTAAAAAATTTAACACTTCTTATCTATGATTTCAGAAAGTTACTAACTATTAAAAAAGAGAATTTTAACATTTTCATAACAGATTAGCGTTTTCTTGTATTTAAGTGTAGAATAGAATAGAACATATTTTGATGTGGCCATGCCTTTATCTTTTGATTTATCTGAGAACCAGTGACGTCTAAGGGCTGGTTTCTCAATGTCCAGTTAAATTTATCTTTAAGTTAACGGTTATCTGTCAGATAAATTGTTTAAACAATTGAAGGTTAAACTTACGAATTCACGTAAATCTTATCTGCCAGTTGTATCCACAGAAACCCTAACTGGCAGCTACCTATCTGACACGTTTAACTGGACATTGAGTAACCGGCCCTAAGACGCGCTGAGAAACGCGCTGTGACAAATTGATTGAGGAATTACAACGGAGTCGAAATAATAACTAATTTAGGTTAAGTGATTTTCTAATATAGAGATCTTATCAATATCTACTATATACAGGGTGATTGGTAATTTGATACAGATATTTCGGGAGGTCATAGTAGAGGTGGTATAAAATGCACCATATCCAATTACTAATATTTTCCGAGGTTAATTGAATTTTAGAGATTATCATTAAAATGCAGATCTCCAAATGAAAACCCTAATAAAACAAAATTTTATTGTCGGATTTTGGAATTTTTGGTATTAGTCCTTAGAAAGTATGCTATTACGTGATAATCGACTTAAAAGAAATTGATCTTACACACTTTGGGAGACAATGTCAAAATTAGCATGTGTTGAAAAGTGACTTCAAGAAACGTTACAAAAAAATTAATTTATCTTGAAAAGTCGCCAAATAATTATCTGTGAAAACATGTCCATCTTTCTAGTTGTCCATTGTACCATAAACTTGTTGTAAATGCGGCAATAAGATTGCGTTTAAGCTCTAAAAGCATAATCGTTTTGCGAAAACTTGACTACGGATTTTTAATGTTTGTTATGAGTACTTGAATAATGTGTATATCATGGTTAAAAGGGATCAGTTAACCCAAACTTTAGTATAGAGTCTCAAATTGTATGATTTAATTTAAAAGAAATATTGAAGTTGTAACTTAAAATGAATTCGTCTTAAAAAGTCGCTAGGTAATCTCTTAAAAGTTGCTAGGTAATCAAGCAGAACATGCAAGCCGCGTTATAAAGTATCGTGTATCAATGGATTTTCACTCATGCACAAATGAGAGATCGTAAATCATCCAGAACAAAATAAGCATGATATCTCTTGTGAACACACTATGGATCGATCATGAACGTACGTACGCTACAGCTCAAACTTTAGATTTTGAGCTGTAGGTCGACAATAATGAACGTACGCCTGCACAAGTTAAGATTCAGTTTGCTGTGACAGCAGCGTCTCTATTATTAGAACGGGCAACGCCGCCAGTGTTCACGCGTGCACGGAAATCATCTACAGTTTCAGCTTTAGTGTACGTACGTTAATGATCGATCTACAGTGTGTTCACAAGTGGTCATTATGTTTACAAATGAAGAATTTGCGGACCTTGTGTTCATATACGGTTTATGAAGTGGAAGCGCGGCGGCTGCTCGCGCGGAATACAGACGGCGATACCCTAATCGCAGTCAGCCCAACCAAATAATTTTTTCTGGGGCTTTCCGACGTATACGTAAGACAAGAAACTTGCGACGACGCCCCAGTAATGCCGGTAGATCTCGTCTATACGAAATGGTAAAGAAAATCCTACAGCATCCGCCTACACTGTTGCAAATTGCCTCAATACGGTATTTCGCAGTGGAAGGTGTGGTTCACTGCGCACACGACTGGTCTGTATCCGTACCATCACATGCGAGTACATAGTTTGGAGAAAGGCGATCATGTCAGAAGAATGGATTTTTGTCGATTTATGCTTCATGTTGTCGCCGAAGATGCAACTTTTTTAAGTAGGCATCTTTGGATGTCCATACATAACTGAAAATCTATGGATACAAGATATACTTTATAAGGAGGCCTGCTTGTTTTCCTTGCTTGCCTAGCGACTTTTTTAAACGAATCCTTTTTAAATTATAACTTGATGTTTTCTTCTAAAATTATAGAATTTTAAGACCCTATACTAAAGTTTTGGTTTACCGATCACTTTTTATGACTAATAATGATGCAAAAGCACATTATCCAAGGACTTATAACAAAAAATAGAAATCCGATGACAAGTTTTTGCCAAACGGTTTGTTGAAACTTTGTACTCTAGGAGATCAATTATACTTTTAGAGCTTAAATGCAATCTTATTGCCTGAGTTTACCACATTTACAATAAGTTTATGATATACAGGGTGTTCCTTAATGATATGCGAATGTTCAAGGGAGTAAATCTACATGAAAAATTAATGATATTTGATACATAGTAATAGTGCACATTTTCCAGTACATAAATAATTTTCAGTTTCAGTAGTGGCGTGCGTACGGGCAACAACTTTGATATTTTTGAGGAAAAAAATGATACGCCAATGGTTTTTTCCGAAATAAAAATTATAATTTCGAAGATAATTTTTATTTCGGAAAAAAACCATTGGCGTATCATTTTTTTCCTCAAAAATATCAAAGTTGTTGCCCGTACGGACGCCACTACTGAAACTGAAAATTATTTATGTACTGGAAAATGTGCACTTCTGTTTACTATTACTATGTACCAAATATCATTAAAATATGTTCAGCGGTTTTAAAAATATTAATTAATTTCCATTTTTTTCCTTAAACTTTAACACCCTGTATTTTCGTAACGGTACATTTTTGGACGATACTTTATAAAGCAAACTATCATTGATTTTTCATGTAGATTTACTCCCTTGAATATTCGCATATCATTAAGGAACACCCTGTATATGGATAACTAGAAAAAAGGGCATGTTTTTACCGTAAAGTGCACGGTTAATTATTTGGTGACTTTTTAAGATACATTTATTTTTTTTGTAAGGCTTCTTAAAGTTACTTATCAATACATGTTGATTTTTACACCATCCCGTGAAGTGTACGATACATGATCACTTTCTTTTAGTTGACAATGACCTGATAGCATATTTTCTAAGGACTAATAGCAAAAATTCAAATTATGATAATACCATTTTGTTCTATTAGGGTTTTCGTTTGGAGGTCTGCATTTTAATGAAAATCTCTAAAATTCAATTTAACACGAAAACTATCAGGGATTGGACATTTATTTATTTTCATTTATAAATTCATAACTGCCACTTCGAAGGCTACGCCCTGTGTGAGGTATTGGCACTGACATGTTGAAAATACACATACGGCAGTTGATGCCGTTATAGAAAAAAATACACATATGAAATTTTGCTAGCCTTACTAAGCTGCTGCTTCTCTTTGTACTGCTACATGGTATTATATGATCAATTTTATAGCTTACCACCTCTACTATCACCATACCAAATATCTGTATTGAATTACCAATCACCCTGTATAAAAAGAATTTATGAATAACTGAAAGATTATTAATATGCTTTTCAACTTTTCTAAAGTCCAGATAAAATTTGATAAAAGAATAATACTCATTTGTCTCTAGCGTAGCGTTCCTTTGCTTTCGCTTCATTACCGAAATATTATGTTTATTCTAACTTTAAATACAAGAAAACGCTAATATGTCGTAAGGGCCTATGTTAAAATTCTTATGTTTAATAGTTAATAAATTTATCAAATGATCGATAACAAGTGTTGAGTTTTTTAGGATAGATAACTATGTGGAAAAAAATTATTTTATCTACTAACCACTCTCGTGAACAAAGGTCCTTAGGACATGCATAAATTAATCTGTAGTTTTATATCTCTACTCACAAGCACAACAGAATATCTCTTTCACTTATGGTACACAAAATATATATTCCAGAATTTCCTTGACACGTGATATTTTCGTTTTATCATACCATGCTTTTAAAAAAATTTTGTTGTACTTCAACCTTTGTAGCGCCTTTGATTTTATACAAGAACCTATTTTTCTCGTAAAGTTAGAAGCATAAAATAAATAAAATAAGGATATGTTTGAGGCGCAATATTTTCGTAAGAAAAACGAAAACTAAGTAGGCTTTCCAAATACCACCCCACAGCGTTTCTTACATTAACGAGGTCATTATTTTATTTAATATTTTGTAGTGCTTTGGACTTCATACACAAACCAATTTTTCGTAATGTCATAACATAAGATAAATAAAATGAGCATTTGTTTGAGGCGTAATATATTCGTAATAAAAAAGCACAAAAAAGACATTTGTTTTCGAAATCATTTATTAAAGGTCATTCAGTACTCTTAAAAACCCAAACAGTTTTATTTTTATCCGTTTTACTTCCCACACCGATAGGTGAGGGGAGTATTGTGATCGCGAACATTTTCGATTTTGAGATAATACGCTTTTTGGGCGTTTTATGATCTATACATAACGAAAATCCACGTCACTCATTTTCGTCGGTCTGTCTGTCTGTCGGTCTGCCTGTTTGTCGCGTTTTTCCACCCTCGTAATCTCAGTAAGCGCTGCATGGTTGTGATGAAATTTGGGTAGCAATATGCTGTGAGGTCCTAGTAGGTAATGCTGCTAGAACTTGGGGTGGTTGGGGGGGTGGGGGGTTGTAAAACTCAAAAATTTGTTGTATTCATAATAGTCTGTGAAAAAGCGTCCTGGCGGCATAATACCCTTTTTAGGCCCATCCGATCATTTCCTTGCGTACTACAGAAATCAAGGGACTTACAATTTTCTGATGTATACAAGTTACCTACCCTGTATTCTAGCCAGACATCTACCGAGCGTCATCACCTAGATCAGCAGTTTCGAGGATATTCCACAAATTAATAATTTTCTGATATAAATACATATACGAATTTTGCTTTAGATCGTTCTGTATTGAGTAACATGGAAATTATGGAATTGATTTTAATAAGACTTTGCCATAGTATTATTACCGTGCCAAGGATAGAAAACGCGTATGTTTTTTAGAAATCGTGTCAGTGGCGGCGCAGCAATAATAAAAAGTTTTGAAAATATGGAAACAGCTCAAACTTCATTTTTAGGCGTTTTGGGGTTGCTATCATTTTCTGTTTTTGGATAGGGGTGAAATTGGGGTGGTTGGGGGTGGAGTATTGCAAAACAGAAAAAGGTATTTGTATGCATAATAGGACATAATACACTTTTTTAGGTCCATCAGAACATTGCCTTGCTTATTACAGAAACTAAGAATTTTTTTGTGTTGTATGTTATATAAGAATTGCTTTACATCGTTCTGTATTGTGTAACCTGGAATTGATTTTTAGGAAATCTCGACACAGTATGACTACCTTGGCGAGGATGAAAAATGCGTATGGTTTTTAAAAATCGTGTCGGTGACGGCGCAGCAATAATAAAAAAACTAAAAATATAAAAATAGCTCAAACTTCGTTTTTAGACAATTTGGGGATTCCTGATCGTTTCATTTCATCCAGTTGAAGCTCGCAGAATAAAAATTGTGTCGCTCTAGCTCCTACGGTGAGATTTAAGAAACTATTCACTAGAGTTTTTGTGTTGGATGTTTTTTTGAAGGCAGGCGGGCAACTCATGCAAAGGGAAAATAATAAAATGATATCACCGTTATGTGTGGTCTGAGTCAATCAACTTGACTCAATTTTTTTTTCGTCAAGCCAAAAAATAAGTTTTATTATAAAATCAAAGGTACTGCAAGATTTTAAATAATATAAGGACTTAATTTATGTAGAAAAAACTATTTGGTGCTATTTGAGAAACAAAAGTTTAGGGTGAGTTTTAAGGGTTGAAGTAAAAAAATGCTTTTAAAAGCATGGTATGATAGACTCTATAGTACTTTCAAAAATTCCAGTCAATTTTCGTTCGAACTTTTCTTGTTACGAGAATCTCACGTGTATACATATAATCACAACTTCAGATATAAAAGTAGAGATGCCTTTATTCATGCAATTCAAAATTACATGAATACTTAAGAAGGAATTTCAGATCCTCAATGTACTGAAATATGTTTGTGAAAATAGTGCCATTTTTTAAGTTTTTAAATGTGAACGTTTTCTGGCCCAACTGTATATATAACAGCCTAGTTTTGGAGTCCAAACACTGAAAGACTAATGTTAGTAAAACTACACGATGCACATATTATGCTAGTGGTACAGAAGGAAAATAAAGCGCGTTTCCCATGCCAGGCAAGCCAAGACTAATGATACAGATAGCAACAACAGTTTCAACACAAGGAAAAAAGTGAGAACATTTTTTTAACGTGGAACGCTGTGATCAAACACAAACGCATTTTGGCATTTTCAAAATACTGAACTCATGTATTTTATTTCTGGATGCACTCAAAATTTATTCGAAAGTAAACATACTTTCAAAAAAGATATTCAGACATATAACGTAGGAACACAGATAGCGTTTCATACTTTATTAATAATTGCAGTACAGGTTTGTTGAAAAAGATTAATCATTAAGTTGACATGTTAATTCTACTCTATGATGGATTTACCAGCGAGCCAAAACGCTACGATCGTGGGGTCAAGAAGATGATTATGAACAAAACAAAATATGTTGAACTGGCATACTTGAGGCGTGTTACTCGACAGGAAGGACCGACAGCGCTAGTGCTAGCCGAGCCGGCACCAGAGGATCCCGATCAAGATCTACCATGTTGCCAGTACTTGTACTAGGGCTGAATAGTAGTCAAGGTACACCGCACATCTGGAAACTCCCGAACTAAATTTCTGTTTTCGATAAAAGCAGCGCCATTTTTCGAACAACCCCGGAACTGTGTAGCGCGTTGTCCGACGTGTGTGTGTCCCAAATTTCACCGCGTTTGGTCACTCCAGATGCGAGTTACATTTCGACGTGTTAACTGTGCTCATGTGACCTTGTGCAAATCCGCGACATGCAACGAGCGACATGGAACAAAGCAGTGCGGTAAAGTTTTACGTTCGTCTTAAAAACTCCTTCGTTGAACCTTTTTCTATGGTACAACAAGCATTCGGTGATGAAGCTCCATCTCGTACAACAATATACGCGTGGTGGAAACAGTTTAACGAGGAAAAAGAGTTGCTGGAAGACGGTGAATGCAACGGCAGACCAGCAACAGCTGTTGACGACGAAAATATTGCAAAGGTGCGGCCGCTCCTTCACAAACAACCTCCCTCCCCTCCGTGCCATTGCAGAAGATCTGAATATTGGTAAAGATGCCGTCCTTACAATTTTAGTTGCAAAAATGAACCGTCGGAAGGTGCGTTTCGTTGAAGCTGCAGACAGCAACCTAAATGTTTTGAAAACAATAATTGTAACGGGCGACGAAAGCTGGTGTTTCATGTACGATCCAGAAACTACTTGGTTGAGTTTGGTGCGCAAAAGCCATCGAAACTCAGGCAGCAAAAGCCGAAGGTGGGGCTTGATTCACCACGAGCTCGTTTCGACTGGGCAAACGGTAAATTCTCCCTTCTATATGCACGTTATGAAATGTCTGATGCGCCGTATTCATCGGATCCGTTTTATCCCACCCGCCCTATTTACCTGATCTGGCACCGGCCGATTATTTGTTGTTCCCCAAGCTGAAACTGAAGATGAAAGGAAGATTTTTCGATTATATTTCGTCTATTCAGAAGGCTTGCACCGAGGAGCTGAAAGCGATTTCAGCATAATGAATTCTGCAGACCGTTCGACGGACTCTACCGGCGCTGTAACGAGCGTATCACTATAGAGAAGGTTCCTATGAAGAAGGCTCATGTGTACAAATTCATTTGAAATTTGTATTTTTTTATGAAATTAGTTCGGGAACTTTTCAGACATACTGTGTATATATTGTGGTATATGGTATGCTCCACCGGTATGCTCTTTACAATCATGTCCTCAGGAATTATTACTCTGAGAATGCGTCATACAATCACGGATATACCTAAATATTGTGTTGAAGTAGATTTGATCAGTTTCTGAGATATTAGATCTTTACAGATATATCATGCATAATCACTGTGGTATTAGACAACAGATAAATTGACCAACAGATTTGCGTGGCACATTTTTTTTGTGAATTTATTTATCTGAGTGAGTTATTAATTTTTGGATGTCCCGCAATTAACTTTACAAAAATATATATGTTTATTTTACGAAAGAGTATACCAAATCTCTCATGAATATTATTGCTTGAATTGATTCCCATTGATTCTCACTTTTTTCCTGTCATGCAGCTTCAACATTGTCAGTCTTTTTATTTGTCATGACACCACCTTCTCATCTGTCGCATTTGGTGACCATTAAGAAATGTTACCAAAAAGTCATGCAGAATATAGACCAATAATTAGATCTTAATGTCATGTCTTCCAGGGGTTGTGAAGGAGGTTGGAAGTTGTAGATGAATTGTTGGGTTTGACAATCGAAATAGGTGCATCAAAATTGATTTTTAGTTAATAACATGAAAATATAGAAAAGGAAAACAAATTAAATGTGGAACTTTATGCATTAAATAAAGCGACTTTTGGCTAGATATGTAATAAAATAAATACCTACTCATATAAAGTAAAGACAAACACAAAATAAAGAATAAAAATCCCCTATAAAATTCGAAAGGAAATACTTGCTGCAAATCTGTGTAAAAAAAGAATGATATCTGCTATTAATTGTGGGCGTCTCAATCTTATTTTCAAATTTCACTTATATCATCAATTATTAATGGACATATCAAAGTAACAAGGGTTTCCTTCTTGCCGTCGTAGATATTTTACAACATTGCCGTCGTCAGAGTCTGTAACCACTCCTATGGAATACTTTGTTTTTTTAGAATTCAACTACGCTCATAAGATATGCCCGTATGCACCGTAAGTCAGTCGCGCGATTAGTTACGTAAACCTGGATTAGATTACTTGTTTTCTATGCACCGCAAACTGACAATTTTGACAATGTCACTGTCAAAACAATCTTGCGAACACAACCTTGCCGTATCTCCATTCTGGATTAGTTAATCTCTTGACGGTGCAGGGCTAGATGCCAAAGATTAGCAAAACGTGATTGGGGAACTAGGATTAGAATCGCCAAACGGTGGATACGGGTGCCAGGAACGATTCTGAGCTTTGCTCCTGAGTAGTTGATTATTTCATCGTATTTCACTTGGTAAAATTGCATTAATTTAGTCAACGCCGTGGAACTTCATCAACTCCGGAGCAACAAAACTTTGGAGATGATAGCCTCAGAGTAGATGATGTAACCAGTTTTCTCAAATATATCTTGAAGAAGATATCTAGAAGATTTGGTTTAAATAGTTTAATACCTATTTTATAAATAACTACGATGACTTGAGTTAAAGATGAAAGCACACACCTGGACTTGTTAAAATTTGATAAAGTTGACTGCTTCTAAGGGCCGGTTGTACAGATGTCGATTTAACTCAAGCTTTATTAAACCTAAGCTAAACTTCACTAGGAATCGTGTCAGTGGCGGCGCAGCATGATCAGAAAACTAAAAATATAAAATCAGCTCAAACTTTGTTTTTAGGGGATTTGGAGGTTCCTGGTCATTTTCCACATTTTTTTGGGGGGGGGGGGGTATTGTGATCGCTAAAATTTCGATTTTTAGATAATACGCTTTTGGACGCATTATTATCTCCATAACGAAAATCCAAGTCACTCATTTCCGTCGGTCTGTCTGTATATTGGCGTTTTTCTAGCCGCCTCAGTAACCGCTGCTTGATTGTGAAGAATTTGGAAACGATATGATGTGGGGTCGTAGAAGGTAATGCTGCTATAACTTTGAGAATTGGTAAAAAAACAAAGAATTATCACATACCGCACCAAACTTCGTTATTAGGCGTTTCAGAGGTTCCCGATATTTTACATTTTTGTTTTTGGAGGGGATGAAATGGGCTGGTGGGGCGGGTGGAAGATTTGAAAAATGAAACATCTCTTGTATTGACAAAATACATTGTGCTGAAAAAATTGACTTTGGTGAGTTATTCTTCGATATCTCTCAAGGTATACCTGATAGAAGGAAATGTCAAATACAAAAGTTATTTGGTTATCTAAGACGCATATCCTAAAAATATTTTGAAATATACAGGGTGTTTCAGGAAAGCAGGATAGTGATCAATTTGATTTTTTTATTATGGAACTATTACTTTTTTTTAATTCTTCTAGTTCCCATCATTGGTCTCTATTTAAGCCTAAAATATTTCTGAGATCGGGTGCGACGTTGCCAGGTTATAATTTATCTTCGATTAATTTCTGGATTTGCAAGGTCGCAAGTAATACGTCCCAAATCCTTTAACTTTTCTCAATAATATTATACATCGAGTTACTTGAATATTAAATGAATATTATTTTGGATGTTATACTAACTCTGTCCATCTACAGGGTGGTTTTGGCAATTTGAAAGTCATTTGTTTTTTTAAATGTAACACCCTGAATCTTTTATTTTAAATCGAAGTATCTACTAATACCCTATCTCGCCTTGTAATGTTTTTTTGCTTTTGCGACGTTGCGAAGTTATAAATCATTTTTCCAAAGTTTCAAACAAACATATCCCCGATTTTTATTAATAGAACGCACTGTATATTTTATTTAACATGTAAGTACTCCCTAGTAATGGCTTACGGCGTGAACAAGTTTCAACTGGTGTCCTTAAAATAATAAATGCTCATATGTTATCTACTCGTATTTCGAATACCAGGTCAGTAAAAGGTACAAGAACGCTTAAATATATCCAAAACTTGCACAGCTGGAACGATAGAATTCAATACCTGCAGGTTTTCGAATATGCAGAATTTATAAATTCTAACGGTAGTGTTGCCAGATTTGCCACTTTTACGTTACACGTCATAATTTAGTTATTTTAAATAGAATGCTCTACTTCTTTCAATGAATAGCACATGTTCGATTTAGTAAGGTCTCGCATATCAAAATTTTGTTTGTTTCTATTAAAATACCCTGTAGATGCGCATAGTTAGTAACATCCAAAATAATATTTATTTAATATTCAAGTAACTCGCTCTATGATATTGTTGAGGAAAGTTAAAGGGATATATCAATTTGGACGTATTACTTGCGACCTTGCAAATCCAGAAATTAATAGAAAATAAATTATAGCTTGGCAACGTCGCAACCGATCCAAGAAATATTAGGATTAAACAGAGATCAATGAGGGAAACTAGAAGAATTAAAAAAAAGTTATAGTTCTATATAAAAAAATCTTATTAATCACTATTCTGCTTTCTTGAAACACCGTATATATTTCAAAATATTTTTAGGATATGCGTTTTGAGCAACCAAAGAATTTTTGTATTCGACATTTTCTTCTACCAGGTATACCATGAGAGATATCGAAGAATTACACACTAAATGGACATTGTGCTTTTTAGACTTATTTGATTATTGCTTTTGAATTTTATAACTTTGCAATAATTTGACACAACATATAATCCTGACATGTAACTTGGAGGCTACTAACTTAATCGTGATGAAATTTTGACACTGTATTACTACAGTGGAATAAATTATAGCAGTGTATTGTTTCTGGAACTCTTGTCAGTGGCGGAAGAGAAATCCACAAAAAACGAAAAGTTTCAAAATCGCTCAATTAGATGTTTCAAAAGTTCCTAATCATTATTTACTTTTTTGAGAGCTAGTAAGAGCAGGATGGTGGGGATGGTTGGGTTGGGAAAGCTCAAAAATTTGTTGTACTCATAAAATACTCTACATTGCGCTGAAAAACAAGACATTGGTGATATCCAAGGACGTTAAAACAATAGGGGGACCCAGCTATTTACTTTTCGCGTTGAAGCCGCATAGTCACATTCTAAGCGCATTGCAAAGTTGCCAAACTAGGCATTTTTCTAAGTAAAACTAAGAAAACAAGCAAGCTTATGAACACAAAACGTCAGCGAAAGAAGCAAGCTTATGAACACTAAATATCATATTTAATATAATAATATAATATATTTATGAACAGTGAATTGATGTAATGATTTTTATATATGCAAAACGTTATGATCAGAGTCTAATTTCGCTCTTTTGCAATATTTGATAGTATGAAGAAATTTTCATATGTCAACCCGGCAACGCCGCTTGGCTCTCATTGCTAGTTGCCATGGGATTTCTACAGTTGCCAAACTGGGCAAATTTCTAAGTAGATTTACGGTCAAATTCGCCCCAAACATCGCGTCATTAAACGAAGAGGTTATGTTGATCCACCCACTCGACAAAGGTGCGAGAAATTCTTGCTATTCCACCGGCAACCCTGTACTGCGCATTAGCTACCGAGCGGCGCAGGAGGGAACGTCAACGGGTGTGAATTTCAATTATATTTGAAATTTCTGAGAACCGTTAAACCTTATTCGAATCTATTTTGTGTTCGAGTATAAATTGTTCTGTTGTGAATTCCAACATTTCAAATTCTAGATAATCGTAACACAGACCGTACATTCGTAGGTATCTGTTGTGTGTTCGAGTAGTGTTGAGTGTGTTTCAGTGCTTAATTACCCGATAGGCCCCAAAAACAGGCTGACGATCCGAAAATAGTCATGGGTAGACGCTGCTACATATGCAAAAAATGGGATTATCGCATTATCGGCACCCTAACTTGACCTTTTACAGGTAAGGTAAGGTAAAATCGATGGTATTGTAAAACCTCTAATTTCATTCCTATGTGCTACCTGCTGGGGTACATTTGAAAATAACAGTATACAGTACATATGGGATCTTTCAAATAAGGTGTCTATAAACAGTAAAGTTGGGCTTCATATTTTTAGAAATTATTTTAAACACCTCCAGTTTGCTCCTATTGTCATGTAGGAATACTTTGGTATGTTTACATTTATTGGGCTGGTACTGCATTATATAATTATAATGTCATATTATTTTACCTAGATAATTTGAAAGTGATATCGATATCACATATTATACACAACTGTACCTACATATAAACACACCTAGCCTGATGAATGTTACTTTCATATTCTTAAACACCTCATCCAGTTTGCTACTGTTGCCATAGGTATAGAATATTTTTAATTCATGCATGTTTAAATTTATTGGACTGGTACAGCTTTATATATATTTATGTCATATTATTTTACCTACATATCTGTATATATACTTACATATAAATAAACCTAGCTTGAGTGTTACTTTCATATTTAACAAAATAAAATAAATTAAAGTATCATTTTTTTGAGCTTTTCTATAATTAATCATATTTTTCAGTATTACCAAAGATATTGTTCTGAGGAGGAAGTGGTCTGATGTAATGGGAGTGACTGAAACAGACCTACCACAATTAAAAGAAGTCTGCTCAGAACATTTTACTAACGATGACTTTGGAACCACACTATCTGGAAAGAAGCGTTTGAAAAAGAATGTGGTGCCTACTTTGTATACCAAGGGAGAAGATAGAAAACAGCTTAAAGTGTAAGTAGCTATATATAAATAATTAGACTTTAACATTTTAGGTAGGATTTAGAATCTGATATAGTAACAAAAAATATAATTTAATCAACGTTACATTCTAAGAAGCATGTTTTTCTTACATCTTTGTTATGTTGGAAATAATCCAAGAAAATCCATTATATCTGTGAGCACAGTCTTTGGTCTGATTATTCTAGATAATGGTGTCAAAGTGGATAGGCTGCTGAACTGTAGACTTGATGGTTCTAATGCAGGAAAATTAATTGGAGTTATGAAATGCTACGATATGCCATCTAGGTGAATGTGTAACTTTTTTTAGTGTCAAGGGTGAGACAAGTTGTGAAACTTGTAATGTAATTTTTCTTTGAGGTTTGAAGGAATAGTGAGTAAATCTAGTTGGTGAATTGAATAATGAGGTGTAATTATTTTAGAGCAAAAGATAAAATAGGTACAAGTGTTTAGTAAAAAGTAATAGTAACCCTAAATTGATAAACTGTTGAAAGACCTTAACTGTTACTCTTACTAGTTATTTTAAGGTGATCTTTAGTTTTTAGCATCATATACTAAGTATAAATTATAGGCTGTTTTATTTTCAAGGGAAATATATATATGCAATATATTTTGTGTTACATATAAATACTCTCTTGTTGTTCTCAATCCTCAACAGTTTTTGCTCAGGAAACAGCTTTCAGATAATTTTTTTCAGAGCATAAAGTGAGCAATTTATTTTTTGAATATAATAAAATAAATAAATAAAAAAATGTACAAAAATAATCACATACAATTAATACTTTTTTACTGTTTAACAGTAATATCATTTATTTTGTTCTAAATTTGCATCACAAAATTATTTTAATGTGTATAGTTTTTTAATCATTTCCCAGAACAGTATTTTGTGTTTCATCACTTGTACCTATCTCAATTTTTTGAAACTTTGTTGCTCGTAAATTATTCTGACCACTGTCTAAATGAGCAATATCACAAACAGACTGTTTTATCTATTGTTTTATAATGTTATAATTATATAGACATAATGATAATCATAATTCCAATTCTTATATAGAGACCATCCTTTGAAGGTAGCACACAAATGTAATACTGGTGCTTCTCAAGAACGTAGTGGTAATGAACCAGCTGCAAATAGGTACCTTTTTTATTTAGTAAAAATATATGAAATATACTGCTTTTTCAAGGATTCTTTGCTGTGTGCCTGTATTTGATCTGATTTTTAACTGTTATTTATATATTTAATATACATACAATAAATTTTTTTATTAGAGATATATATACTTGCATGTCATTCATAGATTTGCCCAGTAAACAGCTTGCAGAAATACATTTTTTCGGAGCATAAAGTATGCAATTATATTTTGAAAACAATGTGAAAAAATGTACAAAGGCAGTTACATACAACTAATAGCGCCTTACACTGTTTATTTATGATAATGTTCTAATTTTTATCACTAAATTACTTTACTGTGTAGTATTTTTTGAACATATTGTTTTGTTGTTCATCACTGGTATCTTTATTTTTGGAAATATTTTTACTTTCAAATTCTTCTGTCTCCATGGTCAAATGGATACTATCACAAATAGAATATTTTATCTAAAATTGTTTTTTGAACATATTGCTAAACAGTATTTTGTTGTTCACCACTAGTATCTTTATTTTTGGAAATATTTTTACTTTTAAATTCTTCTGTCTCGTCTCCATGGTCAAAATGGTTACTATCACAAATAGAATGTTTTATCTATAATTGTTTTATCAAGTTATAATTATGTTAATATTATAATTTTATTATGATTTAAAATTTTAGGTGCCACTACCCCATGAAGGAAGCTTTCTTATCTGCTATTGGTGCTTCTCAAGAAGCGATCTGTGGTGAACCAGCTCCTAAGAGGTATTTTTTTTTTAATTATAGTTGTATTAAACATATAAGTTGTCTCATGTTCATTCAATATGGCTTTTTGAGGGTTTTTTGGTGTTACATTGTATACAACAGGAAAGTCCATTTTCCGTTACTTTGTCTTTTTGTGTGCTTTTATTCATTCTGATTTTTGGCTTAATAATGTGATAAAAAAATAACGAGGTTCATTATCTCTGAAGTCCATGATTATTATATGATAATAAATACTATTGAGCATAAAGAGTCTTTATTGGGCTGGGGTATTTTTTTGTAAAAACATAAGATCATACAAAAAATTAAATGTTGAAAGACTTTCACAACTGAAGGCATCCATGCTGAACTTGAAATTTTTCAAAAATCCTTACAGAGACGCTCAATATAATAGTCATATACAGATACAATTTGACTTTACAACCACTTATTTGCTATATATTCATTGAGTTAGATAAGTTAGATAAGAAATATAAAAGTTCTACATCCACTGCGAGTCAGTTTTCTGTCGTGCTGTGGCAGCTGTCAAAAAACTTCTTTAACAAATATAAAGTTTATGAAATTATACGTTCATTCATTATGGGATAAATCCCAGAATATATCAAATTCGTGTTTTTTAAAAATATTAATAATCTAAAATTTTATTTCAAATTCTGATGACCTACCTGTATCATTACTATAGTGTGCCATTATTTATGTCCCGTATTTGATGTTTAATTTTTTGCTGTGCTTCTAGGAATCCAAGGGGTTGAGTGTAAAAGCTATGTGAACTAAGTAGTACCAGTACTACTAGTAGAAGCAGTTTTATTTAGTAAATCATCATATCCGGCACATTTGCAATTTTTCGCCGTTCTACAACACTTAATAGATTCGATGATTTATACTGATATTTCTAATTATTCCCATAATACTGTACCATTGTTTATAATAATCGTTGATAATGTTGGTATACTGCAAAAAGGTGACCAAGTCAGAAAACTAGTTCCTCGTAAATGGCTGTTGAAAGTAATCATAATTTAAGTAACAAATCACTCAACGTGTTTTTTAGAAAACATAGAACTCATAAAAGTGTTCACTGCGAGTTATAAAGAGAGCTTGAAGAAATTAGACTATATTTCTGACTTGGTCACACTTGATGTTGGAAAATATATTAATACTGACTTGGTCCAAATAAACTTCAATTTTCTTGAAATAAGAAACATAAACATAATCAATCACATTTAAATCTAGAATACTGAATCAGATCTATTTTGGTTCCAGGGCATTGCTTTTCTTGTTCTTATCTACAGGGAGGGATTTATTCCAGCTGTGATAGTCAAGATGGTTACTTTTACGTGATATGTCTCACAATGTAGTGAAGTTGATCATTTTACCTGCTACTTTATTGGACATATTAGACTTAGTCAAAACGAGCTGTTAACCAAACTGGCAAAATTTTCGAGTATTGACTTGGACAAAATCATTTATTGTCGTTTAGTACAAAAAACGTCAAATCGTCGATTTTTGATCTATCACTTTTTGCAGTACATCGACGTATGATGTATTTGATGTTGAATTTCTATATTTCTTTTTTGTTTTGTTTTTAGTGATCCAAGCAGTCGAGTGTAAGAGCTATGTAAGCCATACGCTTCCCAACATAAATCCTACTGTGACTGTGACTACTAGAAGAATATATGCTTTGTTGAATAAATAATGGTAGGATGACAAAGAATGGGGCACAAGCTCATTTTGTAATTTAAATTAATATACATACGTTATATGTTGCGAAAATTAAAATGAAATTTAAAATATACATGTACATTAAAAATGCTTAAATAGTTGTTTTTAAATAAGAGAAACATTTTTTATTACTATTGGTTATACATGACATGTGTGTAAACGAATATTAATTTGTGTACAAATATGAATAAAATAATTGTTGCCACAGTTACTATTTTTTTATGTGAAGGCTGTCGATATATCGATAATTGGGAAGACTGATTTTAATGAAAATTTTAAAGTTTATAGGAAAAACACGTAATTGTTCACTGCCTGTCTGCTACTTTAAAAATGTATACACTTAATTTGACATGATTTAATAAGGTAGTACATGGGGTAGTAACTTCCAATTTACCTACTGATTTTCGAGCCACTAATATTTTTCTTTGAAATAAGTTGTAATCATTGTCTTTGCCAAAAATAATGGTTAAGTAATGGTTAGGTACTTATGTATTTCTATCAATACAGTTTGTTACAATAAAAATTACTTCATGATAGTCTTTACTTTTGAGCATGACAGAGTATGGCTTTATAAAACTTTTATCTGTAAATGTGATTTAGTACTATATATTTCTTTATTATTTTAAATGGAAGTACGACTCAAGCGTACCATAGCTAACATATTTCGGATGCTACTAATGGTTGTATGACTTATTAAATTATTCTTTTTCGAATTGCAATGATAAATTTGATTTCTGATGTCTTTATAACCTCAAAAAATACCAAAACAGTATACTCCTGATGTCATAAGTAAATATTCGAAGGTATAAGTACAAAACTGTACTGAGTGGTACTTTTGAAGGTACTATAGGGTCTATCATACCTTGCATTCAAAACATTTTTTTTTGTACATCAACCCCTAAAACTCACCCCCAATTTTTTTTTCAAATAGCACCCCATAGGTTTTCCTACCTAAATGATATCCCCATTTTATTTAAAATATTGTGGTACCTTTAATTTTATATGCAAACTTATTTTTTCCGTAAAATCATAAGTATAAGACAAACGAAATGATGATTTGTTTGACGCCTGATATTTTTGTAACAAAAACGGATAAAAAAGAAAAGTAAGTGGGTGTTTCAAGGGTAGTGAATGACCTATCATTCCTTGCTTATGAACCATTTTTTTCTTACTTAAACCCCTGGAATCCACCCCTAGCTTGTTTTTTCAAATTTCAATCCACAATTTTGCCTGGAAAAATAAATTCTTTACTTGAATTTAATTATCGTAGTGCCTTACTTTTTATGCCCCTACTGCAATTTATCGTTAATTTTGGCGCCCGTGTGCGGGGCACACCCTGCACACGGGGTTGGCACGGCCCGATGTAGCCATAAAACTTTTCCACGTTTTTGCACTTAGTTTTGTTGTCACATTTTTTTTATTAGTTGATTCATGAAAACGAAAAAAATATTTTCCACACATGTGTTTTAATTAATTTATGTTTACGATTTCATGGATTAAGCGAAAATATCACGTGTCAAGGACATTCTGGGACACCCGGTATACAGATACAATTCCACTTATGGTGATTTATTATTTTTTGTTGTGATACCCCAGAAAAATGCACTGCACTGCATTTTGACAACTTCAACAATTTCACAGAAAACAAAAGAAAGCGCAGACGTAAATATTTTGGCTTCACCATTAATACAGGATAGACTGTGACATGCTGCGTCCCCCTATTGTTTTAACGTCCTTGGTGATATCTTGCGCTTTTTAGGCCTATCCGAGTGTTGCCTTTGAACATCATATCTGTGGAATAATTTGATACATATATATTATAATTCTAATGTGTCACTTGGAAACTACTAACTTAAATGTGATGAAATTTGGACACTGTATTACTAGCATCGAGGAAATGGTAAGAGAGTATCGTTTCTGGAACTATTTCCAGTGCGGAGGAGAAATCAACAAAATAACGAAAAATGTCAAAATCGCTCAAATTTCGTTTTTAGATGCTTCATCATTATCTAGTTTTTTGATGAGGATGGTGTAGGATGTAAAAATGTTATGTCAGAACCGATAATGAGTTAGAAGTACTGAGTCAAGACAGCGAATCTATTCGGATCGTGTATGGTCTAGAGATTATATCTGACAAACCCACAACTAAATGCAATTAAAAAGTCTTATGAAGATAATGTTTGCAAACAATTTCCCAGCAAAAAATAGCATCTCCAATCCAAAAAGATATCGGTAGATTTCCACCCTTAGTTTAAAGATCCCACCACAAACTTACCCTCCACAATTGTACTTAATACTGGAAATCAATCAGTAATTTGAATACAGGAGGTTTCCATGATGCGAATAAGCAGAGCATCTTTGCCATTAAAATGCGCTAAAGATGAGAAAGTGGCGTTGAATTTGGGATGCAACATATGTACCTTGTTCAGTGAAGTTTGGATCCCCTTCACTGCCAAACCATGTTACTTTCATATTAAGAGGTTCTTTGGCTTCATTTTCAGGACTGGCTGTTGCAGTGTTATAACAACTGTTTGTGCTTAGTGTATCATTATTTTTTAAGTGGTTGTATTCTTTGGGTTTCACTGGCTCAAATTCTTCCTTTACTGGTGATGACCTTGGCTGCTGGTAATCAGACTGGAACACCCAATAAATATACCAAATTATTTTAGATTATCTATATAAGCTAGTTTATAAGTGTATTTGGAAGAATAATGAACCAAAATAGGCAGAAATTAAGATATAAAAATTACCCTGTTGTGATTTTGATGAGGTCAAAAAATTATTAACATTATACATACCTTGGCACGCTTGGTATTTGTACTGCAGTTAGTGTTCTTTATCCTTTTACCAGTTGGTTGAACATTTAATTGTGCATTTGACTGATATAGTGGTAACTCCATGTCTGTCTCGATCATCTGGTTGTATATATCATTCTCATCTTCATTATCACATACTGATTTCACATCCTTTGTTGATGAAGCATCGTCACCCTGAAATTATTATGAAAACAAAAAACTACAATTCCGTATATTATTACCCATTAGTAATTGTAGCTAAAATATGAAATTAAATGATGTTCCGAAAACCTTGCACATACAACAAAATACACTAATTTATTTAATCCTGTCTGAGCTACATTTGAATTAATTGGTTAGTTTTACGTATAATTCATTTTTTTAGCTTTTTTTTGTTTATATTTGTGACGATCACAGCCGTTACAAGTCAAAAATGATTGTCTGAATTTGCTCATATTTCGTTCCAGTGTAGGCACTCTGCACTGCCATGTCGTTCGCTAATGCAGCAATGAAAATTACTAGATACTACTGGATATTAGCAGAATCCAATGCTTATAGAACAGTGGAGATATTTTATACATATCCTTTATTCCACAAAAAAATTGGAAAATGGTCTGGAAGCAAAATGTTCCAAAATGTTACCACAGTCACTGGGAATTTCGAATTTTAATACATTTAAATGTTCATCCATGTCACTCTAAAGTATTTTCATTGTTTCCCCACTACCTACCTACAGTCGATTTTTTTTAAATTTAGGCTAAAGTTCATTAAGACCAGATCTGAGCCGGTACTCTGTAACTTAGAAACGTTTTCTATGCACTATGTACTATGGGATCGGGTGGCCTCGTAAATATGACAGCGTGCCGTGACAGTGTAGTAGACACGTGATAGGCACCCGAAACTGCCCGATCCTCATGGTCGTCATGGTGATAGAAACATGTTTCTACCTCTTAAGTTAGAGAGTACCGACGCTGTACTTTCTAAGATATAGTGGGGCCTTGGATATCGACAATCAGATGGATGGAAATGCCGCACAATCTCAAAGCAACTCATTGCGAGGATAGGAAGATTTACATATGATGAATACATTTTTTAGATAGAGCTGGTATAAGTATATAAGCGAAGGATACAATAATAAATACTCTGTGGAAAAAGAACTATCAAGTTCAATGTCAGCCATATAGTGAAAAAATAATAATCTCAAAGCAACTTATATATCACACAGAAATTATTTTGACAGGTACTATGTGTACAATCACAGCATTTCAGAAATAATCAACTGAATGGAGATAACATAAAATGTATCAATATCGGAAAGACACACTGCAGATTAAATTTCTTGCAGTATTTTACACCTTTTTTTATTAACCTTAACACCTTAAACTTTGTTTTTAGGCGTTTTAGGGGTTCCTGATCATTTTCATTGGGTGAGGGCGAAATTGGGGCGGTTGGGGGGGGGGGGGGGTTGTAAAACTGAAAAAATTGTTGTATTCATAACAGTTTGTCCATTGACCTGTGGAAGAAATACCTAGCGGCATATTGCACTTTTTTAGGTCCATCTGAATATTGGCTTGCCTATTACAGAAACCAATTTTGTGATGTATACATACGAGTTTTGCTTTATTTCGTTCTATATATTTTGCGTAAAGCGAAAATTATTGAATTGATTTTAATGAAATTTTGACCCAGAATTTAGTGCCGCGGCGAGAATGGAAAACGCGTCTGTCTTTAAAAAATCGTCAGTGGCGGCGCAGCAATAATAAAAAAACTAAAAATATAAAAACAGCTCAAACTTCGTTTCTAGATGGTTTGGACCTCATTTCGCATCGTTTAGTTGAAGCATGCAGAAAAAAATGTGGCATCCTAGCTTCTCAGGAGGGAGACGCAAGAAACTATTTACGAGAGTTTTTGTGTTGATGTGTTTTTTGTGGGCGGCTGGGCGATGATTTGGTTGCAAGGGATTTCAAACTATAGCTTCATGCAATGGGAACATAATAAAATGGTATCATCATTATGTGTGGGAAGTACTGAGTCAATTAGCTTGACTCCATTTTTTTTATCATTTGCTCGTTGCCATTGGATTACTTTTCAAAATCACCTGCACCAACCTATCATTAATATCGGATAATTAATATCCGATTGGAAAATAGTGACAGGTTTTTTAGAGAGATAAATCTATCATGAAACCTGAACAAGGAGAATGACACTTTTTGGTGTGTAGCAGCCAGATGACGAAACTTGACTATTGGGAAAAAGCTCCTGGACCTCGTCAATGGCAAAGGAATTGGCTTTCCCAAAAAATATGTGCAGGGCACACAATAAGCTTGGGTTGACATGTGAGGGCCAGAATTCACCCCAACTGACTTAATCTAATCTCTTATCTAATGTAGCCAATCTGTCAAATTCCAAATTTTGATGATTAAAATACCCGCTCCGCCTACTGGCGTGGGAAGTAGGTACTTAGAAAACCTTATAAGTCAACTGAGTAATACAAGATAATAAGTACCATTTCATGTGTACAAAAATGTTTGAAAATAGCTTGGTATGAATGACATACCTGTTTCCAGAAAATAAACTTCCAATTTTTTGTGTTTACATAACTACACAAATTAGGTTGTAATTTTGAGACCTAGCTGAACATGCCCAACTTGCTACTAGGAAGGAAAGTGACAGTCTTTTGGTAGCTCTGGCAACTAAAAAACTCTGATTTCTGGTTGAAATGACATATTCATAGTAGATGTCAGTAGTAAAATGAACAAAAAACTATATCAACAGGACAGTCAACTTTTATCTGATTGTATATCGAACAGTTGTTTTGAAATTAGCTTGTACCTATTGTATGATCAACTCAACTGCCAAGAATATCTTGATTGAGAATCTCAGCGATTGGACTATTTTGCAACCATTTTTGTTGTAGCAGGGTAATCCATTTAATTTAGCTTGTTTGGTAGTTGAAAGGATTTGAGATGCCATTAAGTCAAACTGTTATACATTTTATTTGTTGTTTTGAAAACATTATGTAACGATGTGTTTCAATATTTGCATAAGCATAAATGATAAAGTTTCACAAACAGTAACATTAATTTTATTTTCAGCTGAAATGCATGATAATTGTATATTTATCTTTGCTGATAATATATTTAATTATCAAAGTATTCTACTTTAACCATCAATAGCCATGACAACAATAAACTAGTATTCATATGAGAAATATTGCAAGTATAGTTTTCAATTATTTGAATCAACACAGTTTATATTATACTCAAAATTAAAATAACCCCCATATGAACATATAGTCCCATAATCTTTCATACCCCATAATAATGACTTAAGCCACAGGATCCCTTCCTTATCTTTGCCTTGGTATTACCCAGATATTATTGGGCCATGTGAACTAGTTTTGAAAAGTGTAGGTTCTATATTAACTTTTGGTTGAACATGACCTCTAGGTATTTATATACATTTCTCATTTATTGTAATAATCTGCTACTTAACAAATAGAATTATGCATTCTGACAACAGAGGCTAAATAGGTCATAATTTACTATGTCAAGACTGAATTAATATTCAAAACACTAATTAGACAATATCTGCAGTAGCGTAACTTTAAATTCGGGGCCACCCCGCAAGATACTTCCCGGGGCCCCCCTAAGTTGATTCTTTTTTTTAACTGTGTATAGAAATCGTTAAAATAAATAACTTCAAATAGCTTTTATCTGAAAACTGAAAAATTATCGAGATACAGAATAAAAAAAGGAAGTCTGAACCCTGGTCTGGACTTGTGTATTAAGACGTACCTATAAACTCTTTATGTTTAGTTTTTTGCTCGAATTTTTGTCTTATCATCAGGCATTGTACTTGTCAATTAGTGCACTAGTTACTTTCAGTTTATCGTAGTTAATTCTAAATTGGTAAATCCTAAAGTTGCGTCCATAATAATGTGCTTTTAGGAATTGCCAATTCAAAATTAACAAAGATAAACAGAAAGTCACAACTGCACTATCAGATAGGTGCAATGTCTAATCGATAAGATAGAAATTCGAGCAAAAAACTAAACATGAACAGACTAGGTACGTATGTCTGGATACACAAGTTAGATTTACATTTTTTATTTTGGATCTCACTTATTTTTCAGTTTTCTAAAAAAAGTTATTTGAAAAATTAGTGTACTTCAACAACTTCTATACACAGTATCAACTTAAAACTCATCCTGTATATATTAAAGAGAAAGTATTGGGGTTGTGGCCAAAATTTTGAAAAGTAACACAGATCACTGCATAAAGAAGACTGCCAAGCTTTCGGCAATGTTTATTGTCATCTTGAGGGTTTTAACGTTAAGGTTTGCTTGCAAAAAATAGCAATCTGCATTGAGTCACAGACTTTCAAATGCAAACAAAAAACGTTAAACAATTTTTGACTAATTTAACTTGGTGTCTTCCACGAAACAGGTCACACAAACAACCAACACTTAGATATAAAATACAAACTAAACAACGACCTTTACATATTTAAATCACCAGAAAAATTAAAAAATTCGCGGTTTGAAAACACACATTTTTCGATTTAAATTTCTTTAGAAGGTCGTTGTTTAGTTTGTATTTTACACCTATGTGTTGGTTGTTTTTGTGACCTGTGCTGTGGAAGATACCAAGTTAAATTAGCCAAAAAATATTTGATGTATGCTGTCTTGCCGTATTTTTCCATTTACTGTGGATACCGCGCCAATTTTTAGGGTTTAGTTTATGCCTATTTTAATATCCAATAAAGAGAACCTGTACATCCGAACAATAATTAAGTACATTTTGGGGCTAAAGTTTGAAATCTCTGTTTTTAGTTAGCAGACCAAAACCTTCAAAATTAGATTAAAAATACTTATGCCTAGTTCTGGAGCTTCAAACTAATCTTAAAAACCTCACAAGACTTTGCACTTTCGAAATAATAATGAAAAAGTAGCACTTATGGAGACATTTTGCGCCGTTACGTGAGTGTTAAAGGTAAAAAAAAGGTGATAATTCACGAATTTCCAAAATGATTTAAAAAACTATTATTTTGCTTTATTATGACAAATTAAAGAAAAAAAACTCGTAACAACTAATAAACCCGATAATCATTGATGTTTTGTTGACTTTTAATAAAAAAACTAATACCCAAATTGTGATTTTTGAAGTGTTTTTGCTATGTACTATTGAACTTCTGCTAAATTAAGCTGTATGGAAAGTTAACAAAGGAAAGGAATAATAAACAATAATCTGACTTCCAATTCCATGGCAGAATTACCTGGGAAGCGATGTCGTAGCATACACCATCCCTTTCTTTCAGAGTAGCTTTTTGCGAGCTCATGTCGGCGAACCGCAGTTGTGTTAATTAATTTTCGGTAATAGGCAAGGCAATGTTCGGATGCACCTGAAAATGTGATTTATATCGCTAGGTCTTCCTTGACAGGTCAGTAGACAGCCTAACATGAATACAACAAGTTTTTCAATTTTTCAACCCCCCACCGCCCCAAAACACCCAAATTCCACCCCCATCCAAAAAAACGCAGAAAATGATCCAGAACCTCTGAAACGCCTAAAAACGAAGTTTGAGGAATATTTGAAATTTTTGTTTTAATTACTTCGCTGCCCATGTACCGATTTCCAAAATTATAGCAGCATTACCTACTAAGACCCCACAGCATATTGCTGCCCAAATTTATCACAGTCCATGCAGCGGTTACTGAGATTATGAGGCTAGAAAAACGCATACAGACAGACAGACCGAGTGATGCGGATTTTCGTTATGTAGACGTTATAAAACGCCCAAAGAACCTATTATCTCAAAATCGAAAATTTTCAAAATCAGAATCCTCCCCTCACCTATTGGTGTGGGAAGTAAAAGGGATGGCGTATGCTACGATAACGCTTCCCAGGTAATTCTGCCATGGAATTAAAAGTCAGATTGTTGTTTTATTATTCTTTTCCATTGTTAACTTTCCATACAACTTAATTTAGCAGAAGTTCAATAGCACACAGCAAAAAGCATAGGTATTTATTTTCTTTTATTAAAAAAGAGATTAAAACATTAATGTTTATTAGTTGTTATGAGTTTTTTTTTCCTTAATTTGTCATAATAAAGTAAAATAATAGTTTTTAAAATAGTTTTAAAAAATTTTGGAAATTCGTGAATTATCACCTTTTTACCTTTAACAGTCACCTACGGCGCAAAATGCCCCCATAAGTGCCATTTTTTCATTATTATTATATTATTATTATTATATTATTATTATTATATTCGGAAGTGCAATGTCTTGCAGAGTTTTTAAGATTAGATTGGAGCTCCAGAACCAGGCATTAGTATTTTAAATTTTATTTTGAAGGTTTTGGTTTCCTGACTAAAAACAGAGATTCAAACTTTGGCCCCAAAATGTACTTCATTATTGTTCGGATGTACAGGTTCTCTTTATTGGATATTGAAATAGGCTTAATACTGAGTATAATTGCTGAAAAAAATAGAAGCCAAAAAGCATTTTTGTTTTTGTTTTGACGATTTTTTGGAAAAACTGGAAAATCTCTAAGTTTTCAAAAAATCATCACTCGAAAACTATCAATAATCGGTACACATACATGGGGGTGTTTTGGATAGGTCTCGGTATGGGCTATCTAAAAAAAAATTATTATCGTCACCCGATTGGCCACCCTGTATTTCCAAGCCTTCCATCTTACAACAAATTTGTGTACCATACCACAGAGGCATATGATTCGGGCACATATTTAGAGGGGGGATCCAGGGGGTATGGACTCCCCCTCCCCCCAAACGTTATATATTGCAGTCTAAAAAATAGAATTCACAAATTTTTCCACCCCCCCCTCGACTTGAGCAAATTTAAATTTAAGGTGGCAATTCTAGTCTGGACACCCATAACCTGGATCCTCTCCAAAACCAAATCCTGGATATGTACCTGATATGATTGGGTGTTTAATCCAAAGGCAAACTACCCCATCTCAGTATTCAACATATTTACTCAAAGTCAGATAACAAAAAAGTTGTCTAGGTTCTGTGGGGCAACCAAAAAATAAATGCTACATTGTTTACCAAACTGCAATATTCCTGAACAAGTTTGACGAATCAATTCTGTGCCAGGACAAGTGATATAAATTTAAATCTATGCTAATCATGGTGGCCAGACATACACATAGCTTGGAAAGTAAAAAGCTACATGTCCTCTGATGATGATAAATAAAAATCTGCTAAATCCTTGACTCATATTGACCATATTAAAAAATTACTAAGAAATATAAGGATATTTATTTGCAATATTTTTATGATAATTTAATGAATATTGTCACTAATACAATAAATATTTGTCTATTGATGTGTTGCAGCTTACAAGATATATGTTTGTAAAAGCATATAGAAAAAAATGCTCATTTTCATTTGGCACTATAAGACTTACTTTTCATTCAAAAAGGTCTACCTGACATGAGTATTGTGACAAGTATGTATATCATCCTTTATGAGGCCTTTACAGAAACTATGATTGGGTTGACCCGATCACAAGGATCACTGATACTGATATGTGGAAAGTGATCTAAGATCAGTCAGAAATAGGATCAGTTCACTCTTGTGCAGTACCTGATCACAATCAGATGATTCAGATCAGTAACTGTAGCTGTTTTTCTTAACCATCTGTTTTTCATTCTTAAACCAACTCTTCCACTGTTCAATGTCTGTTAAATTCATGGAATCATAAATCCAACTTGACAGCTGTTTGACATACAACTGATCGATCCATATCACTGTTTCTATAAAGGCCTAGTATGTCTCTGATAATAGGTATTTACGACAGTGTGTATACCAACATGATTTTGACAAGGATTTTGATCATATCATTGAGAGGTACAATTGAAGCTTGATTCTAAACAAAAATCTATAATACATACACAAATAATTTAAATAATTGTTCCAGAGCAGGCTTCAATTCAATAATTGATTCAAGAACAGCACTTGTTGCTCAACTTACAGAATCATCTCCAGTAAGACCTTTGACTTGTAGTAGCTCTGCAGTCCTCAAAAACTGTGTTAGATTCTCACGTAGCACACTAACTTGTCCCATATACATGAACTCTAGTATATCCTTCATGTGTTCATGCCCCACATCTTTCAAAATTACAATGGGGTGCTTGCAGGGATTCACCTTGAACATTTGTTTGAAAAACGGACTACAAATAGACAGGACTATTTTATGTGCTTGGAGGAAATGCCCATCCACTGCTAAAGTAACATCAACCATTTCTGCAGCTTCTAACAGCTCATGAAAACCGGATGTGAGGTTAGAATGGAAGTTATTCCATCGAAGAGAAAATTGTTCGGTTGTGGCCATTGTACTGAAAAAATGAAAATGATATTTAATAAACAGAAGACGCCATAGCAAGGAATAACCTATAAATAAACCAGCTTACTCACCCTGTTTTGCCTTGCCTGAAATTTCTGTTCAAATAATAAACGCCGATTAAACTTTGATCACTGTCGATTGTTTTGTGATTGTATGTTGTTGATTTGAAGGGTTACATAACAAAACTCTGGTTGTCAAAGTTTGTAAAATGAAATGAAGCAGACACACATAACACGGATAAGCAACCCTAATTAGCCATTTCCGGACCAATCCGGGCATCCGGGAATTACGATTCGTGAATGATGTACTTTGAGATGTTGCCATGTTTCTCCATATGATGAGCTAGGGTTTGGCCGGAAGCAGTCGGTTTCGTTCAAACAGGGCCGGATTGTAGCCCCGTAAATGCACAAATCATTTTTCTAAAAGTCTCGCAAACATTATATAATTATGATAAACAATATAATGTTAAAATTATTTTAGTTTTTAGTATGTAAAGGATCCTTATGAAAACTGGTATTAAATCAAATTCGCTCAAACTTGGGAACCTCAGTAGGTACCTAAGTATACAATATATAGGTACATATAGTTAGAAATATAGAACAAAAAATTGACAGGTTCCAATTTATTTCTCCTATATCTACATTTAGCTTATACCTAGTCGGGGAATAGCGTCAAATTTTCACAGTGATTATACTGAGAATTTCGTTTCTTGTCGATTCACTGCTGGTGCCGCCAGAAAATTGTACAGGGGGGGGGGGGCGACTTACATAAATTGAGTGAGACAAATCGGGGGCAGAGGAGACAAATTCGGTTTTCGGTTATACAAGTTGTTTATCTTAGCTGCTCCAGGGGGGGGGGGGGCACAGCCCCCCATGCCCCCTCTGCTGGCGCCCATGTGTCGATTAGTTTACCATATAAAAATGAATATGTTAGCCGACGACGCGACGCGACTACAAATATTTTTCGGGGTATTTTACTGAAGTTGAAAATTTGCAGATATCTGACGAAATTTTCATCACGAAGAAATATGTAAGCCGCAACTTTTGTGTAACTTTGTGAGCGACGTGTGGGTGGACGATAGTACTTCCCTATTTTAAATAGGAAAAAATGTCTCAAATAAAAAATATAGAGGGCAATCAAATCTATGTATGTTACAAAAATATTTACCATCATACAGGTTGGCCAAATAAATGTGTGACTTATCAAAGCAACTTTTTTTTTTATAAAATCCCCTGTATATTATTGCATATTTGGATTCCTTGATCGATTATAGTGTGACTTTATTCATCACACATAACTCTTAAAAAGGACCGTTTAGCGCAAATCACCATTTTAGGTATAAGTAGAGTTTTGAAAAAAATTAAATATCGCAACGTGTATAAAACTTGTCATGAAGTGTATCAGCTTACGTGGTACTGTCAAATTTGAATTCTTTTTGTACTTGGTGAAACCTGTAGATTAATTATTAAGGAAACTTCAATCACAGATAACTTGATTTCTTCATATAGGAATATATTTTTGTTTATACGGCTAAATCTAAAATTTGAAAGCTTTTTTAATGACTTAGGATTGTCGATATCACAATTTCTTTTAGCTTCCATTTTATTTCGAATTTTCGCTCAAATCGGTTTTTTAAAATTATTCTACTTCGGAGAGGTAGCACAAAATTTTCATGGTTAAGTATACTACGATAATTTATAGTTTCTTGTTGATTAGTTTTTCGCATAAAAATGAAGAAAACCTGCCTATATTTTATGTTAGCTGACGCATTCTCGTTACCTACCTAAGATTTTGAGAGTCTGCGTAAATAGCAAAAAAATATTTTTCGGGGTATTTTACTGAACCTGACAATTTTGTTAAAAGGTCTGGAAGGATTGGAAGGGGGTGGGAGGCAGGCAAGTGGTAGCTGAGGGGTGATATTCGGCAGGGCCTTTCTTAGCCCTTCAGCCGCCTTTGTGCAAACATAAAGCCCTTTTTATTACTAAAAATTTACTGTATTCATGATAGGCAGTCCACCGACCTGTGAAAGAAAGACCTATCATCATAATACACTTTTTAGGGTCCATCCGAACATTGCCTTGCCTATTACAGAAACCAAGGGACAATTTTCTGATGTATACATACGTTTATTGCATCTGATAGTTCTGATCGTTCTAGAGGGTTATTGACGTTATCCGACACGGAGCATTATGGCTAAAGTGTTTGATATAAAAGAAAATAATAATTCCGCATGGATAGAGACCCATAAAGGCTACATTTTAAAAATATTTTCATGTTATACAGGGTGTCCCAAAAACACGAAATGTATCAAAGTTGTGTTTTTTAAATAGAACACCCCGTATATTATTGCACATTCAGATTCATTGGTGAATTCTAGTGTGACTTTATGTATCATACATGGGACCTAAAGCGAACCGTTTAGGTGTAAATCTCCATTTTCGGTATAAGTAGATATCAGGAAAAAATTGAATATCGCAGAGATAATGAAATTTGGAAGGCTGTGACTTTGCCGTATTACTAAGCATAAAGTGCGTCAGCTTTGATGAGACTGTCAAATTTAAATTTCAAATATGCTTGGAGAAATCGGTCATTGATTAAGGAAACTTCGATCAGCGATAACTTGATTTTTTCAAATGGGACTGCCTAATTTTTTTTATACGGTTAAATGTAGAATTTGATAGCCTTTCTAATGATATAAGGTTATGAATATCAATCTCTGATAGTTTTTATGTAATTTCAAATTTTCAACCAAATCGGTGTTTTTCGATTTTCCAACCTATAGGCAACCTAGCAGAGCATAAAATACAAACAAAAACCTGTTCAGGTAGAAGATAACAACTAACTTAGGAGAAAAATACACACAAACTAGACTAAAGGGACAAGATTATAAAAATTATTCACAACAAACAAAGTCTAACCAGAATCAACGGCTGTAACATATCTTTGGTCAAAAAGAAGCTGGGCTGGTGCTGGAGTATGGCAGAAATGGATTTCTTCATGACCTTCTAGCTAATGCAATGTACTAGAGACTGGCAATTTCCAAAACCATTGTAGGCAGTATATTATTTTCATAATAAAATTTCACATTTCATGATTTAAAAAAGTATGCAATTCTGCCAAAACTCAAGTCAAAAGTACCTCTGACTGGAGTTCTGAAAATTCTTCAATACCTATTAACAATATCGCAGAAAATGAAGAATGAATTGAAATTTGTTCAAATTATAAAGCATAACTTAAATCGCAGAAAATTTAAATCTGATTTGTCAGTATTCCTTTTTTGCAATATTGCTAATAGATATCGGAAAATAGAAGGGCTCCAGTCAGAGGTATCGACTTCGACGCAAATTACTACTTTTTTACACTATTAGGTACATATTGTTTTTGTTATATTTCATGGCCTGCTACGTTGCTTATAGGTAGAAAAATTGAAAAACGCCGATTTGTTTGAAACTTTAAAATTAAATGAAAACTACCAGAGATTGATATTCACAACCTTATATCGTTAGAAAGGTTATCAAATTCTACGTTTAACCGTATAAGAAAAATTAGGCATTCCCATTTGAAAAAATTAGTTATCACTGATCGAAGTTTCTTTAATTAATCGACCGATTTCTCCAAGCATAAACGTAATTTAAATTTGACAGCCTCATCAAAGCTGACGCATTTTATGCTTAGTAATACGGCAAAGTCATAGCCTTCCAAATTTTATAATCTCTGCGATATTCAATTTTTTCCTGATATCTACTTATACCGAAAATGGTGATTTACACCTAAACGGTTCGCTGGAAGTCCCATGTATGATACCATAAAGTAACACTAGAATTCACCAAGGAATCTGAATATGCAATAATCAATAATACTTTAAAAAACATAACTTTGAGACATTTCGTATTTTTGGGATAACCTGTATAACATGAAAATATTTTTAAAATGTAGCCTTTATGGGTCCCCATCCATCCGAAATTATTATTTTCTTTTCTATCAACTACTTTAGCCATAACGCTCCGTGTCGAATAACGTGAATAACCCTGTAGGTAGGTATATCGTGTAATGGGGAAAATCATATATTATACCTATAAATTGATTTCTATGAAATTTTTACACAGTATTACTATTACTACCATGGCGAGGATGGAAAAAACGTTTATGATTTTTAGAAATTGTGTTAGTGCACAGCTCAAATTTCATTTTTAGGCGTTTTAGAGGTTCGTGATAATTTTCAACCTTTTGGGTGGGGGTGAAATTGAGGTGGTTGACGGGTGAGGAGTTGTGAAACTCAAAAAACTGTTTTACTTATAATAGGCTATTCATTGACCTTTTAAAGAAAGATCTAGTGGTGGCATGCGCATGACACACTTTTTTTGGTCGGGCGGGCGACGATTTGGTTGTAAGGGGATATCAGACTACAGGTCCATGCTGTGGGAAAATAATAAACAGGTATCACCGTAATGTGTGGGCAGTACTAAGTCAATCGACTTGATTCATTTTTACTTCACACGCGTAGAGGTGAAAGAAGTATTTTGATCGCGGAAATTTTCGATTTTGAGATAATACAGTTTTTGAATATTTAATGATATCTATGTAAGTATATAACGAAAATCCACGACACTCGTTTATATCGGTCTGTCATCTGTCTATCAGTCTGTATGTTTGTCTGCCTGTCTGTCTGTCTGTTGGCGGTCTTCTAGCCTCGTAATCTCATTAACTGCAGCATGGATTGTGATGAAATTTGAGTAGCCATATGCTGTGGGGTCGTATAGTAGGTAATGCTGCTGATGGTGAAATTGGGGTAGTTGGAGGATGAGGGTTGTAAATCAGAAACATATTTGTATGCATAATAGGCTGTTCATTAACCTGTGGAAGAAAGCCCTAACGGCATAATACACTTCCTTAGCTCCATCTAAACATTACCTGGTCTATTACAGAGACCAAAGGAATTGTTTGATGTATACATACGAGTTTTGCTTTAGATCGTTCTGTACGGTGTATTTTTGACACAACATTTTACTACCGCAGCGAGGATGTAAAACGTATATGGTTTTTAGAAATCGTGTCAGTGACGGAGCAGCAATAAAAAACTAAAAATATGAGAACAGCTCAAATTTCTTTCTTAGGCGTTTTATTGGTTCCTGATCATTTTTTTGGGTGGAGTTGAAATTAGAATGGGAGGACATAAAACTGAAAAATTCATAATAAGCTATCCATTGACCTGTGAAAAAAAGACTTATCGGCATAATACACTTGATGCTATGGGAAAATAATAAACTGGTAATGTGTGTGAGGTGCCGAGTCAATCAACTTGACTTCATTTTTTATCAAATGGTTATTTATTGAACAAAATTAATATTGTATTCCTACATCATTTAATTCAACAAGTCACCTTATAACTTGTAAGTAAACGTAATAATATATTAAACAAAACAATATACCTACAACATAAAACATTATAGACCAAAACACAAAAAATAAATATTACACTCATCATTAATTATAATAATATCAAATATAAATAGAAAACAAATGATGTAATAAAACAAGGAAAATTGGTGCATTTCATATTTTATCTAAGCATGAAGGCATGAATTATGCTAATTGGGGTCACAATAGAAGAGCAACCTATTCGTTTTTGATTGAGAAATATTTTTTCTAGCGTATTTGGCTATTATAAATTTGTAAGCCGCTATTTTATTTACTCTCTATTGAAACAGCAAATATTTTCGCCGAACACATTTAACGGCCCGCCGCGTGGCCGCCGCCTTGTGACGGCTTTTTCAAGAAACGGAAATAGATACTCCTATATTGCTGTGCACAGGGCCGATCCTGGGTGGTTGGCCGCCCTTGTGCGAATCCGATTTTGGCCGCCCAAAGTATAAATTCATGCTCTATGCTTCATTACTATACATTATCATGATGATCCTGATTATTAATTTATTTATGCAATATGACTGATATTATTATACGTTCAAGAACTTCGGAGAGGTTTGAGTTGGTGTGGTGTGGTACAAGAACTTCTAAAGTTTGGGCAAAACCGAATTCCGGTATATTTTAGTTTTGAATAAATTTTGTACAGGATATATTGACAATATCCCAAATGAATGGAAAACAGCAATACATTTGAAATTTGTCAGCGTTGCTTCAGATCACATTGTAGTTTTAAGCTACATTTGTAGTAGGTTTGACAATGATTCTCTTCCTGGGAATTTTATGCGACGATTAGAGGAAAAAGTTAAAAAACCATGTTCTAACCTCTCACAGAGATGGAAAGATAGTAACAGAATTATTGATAGGTTCAAACAACGGCACCAGCCTTGGCAGCACTCAAAAACTGTCTTCTCAAAACCTCCAAAAGTATATGAAATCCCAAAGCAACCAGGCAGGCAGAGCTTAGCATATCGAAATATATCATTGCGTTTCAAAAGAAGATATGCTTCAAATAGGCCTTCTCAGTTGCAGCATGGAACAGTGTTTTTAATGGAAGCAGCAAGCATGGCTGTTGATCAAAAATAGGAATTTGATCTTACGGCAGTGCTAAAAGAAGCTACCAAAAGTCCTTCGCGCCCATCACAAATGAGAATAGTGTCGTTTGGGAACTTTTTCCTCTCTACGTCGCATACAATTCTTAAGAAGGTTATCATTGCCAAAACTACTACAAATTCAGCCTCTAAGTGCAGACATATTTCCCTTATCTCATGTATTGAAGCTTACATTCTTCTGCACCAATATGTATATAGCCAAGTGGCAAACTGGGGCAAGTAAATATTACAGATTGTGATTTAGTAGGTTGTATCGAACAAATATATATATTATATACCTATAGGTATAAATAAATTCTAGCAAATGCTAGCTTTTTTTTTAAATCTGAACATTTTTTGTTTTTATAAAATGAATAGGTAAATATACACACTGCAGTTTTAACTAACTGCTTATTTTTATCATTTTCATCGTCCATCTTAAAAGTAACTATTATTTATGCATACAGTATGCTGAATCTACACTTTATCTTCAATACTTATTGTTGTAACATGATGAATAAGAAAAACTGACCGTCGAAAAACACTCTATGGGAGATAATGATCTGAAACAACGCTAACAAATTTCAAATTTATTGCCGTTTTCGGTAATTTGTCAATATATTGTGAACAAAATTAACGCAAAACTAAAATGTACCGAAAATAATTTTTGGCCAAAATTCAGGGGTTCTTGTGCCACAGCGCTTTGGTACGGCCGCCTTTCAAATTTGGCCGCCAACGTGCGGGGCACGTTTTTGCCCGTCGCGTCGCCAGGATCGGCCCTGTCTGTGCATTCAGCGACCTGCAACACAAAAAACAAACGGCACGAAAATATAGAGTATAGACACACCATGGGGGTTTATGTTTAATATTTGAAACCTAATGTCGTCGGTAGGTTTGTAACATTTTGAAATTTTTGAATAAAATGCAATTGATTTTATTTTTATATCTAAAAGTGAATTTTACAGTATCTGCAGACGGCTTGCGGCTACCTCTTTGTTTGGCCGCCTTTGTGCTGGCACAACGCGCACACCCATAAGAACGGCCCTGATATTCGGGGATGGCAAAAAGGGCCTACACTCGCCAGGCACAGCCGCCCTACAGCTACTACTACTACTACTATTACTCTTACTACTACTATGTAACTTTCTTTCGTTCGAATCTTTCTGGAGAGTCAGTTGTTTTCTTCCTTCTAGCCTTCTGGGATACAAAGGCTTGCCTGTGTGGGTGTCACAGGTGCAATGAGGATGACCCGAACTGCAGCACTGAAGGTGTTGCTCGGACTGTCGATGGTGGCATCCTGGATTAGGATGACAGTGGTGACAGCGCATCTGAGGATGCGGGACTCTGGTAATTGGTAGTTAAAGAAGGTTGGATAAATCTTTCACTCCTACCATTCCCAACATCGAGGAGTGGAAAAGAGGGGAGATTCACTTTTCCGAAGAGATATTGGTGTGCTACACGGATGTCTCTCGTTTAGATACCGGACAGGCCTCAGGAGCAGGGTTGTATGTAGAAAGTCAAGGAGTACGGGAGAGTTACTCTTTAGGTACGTACACCACGATTTTCGAAGCGGAAGTATATGCAATTCTTTCTGCCGTATGCAACGACGAGGAGAGAAAGGGAACAGAGCAGAAGGTTTACATCTGCTCTGACAGTCAGGTGGTTCTGAAAGCCATCTGTGGGCCCAGAACTGGGGCACGTCTGGTTCAGGGATGCGGGAGAGACTGGAAGAGCTGGCAAGACTGAAGGAAGTTACCTTGATGTGGGTACCGGTACCGGATCATATACGGGCGTCCTTGGTAACGAGGAAGCCGATAAATTGGCCACACGGGACACCGGGAGACCGTTTGTTGGCCCGGAGCCCGCTATAGTATTAAGTAGGCAGCAGGTAACGTCAGTCCTCAAAAAGTGGGTAAACGATACCATAGATGAACAGTGGAGGCAAAGTGAGAGACGCAGGCAAGCCAAGGATTTTATAGCCGGGCTGAACACATCTAGGTCAGCATTCCTATGGCGGGACAAAGCTCCAAGCTTCTGGGATGCCGTTTTAGCAGTACTGACGACGTTGTCGTCCTAGGACATGTTATTGTTGATGTTGATCTCCAAAAGCTTGACGAAAGGTGACTCGACTATTGGGTGACCCTCCATTTCCACAGTTGGTAAGCCAACGTGAGACTTCTTTGTAAGTGTTGTTGCCTGAGTTTTCCGTACGTTGAACTGTACTTTATTTACTAATCCCCACTCGACAATTGTTTTGATATCTACGTTGATCTGTGAGGAATGTTGCTGTCGCCGACGTACCATCTTCTGGGATAATAGTGGCTTGCCTGGTCCCATGCACGATATTAATAACGTACTGTAGTCTGCGAAGCTGTAAATTGGATTGGATGTTATTTCTAACAGCTCGTTGATGTACAGTAGAAACGTGTAGATGATAGGACAGATCCCTCAGGAACACCGGCGCCGGTGTTTATTGAAAATACGTCTGATGAGCAGCGCAGGCCAGGTGGTAGTCTATAAGCAGCAAGCTTGACCAGAAGACCCTCATGCCACACTCTGTCGAAGACTTTCGATATGTCAAGTGCAACAACACGGGATTCGCCATGATTTTCAATTGCTCTGTTCCACAAACGTGAGTGACGTAGGCCAGGAGGTCACCCGTAGACTTGTGCTTACAGAAGCCATACTGGTGGTCAATATAGCGGGAGGCATCTCGTTGAACATCACATCGGTGTATGTCAGATGTGGTGCCAGACTACGTGAAGCGTGAAGCAGTCTTGGAAATCCTCTTGGACTATTCCCGACGTCTTACCGTGGCAGGGGACTTGAACTGCAAACGTCGAGATTGCATTCTAAACTAAATTCTACTAGTGGAATTCAGCTGTTTCTTTGGCAACGAATTATATCGTTTTGTCGATTCAGCCAAAGATGTCATTGGATTCTAGTGAATGAATCAATCGCAGCCTGTCGTTAAATCGAACTTATGTTTTATAATCGATTCTAAATTATTTTCTTTTGCTTGGACCAACGCACTTTATTGCACTGATAGCATATCGATTTATTTGGATGCCCCATGTTGTTGAATGAATTACGGATGTATCGGATTATTGAATATTGAAGTATAGCTGTATTTGTATGTTTTTACTTCCTACACCGATAGGTGAGGGGAGAAATGTGATCGCGAAAATTTTCGATTTTGAGATAATCCACTTTTTGGGCGTTTTATGATGTCTACATAACGAAAATCCACAGGGTGTCCTTTTAGTGTGTAGTTCTTCGATATCTCGCAAGGTGTATCTTGTAGGATAATATACAGGGTGTCTCATGACGATTAAGACTAGCAATATATCAGAACTGGGCAGTAGCAGAGAATTATAATTTTTTATCATTGCGTTACCCAATGAGGTATTTGTTTTTGGTCAGGTGACGTCCGAATCAAATTTTTTAATGAGATAACCTGTATATTAGCGACTTTTTGTATTCCTCCTTATAAAACAATTACCACAAACCAGCACACTTGGGGTCTAAAGTGATTAATTCAAGAGCTACAGGTACTCAAAGGATTGTACGATTGTACCATTACTATTAAGATAAAAAAAGCTTGGCTGTTAACACCAGAGTCTCCTTTATGCAGTGACCCAGTCTTTTTCAAAATTTTGGCCACAACCCCAAGATTTTCTCATCTAAACTATATGGATATGTATATCTACAGAATGTTCATTAGATATTCCTGTTTGAACATGTATATTTTGAATATTCATAGGACGTTAAATGTACATACACACTACATCAGTACACTGGTGTAATATACTATGTATGTATATTCACGTAGGTATATTCATATGTGAATATACATAAGATGTAATATATTCATACGTGAATATACATAAGATGTTGGTCTAAGTATCATGTATACAGCTAGTAGCTTACGCCCACGTGAAGGACAACTAGTGCCGCCATTGCTGATTTCTAGCCATTTCGCCGTTCGCGTCCTTAGTCGTAGTTAGCGTCTGTGTGCTGAAGCTGGTTGTGCCTGATAACCTGATCGAGTGAAATATTGTGCAATGTTACTTATCTTCTGGCTACTGATAACACTCGCGTCCAGCGTTTGACGAGTACTAATAATGTAACTAGAAATTGAATTAATAACAATACATAATGAAAGTATTGTAACGTCCTGTATATAGCATTGCTTATTTGTATTGTTGTTGATGTTTCTTTCAAAATGTTAGGTCAGATTTTTTTCATGATACTACGACACTGACAGATATGATCACTTGGCGGACAGATTTCGAACCGGTCTGCGCATGACGTCACCGTGTGACAAAAGTGCACAAGCACATGGCGCCAAAGCATTGATTTTTGAAAGTTTTATTTCGTTTCCTGTTATATCTGTCTTAGATATTTAATAGTCATACAAAATGAAAATAGCTAATGCACAGTATAATATAAACGATACATATTGCTCTGTATCTGAATAAAAAATTGGTGAAATAGTTATACAGAGAATTGATATTAATTGACGCCTGACCCGTTTGCAGTAGTTCCGAGCGTTCTGAATTTCAGATACAAAAATTTGAATCTATGTACTCAAAAAAATTTACATTGTGGAAAAAGAACAGAGCCAGAGCGGTCTGCACGTATTTTTCTGAAATCTCATATAAGAGGTGGACTGGAGTGCCTAGTGAAACCATCCTTTTGTGGGAAAATTTCTCGGGTAGGGGGTGGAATTTTTATATACTCCATTCAGGAGCCTTTGATTACCGTTCTTAATTTTTATATATAGATTAAGATGTTGCGTCACCAGCTCTTCAAGCCAATTTGCATATGTATTTACTGTATAATTCTCTTAATAAAAGGTAGAAAAGAAATAAATAACATGATTTTGTCATTAGAAGTTTTTAAAAATCATGAACAAGTATAATGGCATTATGTTTATGGCAAATGAATATTGACTTTTTTCTGCTAATGATTGGTGGAAAAATACATTACCAAATTTTCTTATTTTTTATTTATTCAAATATATGTCACAACCGCGTATATGTTAAACATAAAGTAAAAACATATCACAATACAACAATACAATATCTTTCTGGGCATTGTATTTAGCTAGTACAGGTGAATTCTCGTATACTAAAGATTCCTAGTAATAACAGGTTTTTCCTCGATTTTTTCAAAATGTTTTCACACGATGTATCTGTTTAATAATATGTTTGAATTAAAAAGTTTGATCCACTTGTAGTGATGGTTTCTGATGGCCTGGGTATAGGGCACATTATTTGTTGCTCTCTTGTTAGGTATTGATTCTGTATATATGAATCTATGGGGAAATATATTTTGGACAGACAATAAGAACTGAAAAAGGGGTAAATAAGAGCATATGGAACTAGCCTTTCTCTATATGAATGAAAATGGAATATCAAACTACGTTCTGCAACCTGTAAATCTCCAACCATCTTTTAGCGTATTTTTATTTTATGTAGCTTTTTTTTATTCCAAATGGGAAAGGCGCTAGGAAAGCTGGATACACCGTCGCAGGACCCTGTATACTTATTACTTTATACTATTTTACAATGTTAGTGAATTTCAGTTTTCTAATATTCGAGGTCTCTCTAATTCCCCTATCAAGAATTCGTATTCTGAAATACATTTTGCATCTAGAAAACAAGCTCATCTTTGCTTCGTCAGTCACATATACATTCTCTGATAATTTGTTTAAATTCGCAAGATAGTTTTTTTTTAATTCTCAAAGCGTTTTCATTATAGTTGGAAAATATATGGCCGAGCTCATTACATTTTGCCAAGAACTCATCTGTATGTTTTTGTAGTCCACCTTCTTTTAAATGGTTGACAAAACTCAGAGAAGTATCTGTGCAATCTGGGATATAACCCAGTTTCTCCTTATTTTTCAACTTAAATGCAATGAAATCTGCCAAATTTTCCAAACCATCCCAAGTAGCGGTAGTGTGACGAATAGTTTTTACTTTTTTATTATTACATCCCACAACCACACAATAAACTATTGTTCAAATATGTGTTAAACTCCAGAATCGCAAACAATTAATGTTCTAAATTTTACTACGGTAAACGAGTAAACTCAAGAAAATAAACTGAAAACGTTCGGCTATAACCTGTAACTAAACGAGTAAACAAACCCCGTTTGTCACACGCTGACGTCACAGGTGGAAGCGAGACGGAAGACATCATGCGCGTGAGCATACCTTCTAAAGTCGTAGTATCATGGATTTTTTTGATTTGTAAACGTCATCGAATCATCTAGAATTTTCTGGACTGACAGATCGGCATTCTCGAATGTCATCTGAGTGTCTCGAATCTTTTAGATGGTTCGATGAAGTATATAAGGCGCCACGAGTAGCGTGGCAGTAGTTCAGTTCAGTTGAGTTGAGTTCTAGTTGAGATAAGGTTAAGAGATATTGTATTGAGTTGTGAAGTAAAAGGTGAAAGTTACGTCCAGTTTGGTTCTTTGGTGAAGAATAAGAGGCCGTCGTGACAATTGGTGTCAGAAGTGTCGAATCAAACCAGGAAAAGGAAATAAGAAGTGAGTACAGAGTGTGTTAATGCCAATAACCAGAGCTATGGCTTCCGAAATGAATGCATTGATGAATATGCTGCAAGAAGTGAAGGCCCAGCAAGACAACCAGGCAGCTGTTATGCAAGCAACAGTTGTGAACCTTGAAGAAAAGCTAAAGCACCACCAGGACGAGGCAGTCGTGAACCTTGAAGAAAAACTAAAGCACCACCAAGACGAGCAGGCAGCGGTTATGCAAGCGACCGTCGTGGACCTTGAACATAAGCTGAAGCAACATCAAGACGAGGCAGTCGCAGATTTGAAGAGTGGGCAGGAACTTGTGATGACTAGGCTGGAGGAGCAGAAGCAAGTGGTAAGCCAAGCATTAGAAGATCAGGAACAACGTATTAGTGCAATAGAGACAGAGCTGCAGCGAGTGAAAGACCAAGTCAAGGAAATCGTGAGAGGCGAAGTGCGAGAACTTAGTGGAGGTGAGCGTGAACAACTACAGCAGGTGAAAGATCAGGTCAAGGAAATGATCAGAGAGGAGCTGCGAGAATTTAGTGCGGGTGAGCGTAGTTTAACAGCTGCAGCATCGAATTTACCCGATAGACACAGTGGCGTAGTTGCAAAGCCATACCCATACAATGGGAAAACGTCATGGGACATTTATCATATGCAGTTTGAAAACATTGCACGTATGAATAACTGGTCGAATGAAGAGAAAGCTTGTGTGCTGACATCAATGCTCAGAGACTCTGCAGCAGCTATACTGGAAAACCTCTGCTCGTCAGATCTACGTGACTATGACAAGACAACGTCTGCACTAAAGTTACGTTTTGGAGACGCGCACTTAACAGAGCTGTTACATGGTCAACTGCATAACCGGACACAACAAGCCAAGGAGGATCTGACCACGTTTGCATATGAAGTCCAAAGCTTAGCTAAACGAGCATTCGTTAACAGCCCCGTCGAGACACAGGAATACGTTGCTGCTCGTCAGTTTGTCGAAGGCATTTCGGACCTGGACGTTCAGCGAATCGTAAGACTATCCAGTCCCAGAACCTTACAAGACGCTTTGGTCAAGGCTCTAGAAATTGAAGCTGCCACAAAAGCCACGCGAATGACACGGAGGGTGTCTTCTGTGGAACAGGATGATGAAGATGAAGTCAGGGCCACGTCGTTCGTTCCAAGAAGAAGGGATGGTAACTACCAAAGAAACCCAGTTCGCAGAAATCTAGGAGCTGAGAACTTTACGTGCTGGAGATGTGGGCAGAAGGGGCACCTTAGAGTAGGCTGTCGCATGCAGGTGTCAGAGAGGTCAAGAGAGGCTAGTACTAATACGGAAAAAGAGTCGGAAAACTAAAGCCGGCCAGTTTTTGGGGGCAAAAACTGGCTGGCCATCATGACGAAAGCCCCGTGGTCATCAAAATTGAGGTTAATAAAATTGGGAAGAGTCCAGTAGTTGAAGGTTACATAGAAAATATACCATGCAAGCTGTTAGTTGATACCGGAGCAAATGTGACTATAATAAGCCCTAACATATACCAAGAAATTCGAAGGAAGTTGCCAAGCAGAACCACGCAAACGGATAGAATGTTGCTGAAGACCGCTAATGGAGACCATATACCAGTACTGGGTGTTGAAGAATTAGAGATTCGCATTGGCAGTTTTGGTAAGAAGCATCCCCTTTTAGTAGCTTCAGTCACAAATGATTGCATTCTTGGTGCTGAGTTTCTGCAGAGTTCTGGCTGCGTAATAAACTTCACTGGTAATACCATAGAAGAGATTTCATTTAGCTGCCGAGCTGTTCAGCTAGAGGAAATGAAAGTTATGACACCAAGGAATTTTACAATACCACCACAGAAAGAGATTGTTATACCTATATATGCACATAAGGCACTTGAACATAACCTTACTCCATGCATTTTTGAACCAGATCCTACGCTAGGTTGGAATAAACCTATTTTATTAGCCAGAACAATAACAGATTCTTCAAATATGTTAATAAGGGCCGTGAATGTATCCAGGAATTCAATACAAATCAAGAAAGGTACGCCACTGGGTAGACTAGAACCAGTAGCATGGATACGAAGGCTAGATGGCACGGAAGAAGAAGATGGTGATAGTGACTTCACCGAAATCTCAGATAGTCTTCGAGATTTGTATGATAGAAGCTGTGAGAATTTGCGACCCGAACAGCAGCGGAAGGTCCTGAAGCTACTAAGAGAATTTCATTTGATTTTCGCTAGAAATAACGATGACCTAGGGCGAACTCATCTGGTACGTCATAAAATTAATGTAGGAGATGGCCAGCCAGTCACGCAGCCCGCAAGAAGAATTCCATTATCTAGGATTGATGAAGTACAAAATATGGTAAAAGATATGCAGAAACGAGGAGTGATCGAGCCATCATCTAGCCCTTGGGCTTCCCCGATAGTTCTTGTTAGAAAGAAGGACGGATCAACGATGTTTTGTGTGGATTACAGGCGGCTCAACGATTTGACCAAGAAGGATTCATTCATCTTTACCAAGAATTGACGACACTTTGGATGCAGTAGGAAATTCTTCATGGTTCTCCACCTTGGACCTGCAAAGTGGATACTGGCAGGTTGAAATGGACGAAAACGATAAAGAGAAAACGGCATTTACATCGTGTGCTGGGCTATGGCAGTTTACAGTAATGCCTTTCGGTCTATGCAATGCACTCAGTACCTTCGAAAGACTAATGGATGTTGTACTACAAGGTTTATCTCGGAAGACAGCACTGATATATCTCGATGACGTCATTGTGTTTGGAAAGGATTTTGAAGAAGAGCTACTCCGACTAAGACAAGCTTTCCAGCGGCTTAAGGAAGCGAACTTGAAGCTAAACCCCAAGAAATGCCATTTTTTCAAAAGAGAAGTCAAATACCTCGGACATCTGTTAACCAAAGACGGAATCCGGACGGATCCAGAGAAGGTGCAGGCTGTGAAGGAATGGAAAGTACCGTCCAACACTCATGAGATACGAAGCTTTTTGGGACTGTGCAGTCATTACCGCAGATTTGCCTTAACTGAAAATGGTAATAAGTTTTATTGGAACTCCGTCTGTCAAGAAGCCTTCGACGCGTTGAAAACGGCTTTGACCTCCTCACCGATACTTGCTCATCCTACAAGGGAAGGAACTTTTTACTTGGACACAGATGCTAGCCATTATGCTGTTGGAGCTGTCTTATCTCAAGAACAAGATGGCATCGAAAAGGTAATTGGATACTACAGTAAAACTTTGCACAAAGCGCAGAAAAACTGGTGTGTGACACGAAAAGAATTGTACAGTGTGGTGAAAGGGATCGGAAATTTCCACCACTTATTGTACGGAAGAAGATTTGTCGTGAGAACCGATCATTCAGCTTTGCAGTGGTTAATGAAGTTTAAGAATCCAGAAGGCCAGCTTGCTCGATGGATTGAATACCTCCAAAGCTATGACTTTGAACTTCGTCATCGTCCAGGAAAGCAACACGGAAATGCCGATTCTATGTCACGCAGGCCCTGTGATGAAGACTGTACACACTGCTCGAAAGAAGAAAAACAACGAGAATTCAACATAAATACATTAAGAATAGAAGAATTTGAATTGGAAGGAACCAAGATTTCACTAGAAACCTTCAAGCAAGCTCAGTCACAAGACGCTGAGTTAGGGTTAGTTATTCATTCGCTATTAAATGGAAACAAGCCTAACCAAGAGGAAATAAGTGCTATGAGTCCCATCACTAAAGCCTACCTAGCACAATGGGACTCACTAAAGGTGAGGGGTAACCTCTTGTATCGAATCTGAGAGGACACTGATGGCAGACATGCTAAAGAAAAACTTGTAGTACCAAGGAAATTACGGAAAGCAATTATGGAACAACTACATGATAGTAGCAGTGGGGGCACTTTGGCATCAGAAAGACCCTGGAAAGAATCAAGGAGAGATTTTACTGGGTTGGCTGTCGCGAAGATGTTGAAAATTACTGTTCCACGTGTGATGTCTGCAACTCAAGAAAAGGTCCAAGTATTCGTCAACGATCACACATGCAGCAGTACAATGTTGGCTCACCGTTTGAGAGAATCGCCATAGACATTTTGGGCCCTTTGCCGGAAACCAGCCTTGGAAATAGGTAATTGCTGGTTGTGATGGATTATTTTTCTAAATGGCCAGAAGCAATTCCTGTGCCCAATCAAGAAGCAGGCACAGTTGCGCAGGCTCTTTTAGAACACGTCGTTTCCAGATTCGGAGTTCCTAATGAACTACATTCAGACCAGGGACGTAGCTTTGAATCGGAAGTCTTCACACAGCTGATGAGAAAACTCGGAATTCGGAAGACTAGAACAACTGCTCTTCATCCTCAGTCCGACAGTATGGTGGAACGCTTCAACAAGACAATCCTGGATTACCTGTCAAAATTTGTTAACGAACATCAGTCTGATTGGGATACGAAGATTCCTCTGGGAATGTTGGCCTACAGATCAACGGTGAACGAGTCACCTCGGTTGAGCCCAGCGAAGATAATTTTTGGTCGAGAACTGCGGCTGCCTCTGGACTTAGCCCTTGGTCCACCCCCAAAAACGGAACGCCGTCTCCCATGTGAATGGGTGAGCGAGCTTCAGGAAACGCTCTGGGATATCCATGATTGTGCTAGAGGGAACATCCAGTCGGCCAGCGACAGAATGAAAGCTAGATAAGACCTGAAAGCAAATAGCCCAAAGTTCGTCGAAGGTGATCTGGTGTGGTTCTACAATCCACGACGGAGAAAAGGTAGATGTCCGAAGCTACAACGCCATTGGGAGGGACCCTACGTGGTGATGAAGCGCCTCAACGACGTTGTCTACAGGATACGTATGGGTAGTGGAAAACCGAAGGTCGTCCATAGCGATCGTCTGTGGCCAAACAAGGATCGAAGCGAACTGTTCGTCGAGGACGCCGAACGCTAAGGGCGGCAGAGTGTAACATCCTGTATATAGCATTGCTTATTTGTATTGTTGTTGATGTTTCTTTCAAAATTTTTTTTTTTTTTTTTTTGGCTTTGGGCGTAAGACCCATTCAGCCACGAAAATATCATGTTACCTTCAACCATCTTCTAAATTACACAATCATTCCTTACATTCACACAACCCTCGAGCCCTAGCACATCGTGGAAGTATCAACAGACGAAAACGATTGGGATTATACAGGGACACTCGTTTCACGCTAAGGTGCCTTTCATAGCGACTTTAATAAGACACACAACACAGGCAACGGAAGGGAGGTAAGTAACATTAAGGGAAAACACAGGGTTTGCAAAGCTAATCAACACATCCCATAAACATTCATTCATGGAAACTGCCAACATAACGAATATATATATTAGATTTTTCGTCGAGCTCTGCGACAAAATTCCCATACAATCTGCCGGATAACACTATTGTTAACACAGTGATACATAAGCGACGTTGCATTCTGGGGGAACTGTATTCCCTTATTCTTGAGGGCTTCCATAAGAAATTCAGTGGCTGCTTGATTGTGCTGGCATTGAAATAGCCAGTGAGCTACGTCGTCAAGGCTTCCGTTGCAACTACACGTGCCGTTTTCATCCAAACCAATGCGATGAAGATGCGATTTTATATTTCCGTGTCCGACAAGGCATCTAAAATATGATGAATGTATCATCCTATTGGGGTGACTTCTCTCTTCAAAAGGTGTTTTAGGTAAGAACGGAAGTACTTTACAGTACTGGTTGTTGCTATTCCTGCAGAAGGTGGCCCATTCTGCCTCCCACTTAACCTTCAATTCGGCCCTACGGAGGGAAACAATATCCATTCTAGTGAGGCCTAGGATTTCTTGTTCACCGAGGACTGCCTCCTTAGCCATCTGATCCGCCCTCTCATTCCCATGTATCTTCGAGTGCCCTTTGACCCATATAAAGGTAATATGTTTATTTTGGTCTTCTACTTGTATCAGTTTTTCCATGATGGAGACTACTATTTTATCGCTGTATATCTTAGTCCTGGGATTTTTCAGAGCTAGCAGTGCTGACTGCGAATCCGACAGGATAGCGTATCGGTTATTTGCAGTGTTATCTCTAATAATCCAGTTCAGCGCCATATCAATAGCAGTTAATTCGGCTGTGAATATAGAAGATTTCTGGTCCAGTTTGAATTTCAAGCCCCGCTGAGTACTTGGTACAAATACAGCACATCCGACTCCACATTCCGTCTTAGAACCATCCGTATAGACTTCACACGGATTGTGAAGTCCACCCAGAAGGTCTTTAACGGTATTGCAGTTGGAGGTAGCCTCTATACTAGATGGTATGATGACGTGTGGTTTCAAGAATGAGATTCTGTACACTGAATTGTAAAAGGGGATGCCTTCTTCTTTGATGTCGTATGAAGAAACATTGGGGAAAGCTTCTGCTAAAGTGGGAGACTGTTTATTTTGCCACCATTGTATTGTCAAATCGTAAGTTGATAAAACTGATATTTTATTAACGATAGAATGATTTCCAATACTAAGCGCCTTAGAGACAAATTTTTCGGCTAAAAATACTCTTCTCAGGTGCAGAGGAGTTTCTTGACATCCTGCCAGAAGTGTGGTGGTCGGGGTCGACTTGAATGCTCCTAGGACTAGTCTAAGGGCCTTATACTGCATCCTATCCAATTTTGTAAGCCTGGTTTTGGTGGCAGATCCATACAGAATGCAACCATAATCCAAGATGGATCTGGTGTAGGCTCTATAGAACAAGAGATTGACTTTGGGATCCGCACCCCATCTTCGCCGGTTGACCGCTTTGATAATATTTAAACTTTTTTCACACTTAATGAGCGTCTTATTTATATGCTCATCCCAAGTCAGCTTAGCGTCTAGGGTTACACCCAGATATGTGTGAGCGCGACGTACAGGCACAACAACGTCGGATGACTGAATGACATCCGTAAGGGGCAGACGGTGTCTAGAAAAAAACACGACAGCAGACTTGGAGGGAGCTAAGTCAAGCCCTTGATCCCAGAAATAATTTTTGCACTGAGACATTATGGTACCCATTTTGTGAATGCATTGTTCGTATGTACTGTTTGTAGTGTAAATACAGAAATCATCGGCGTACTGTAGTACAGTACCCTCAATGCCAATAGAGTGAAAATCTTGAGTATATATATTAAAGAGGAGAGGGCTAATGACGGAGCCTTGAGGCAAACCTTTGTGTACATATCTTGGGCCTCCTACGTTGCCATTGCATCGAATGAATACCGTTCTGTTAATGAATAGGTTGACTAAAGTACTGGCATAGTTAACTGGTACTCCCATATACAGCAGTTTTTCATGCAGCCGACCTGGCAGTACGTTGTCGTAGGCGCTGGAAATATCCAGAAAAAGAGACGACAGATAGGTATTCTTCGAGAAGGTGATTTGAATGTCAGTAACCAAATGGGCCACACAATCGATGGTACCGCGTCCTCTACGAAAACCATATTGAGTTTCGGTTAGTAGCTGATTCTTCTCTAACCACCACTCAAGTCTGGATTTGAGAATTCTCTCGAACGTTTTCAAAAGACAAGACATAAGCGAAATGGGTCGAAACGTACTAGGGTCATTCGACTTGGGGATGGGAATCACCAGTGCTTGTTTGAACTGATCGCAGTTTTCTCCATCGATCAATATCCGGTTATATATGGAACACAGAAAATTTATCGCCACTGTTGGCAAATTGTCAATCATAAGATAGTTGACTCCATCGACGCCTGGAGCGGAGCATTTAGACGTATTTATATTTGCAATAAGCTCTTCTTGGGTAATAGGGCTGAGAAGGACATGTTGTTCATAATCTATATTATGAGAAAAAAATGGGGGCGGTACGTAGTCGGGAGCAATTTTGTGGAATAACGTATCCACGGAAGATTCATTGAGGGAGTGGGTAGATTTCGATCTCTGGATTTTATTCACTCTGCTCCAGATGGCTGTGGGAGCGGACTGCCTGTTCAACTCACTGCAAAAATTTTTCCATCCACTTTTGGCCTTACTTTGAAATAAACGCCTACATTGCGCATCCAGTTTTTTATATTCGAGAAAGTTAGCCGTTGTGAGGTTCGATTTGTATGTTTTCATAGCGCTTTTCCTGGCGTTAACCAGATTTGTGCATTCTACATCCCACCATGGGGGAGATTGGGACTTGACAGAAAATGGTTTAAGTGTTTTGCATGTAATATTTGCCGCGTTAGTGATGGCGTTTCTAAGATATACAATCATATCATTGGCACTACTAAAGTCTTGGATTACAGCAAAATATTTTTCAATTTCTGAGCGATATATGTGCCAATCAACGCCCTTCATAGACCATTTAGAGATAGGAAAAATTAGAAAGTCCTCGGTAAGCACCGAATTTAACATAATTTGTATAGGAAAATGGTCAGAGCCATATGTGTCGGACAAGGGAGACCAGCTGTATGAGGACGAGAATTTTGCAGACAAAATAGTCACATCGACTACCGATTTATTTTGGCCTGGCAGATTGATTCTAGTGGCAGACCCATCGTTGACAATTATAAGGTCTTGAAGTGAATCTAGGGCCTCAATCAGGATAGACCCATCAGTGGAGCTCAGAGGGGAACCCCAAACCTCATGATGGGCGTTGAAATCTCCGCCTATGATACAATCATGTTGGAGTTGGCTGAAGATATTAATATAATCCTGTGCAGAAGCCCTTACGTTTGGGGGCCTATAAAGACTTAAAACTGCAATTTTTTTGTTGTCAACAATAATGTTGACCCCACAAACTTCAATCCGCTGGTTAAAATTGTTAGTGAATGATATGGTTTCGTATTGTATTTTTTTAGATAGAAGTATGGCGACACCTCCAAATCCATCATCTCTATCTTTTCTGACGACGTTGAAGTTTTTGTATTTATATGTCTGAGTTGGCCTGAACCATGTCTCAGACAGTAGAGCGATGTCAAACTCCTGTTCAAACAAGAGTTGCCTTATAGAATGTCTGTTAGAACGTAAGGATCTTGCGTTCCACTGAATGATCTTTAACCGTTTATTACCCATAAATTATCTTAAAATGTTCTCAATGATACTTTTAACTTTCCTGTCAATGTCATTAGGACTGAAATTTGGAATGGCAGTTTCAGAATGTATTTGATCGTTACTAATATTTTGAAAATGTTGTTTTAATTGGTTTTGCAACGCGACGGTCAATTGGTTAATGAATTGTTCAACATAGTTTTCTGTGTTTGCACGTTCATTGGAATACACAGGACCGGCACAGAACTGTGTGTTGAATTCCCGACGGATAGGTGGAAAGTTGGGGGAGGCATCGGCTTTTCTTTTCTTAGGAGGATTCTGGGAAGTGGACGGTGGATAGGTAGGTATTTCTTTCCTAACTCGTTGACTTGCTGATGGGGCTGAATTAGATTGTGAAGGTCTCAGGGGTGGAAATTCCGTATCAGAGTTTAACAGTGGAGCAAATCTATTTTTTTGGACAAGGCTTGTGTAACTGGGATTGTCTACAATACCTTCGGCTTCTTTGAAGGACAGATTCAAATTAGCCATTGTCTCTTTAATTCTGAATTGTTTTCTATAGCTGGGGCACCCTCTGTATGTGGAATCGTGGCTTGTGTCTTTACAGTAAATACAATGCGTGTTACAATTAACACATTCATCTGCGCTTTCAGTACCACACCTCCTGCATTTCTTTTTGCTTTTACATTGCGCCGTGGAATGACCGTAGCGTAAACACCGATAACATTGTAAAACAGGATTAACGTAAATTTCCACGGGACATCTTACTTTATTGATGAAAATATATTGTGGTAACTCCTTTCCTGCGAACGTGACGGTAATCATCTGCTTTGGGACACGAACGGTTGAGTCACCGTTCTTGTCAACCCTCGTCAAACGATTAACCTTTTTAACAGGGATACTGGACTTAATAATTTTTAATAGAGTTTGTTCAGTAAATGTAGTGTCAACCCCTCGAACTAAACCTCTTTTTTCTGTTAAATGATTAGGTATATACGCCACCAAGTTATTTGCCTCAAAAAAACTACTATCAACTAACCTATTTGCATTATATCCAGAGTCTAATTCAATTTTGATGCGATTACGCCCAACGCTATTAATTTCAATAATATGATTATCAAACTCAGATAATGCTTGTAACTTTTCACCTAGCCTCATCAGATGAAGACGACCGATATTTAAATCGATATGTTCAACGAACACAAAATACGGCCCTGTATCATTTGGCCTGAAGCGATTCTCATTTTTACTAGAGCGCGCTGGATTTGTTGGGGGATTATTATCAGTAACAGAGTTTTTGTCAACATTCTTCTGTCCGACGTTATTTGTATTTTGATTAGATGAGGGTTGAATATCTTCCGAAAATACCAACTGATTAGAATCATCATTCCCACCATCAATGCATATTACTTCTTCAAAATGCATATTTGATCGGCCCGCAGCCTGTGGCAGCGGCGGCGGCAAACTGTTGCCGCCGGAGCTGCTGCCGCCACCGGACATCTGTAATCAGAGCCGGTGGCACACAAAAACGCCTTGACTCTCCCCTGCGATACAATTAGAAATAAAAAGTACTCACAGACCTCCGTCAAAATAATCACCCAATAATTGGCAAACCTATTAGGATCCTTCACACAATCCAGGAGCACAATAGCACACGTCCGAACTGTTCGAAGGTAGAGACGCGAATGTTCTTTCAAAATGTTAGGTTAGATTTTTTTTATGTGTAAACGTCATCGAACCATCTGGAATTTTCTGGACTGACAGATCGGCATTCTCGAATGTCATCTGCGAGTGTCTCGAATCTTCTAGATGGTTCGATGAAGTATATCAGGCGCCACGAGTAGCGTGGCAGTCATCGTGGCAGTAGTTCAGTTCAGTTGAGTTGAGTTCTAGTTGAGATAAGGTTAAGAGATATTGTATTGAGTTGTGAAGTAAAAGGTGAAAGTTACGTCCAGTTTGGTTCTTTGGTGAAGAAAAAGAGGCCGTCGTGACAGTATAAAGTTTTCTGACACTACATTGAACTTTCATACACTATGCATGTGCATTAAAATACATGAATGTACATTTAAAGGATAAACCATGGATGTGGAAATTCGCGACAAACGTACGTGAAACGTTAATTCTTTTATATCTATTTTATATCCATTGGGGGTATTCAATGTCCAGTTAAAAGTATCAGATAGGTAGCTGCCAGATAGCGTTTCTATGGATACAACTGTCAGATAAGATTTACGTGAATTCGTAAGTTTAACCTTCAATTGTTTAAACAATTTATCTGACAGATAACCGTTGACTTCCAGATAAATATTTAACTGGACATTGAGAAACTGGCCCTTAGACGTTCATGCTCTATTTGTAGATATACCTACTCTTTGTATATACTTTGGTATGTAAGTATATACATATATTATATGTTATGAATATACATGTTCATACCTGGTCTATGTTATATATAATACGCATGTACATTAGACGTACATACATATGTACATTCAATGGATATGCCACAGATGTGAAAGTTCGCGACAAACGTACATGAAATGTATATTTTTTTGATGTCTATTTGACATCCAATGGACATTCTTGCTCCATTTGTGGTTATACATATCCATTGATTCGATATCCATTGTTTGTACACTGTATATATACTTTTGTTGTGTGGGTGCTATCTATTTCGAATACCGGGTTAGTAAAAAGTACAAAAACCCGATACAAGGAATAGATAGAATATGAGTATGGAAAGTGGTTTTATTAGTTTAGGAACACTAGTTAAAACTTGTTCACGCTGTAAACCATTAAACCACTACAGGGAGTACTTTCATGTTAAATAAGTGCAGTGCGTTCTGTTAATAAAAATTGGGGATATGTTTGATATTTTGTAAAAATAATTTATAACTTGGCAATGCCGCATACTCGAAAAGAAATATAAAAAGAGATAGTACATTAGTAGATATTTCGATTTTAAACAAAAGAAGGGTCGTATTCATAGCCGATACTTAAGAGTCCCTTAATACTTGAGGGTCCCTCAAGTAAGGTTCTGTATTTCGAATCCTTACTTGATGGTCCCTTACGTAAGGGACGAAATGTCAACATGACATGTCAGCATAACATTTCGTTGCAATCAAGGCGATTTTGTAGGTTAATTTTAGAGTACGGTGTTGTTAGTTTCTGTCACATCCGGAAAAATGTCCGGCACAAAACACGAAATACTGGCACAAAACAAAAAGAGATAACAGAAAACATCAAAATACGTAGGCATAGGCATAACAAATTGACTTATATTTGAAATATGACATCACCAAATAATCCGGCCGTCGCGTAGATGTTGTCTAGGAAACAGATACACAAGGAAAGCCACACTTGAGGGTCCCTTGAGTAACCCTCAAGTATCCATTGGGTATCCCTTAAGGGATACCTGAGCAACGACTATGAATACGACCCTTAGGGGTTACATTTATAACTCGCAAACGGTTACTTTTGGTGAGGTGTTATTAAGGACCTTTTTCATGCACAACGACTCGAAGGGTGTACTGCCGATAGAAAGGATGACTATACAGTTTTTTTTATGTACAACTGCATTTAAACAATTTTTCACCCAGTTCAATACATTGTCAGCATGCAGTTTTGGTTACAGAAAGCTTTTAGTAAAATTATGCAAAAATACGAATACTTACATATATTTCCCGAGTGGATGCGGATATTCTTTTTGGTCTATTAGCATAAGTAGCAATTTGGAACCTTGGACTAGTGAGCTCATTGGCCAAGGTTTTAACAAGTTTTATACTGAAAGCAATTTTTTATGAGGGAGGAGATCTTGTTAACCAGAGCTAATTTGTTGAGGGGTAGATGCGCATCATCTATATGCACCAAACTCAACATTGCAAATGGCAGTAGACGCAATGGATCTTATAATAAATGTATGGACAATTTAGATACTACTATATCATATTTACTACATCCTCTATTACTACTACTTTGATAAAGGTGTCCGAAACGTTACTAAAGAATTATTATTTTAACTGATGTGCCTTTGTTGTGGTTATACATCAAGTTGTAGAGATATCATTTCCTTTGGTCAACTTTTTTCCTTTTCAATGGCACACCTTCCGCCACATTGTTTTTGGCAGACTCTTTAAACTATTATACAGGATGTTCTATGATGAATGGGAATTACTTTAGAAGACTGTACGGCTTACTTCCAACAAAAAAGTCACATAAAGTAGGGTCCAATTTTCAACTGTTTCAGAGATAAATTGATTTTTAGAGATTTTCTTTAAAATGCAGACCTCCAAACGAAAACCCTAATAAAATAAAATTTTATTGTCGGATTTTGGAATTTTTGGTATTAAGCTAAATTCAGATGCATACGACATCCGACGATACGACAGTACGAAACTGTTCCTATTGGTTGAAATATTTTGATTTGACATCATTTTGAATATTTCAACCAATAGGAATAGTTTCGTACCGTCGTATCGTCGGATGTCGTATGCATCTAAATTTAGCTTTAGTCTTTAGAAATTATACTATCACGTCATTATCGACTAAAAGAAAGTGGCCATGTGTCAAACACTTTGCGAGATAGTGTCAAAATCAGCATGTTTTGAAAAGTGACTTCAAAAACATTACAATAAAGGAATTTATCTTGAAAAATCACTTGCACTTTACGGTATGCAGATGCCCACCTTTTGCCATTGGTACCACAAACTTGTTGTAAATGTAGTAAACATAGGCAACAGACCGTTTGGCAAAAACTTGTCATCGGATTTTTAATTTTTGTTATGGGTACTTGAACATGTGCTATTACATCATGATTAGTCACAAAAAGTGATCGGTTAACCAAAACTTTGGTATAGGGTCTCAAAATTGTATAATTTTAGAAGAAAAAATTTCAAGTTGTAATTTAAAACGAATTTGTCACAAAAAGTCGCTAGGCAAGCAAGCAAAACGTGCAGGCCATGTTATTAAGTATCTTGTCTTATATCCGTAGATTTTCAGTAATGTATCGACTCATCCGTCCAAAGAATCTTACTTAAAAAAGTTGCATCTTCGGCGTCCACATGGAGCATAAATCGACAAAAATCCATCCATCTGACAGGATCGCCTTCCTTCAAAATGTGATGTACTGGCATGTAATGGTACGGATATAGACCAATTGCTTGCACAGTAAACCATACCTTCCACTGCGAAATACCGTATTGTGGCAATTTGCAGCAGCGTAGGTGGATGCTGTAGCTGTAGGATGCTTTCCGAGTACGTGTGAACACCGACGCCGTTGTCCGTTCTAAAGGTAGAGACGCAGCTGTCACAACCCACTGGATCTTAATTTGTGTAGGCGTGCGTTCATTATTGTCGATGTACACCATGAAATTTACAGTTTCAGCTTTAGCGTACGTACGTTCATGATTGATCCATAGTGTGTTCACTAAAAGATGTCACGCTTAATTTTCGACCTACTTCGTTCTGGATATTTTATGACCTCCCAATTATACATGGGTGAAAATCTACGGATACACGATACTTTATAACGTGGATTACATGTTCTGCTCAATTTCCTAGCAACTTTTAAGAGATTACCTAGCGACTTTTTAAGACGAATCGATTTTAAATGACAGCTTGAAGTTTTCTTCTAAAATTATACAATTTTGAATCACTTTTTATGACTAATCATGATGTAATAGCACATTATTTAAGTATCCATAACAAAAATTAAAAATCCGATGACAAGTTCTTGCTAAACGGTCTGTTGAAATTTTGCGCTCTTGGAGTTCCATATTATGCCTTTAGAGCTTAAATGCAATTTTGTTGCCTATGTTTACCACATTTACAACAAGTGTGTGGTACCAATGGATAACTAGAAAGGTGAGCATGTGTTTACCGCAAAGTGCACGGTTGATTATTTGATGATTTTTTAAAATAAATTCCCTTTTTCGTAACGCTTCTTGAAGTCTTTCATAACATGCTGATTTTGACACTCATCTCGCGAAGTATTTGATACATGATCAGTTTCTTTTAGTCGATAATGACGTAATAGCATATATTTTCTAAAGACTAATACCAAAAATTCCAAAATTCGACAATAAAATTTTGTTTTATTAGGATTTTCGTTTGGAGGTCTGCGTTTTAATGAAAATCTGCAAAAATCAATTTATCTCTGAATCAGTTGAAAATCGGACCCTACTTTATATATATTTTTTTGTTGGAAATGAGCTGTAGAGTCTCCTCCTTAAGTATTTCCCATTGGCCCTGTATACATATCAGCACCTGTTTTGGGAGAGGCTTGCCTGTGTTTGTTCTTATGTGCTGCCTAAGCTCGAATTTTGTGTATTGGAGTATCCCTATTGTTTCTAGGAAACAACTTTTTTTTGGGTTTCTTATTTTGGATTGAGTCTTCCCTCCACCATATGATGATGTTGAATCTCTGAACCTCTGGAGCTGAGCCATGAGGGACGTATGAGATGGATCCTGGAGTCACCGCAGGTTACTGTCTGGGTGTTGGATGTCCCCAGAAATGGATAGGGCGTTATGAGGTGCTCTCCACTTTTGGGCCCTAGCAGGTGTGAACAACCTCTCACTGCTGGTGACCTCGCTCAACCTCCGAGATAACATCTGGTAGTTTTTCCATTTTTGATTCTTTTAAATAATTACACCTCATTTAACACCTTTTCTGTAATAGTTATTAAGCAATTTTGTATAAATCATTTAGTCAATATTGTAATACACATAGGGGCACCACACATTCATTCCTTCACCTTCATTCTCCTTTAAATCTTAAATATAGTAAGTACACGAGTACACCACATTGTTCTTTGAAATTGTGTCCCATTTCAGCCAGACCCTAAGATTACTAGAATACACAGTTTCGGTTGCCATGAATATTCGATTGGTAGTTTCAGACAAAATTAAAGTTGTTGCTAAGGCCGAGTTTAACTGGATGGGAATGTTACTTTTAAAGTTATGCGCGTTATACAACTATGGGCGCGATATATCAAAGAGACAAATTCAGATTTCGTTTCAGGAATAACATAAAAAAATACAAATAGCAAACATTTTAGGTGATAAATATTTAATGCTCATTCCAACAACAACCTCTTACAACAATCGTCAAACGTTGCATCAAAGCCTATTTGAGTGAAAATAAATTCAAGGTAAGGCTTTCGTCTTTTATTCTGTACGATATAAAATTCTATCTTTGAAAAAAGTTTCAGCATCAATTTTGTTATATCTTATATAGGATAAGACAAGTTTGTCGGGAAATTAGCATTTGAATGTCACCTACTGATATACTTGAATGTTTATTTACATCTCTACTGGAACTAAATCTACTCTTAATAAAACTGCCTAATGTTTGTATGCATTTTATTTGCTACAGAGATCAGTGATTTTTGCTCAGGTACAAATAGGAACAATGAGTATGAATATATGTAAGAATATTTTAAGCTACATCAATACAGTATTTAGATCTTCAAATCAAATATTTTTTTTGCGGACATATATACATAGTATCAGAAAACATATAAAGTGAAGTTTCAAATATTAAAAATTTAAATGTATCATGTAAATGTAACACGGGCGTTCATGTTTCTTCATCAAATAAAGGTATGAAAAAATCGGAGATATTTTACGTTGTATTTAAACGCAAAAGGTCTGACAATTAGGCTGCGCATCCACTAGAGATGTGCTAGAGAAATGAGCGCAGCGAGGATGTGTAGGAGAACTGTGAAACAGTGTGAGTGTTTCCACCAGAGATGTGCTAGGAAGATGAGCGGTGAAAAGATGTGTGGCAGAGCTGTGAAACGGTGTGTAGATGAGCGTCGCGAGGATGTGTAGTGGACTCTTTTCAGATTGCGAGCTAGCGGAGTGCATCTGCCTGCTGCTGGCGTCTCAGTCAATATTGCCAGATCTACCGTTTTACGGTATATCTGCGATTTCTGTCTGTCTGTCTGTCTGTCTGTCAGTCTGTCTGTCTGTTAACGTTCTTCTAGCTTCGTAATCTCAGCAACCGCTGCATGGATTGTGATGAAATTTGGGCAACGATATGCTGTGGGGTCGTAGTAGGTAATGTTCTTATAATTTTGGAAATCGGTGCATAGGCGGCGGAGTAATTAGCAAAAAACAAAAAATTTCAGATATTCCTCAAACTTCGTTTTCAGGCGTTTTAGGGGTTCCTGATCATTTTCTACTTTTTTTGGGTACGAGTGAATTTGGGGTGATTTATTGTGTGATTTATTGTGTTGGAAAAATCGTGTTAGTGGCGGCGGAGCAATATTAAAAAAACTAAAAATATAAAAATAGTCAAACTGCGTTTTTAGACGGTTTGGGGGTTCCTGATCGTTTCGCATCGTCAAGTTGAAGCATGCAGAATAAAAACTGTGGCGTCTCAGTTCCTAAGGAGGAAGACGTAAGAAACCATTTAAGAGAGTTTTTGTGAGTCGAATGTTTTTTTGCGGGCGGATGGGCGAGGGCAGTTCAAACTATAGCTTCATGCAATGGGAAAATAATAAAATGGTATCATCAGTATGTGTGGGAAGTACTGAGTCAATCAACTTGACTCCATTTTTTCCTTATGATACCTACCTACTTCTACCTCTAACAAACGCAATCTCTAAATTGACTGCTAGTAGCTTTTTGCTTGCCCACATCCATAGCATACATCCCTCACCCACATCCCTAGAACACATCAATATGCCTTGTTTTGTACGTACAAAAACCTCGCTCCGCTAAGCTGTTCCCATTCCCACCAGAGCTGAGCTGAGCGAGGCGAGCTAATTCAAGCGATTCTATTGGTTCGTTAAAACTACATCACATTTCTCGGAACACATCTTCGAACATCTCTGGTGAAAACGCAACCTTATCCAAGTATGTATAATATGGGAACGCGTGATAGATTTGATGTACTTTTACTTTACACTTTAACATAGTTCAGAAAAAATGCATGTTGAATCATTGTTCGAGGTTACGTTCTAAAAATAATGTCTGTTTACAAACTGTACACTTTATGACCTAACTTTCCGTTACTGCAATCGGATGGGCGCACACTGTTAGTGTATGAAGTATCTGAGAAATTCTATTAAAAATTTAAACCTGTTTCAACCTGATTGATTTAGATTTATCTTCATCTTAGCTTTCACCAATTGCAGGTGAATGTAGATAAAAGATTTGACTCGTTAGACTGATATCAGAACGATAAGGTTAAAGATTGATATGACACATGATGGCCTCAGGACTTCCAGTCTTCAGCTTTAATGTTGCTAAATTTGCCGAACGTAGCCGAAGGATAGGCGCTAGAGGTATGGAGTTCCGAAAAACTCAACTGTCGAAAACCACTAATAATAGAAGATGAAGTGCCGCTGATACAGCGAATTCGAATAGGTTAGAAGAAGTAAACAAGGTTTTTGTTTGTGCCCACAATCCCAACGCGGCAGCTGGCACACTGGCCGCTAATAAACCGATATACCCCTCGAACAGATAGCAGGTAAGAATCCTAAAAATAACAGCACTCATGTAGTGGCATAATATAAAAGGCTACTTTGTTTTGGGTTTCGATTGATCGTTTCGGGTTAATTGTTATAGTTTTGAATGAATTTTGGGTTTTAACAGTGCATAAGTGTTAAAATACTATTTTAAACAATTCCATAAAATTTAAATCCCGCAGATTCCTGTAAAAAAATAACATCGTGTTTGTGAACACAGTAAATAATAACAACGGAATCTTGGGCACACTCACATGCCTGTTAGAGCATGGGTGCTTTTTCAAACCTATTGGAATTCGTTGGCTGATATAGCTATTTGCCATTTTATAGTACAGTACCCACTACCTTATATCAGAAACTGTATGAGATAGGACAAAAAGCTGAATATAAAAGTTGTTTGATATGAGTTAGGCTTTAGTTTCATTATAATTTTGTATATACAGCGTGGCCTGTTTTGCTTGAATCAGTGTCAACTTTTTGAATACTGCTTCAAAATTAAACATGTCTGATGTCAGTCTAAGCCTACTATAAGTACTTCAAATTTCCGTAAGAGGGATATCGGGTTGAGTTAAAAAATGCACACTATTTGGATTCTATCAACTTTACGTATATGACAAGTTTATATGAAAACACAGATAATTAATCAGGCAATTCGACAATAATAAAATGTATAGGGTGTTCCATTTGAAATAAAAAAGTTGACACTGATTCAGGCATAACGGGCCACCCTGTATATACAAAATTATAATAAAGATAAAGTCTCACTCACATCAAACAACTTTTTTATTCAACTTTTTGTTCTATATCATACAGTTTCAGAGATAAGGTAGTGGGTTGTCTTACGTGCTCCACCCTGTATATATGAAGATTTCGATCAATTATCTCCTACTACGCATACAAAAATAAACTGATGATATTGAAGATATATGGTATTTGCTCTTGTAGAAATATCTAACAAACAGAAATCATTTGTTTCCCCAATTCGAAAAGCTATGCCTGGTCATCGTGCTGAGATCATCATCCTTTCTGGTTTTGCTTATCACTCTTTTGAGCATATCTGGCAGTCCGGTGTTCAGCAGGGCATTGATGCAGCTGGAGCTAGAAGACTGGGGTGCAGCAGGCTTGAAAGCTTCCTTGGTCTGCCTTATCCATTCCTGATAGTTTGTTATGTAGGACTGAGACCGTTCACGGCTTTGGTGACTTTGGCTAAGGAAATAAACGGTATGAATCGTTATTTCAGAGGGTCTACACAATTTCGAGTTTATTAAACATAAGTATGGTAAACATTCAAGGGAATATTTGGTGACAACTCTGCACAGACTAACTACGCTGACTTTTTGTCGGCATCGTCACGCCAAGATCTAGACTAAATTTTTACTACTTATCATTACTTTAAATGTGCCTACAGACTGAATTTCCAACGTAGACCAATAAATAATAATAAATAAAATGCAAATACTATTATTTATGAAACTATATTCCCGATATAACAAAAGAAACTACTATACAAGGCAGAATTCTTTCTGTCTGCTCGCACAAACTACTATACACTTTTTTATAAGTACGCCATGAGTCCCGCTTATAGTATCAGCACTGCTCTCAATGTTTGCGTTTGCTTAGTAATCAGAACTATCTTCAGTGCAATCCTTTTCAAGCGGAGCGTTAGGTTTGCTTAAAGAACTTATTTTGGGCAATTTTTCACTGCTTTTAATTTATCCTCAGCAGCCTTAAAATAGTTATCTTGGTAAATGGTAGCCATGTAGCACATAGACATAACACTAACAAACTATATGGATAACTTACTTTTCTTCTTTGAGCGTCGCCTTTGTATCGGTTCAACTTCGATTTATGCATTATGTTGGCACGGACCACAGGTGTCGACAGTATCCAATGGGTAGGTATAGGTATTTTCTATTTTATTTTTATACAGGCTGAGTCAAGTTCAACGCCTCGGACTCTTGTGACCAAACCATAACACTTTTTAGAAAATTAACTTTGCGAATGTATGTAGGTCGAGTTGGACTACATCTTAAAAATAATGACTTTTATACAGGGTTTCTAATAAAAGCGTGCCATATCAAAGTTATGATTTTTCAAATGGAACGCCCTGTATATTTTATTGAATATTTAGATTACGACCAGTGTGACTTTATGTATCACACCTGGGACTTGAAGTGAGCCGTTTAGGTGCAATTCACAATTTTTGATATAAGTAAATATCAGAAAAAAATTGAATATCGCAGCGATTATAAAACTTACACGGCTGTGAGTTTGCCGTGTGACTAAACTTGAAATTGGTCAACTTAGCTTTAACGTTCAAGTTTGAATTACATTTGTACTTGGAGAAATTGGTAGACTAATTAAGGAATTATTAGAATTCACTTGAATTTTTTCAAATGGGAATGTCTAATTATTTTTATACAGTCGAATTTAAAATTTGGTATGAATCTCTGGTAGTGTTCATTTAATTTCAAATTTTCAACCAAACCGGTGTTTTTCAATTTTTTGTACCTATAAGCCACTTAGCAGGCCATGAAATACAAACAAAAAATTATTTAGGTGGAAGAAAACAACTAACTTAGCAGAAAGATACAGACGAACTAGAGTAAACAGTTAAAATTATAAAAATGACTTACAACAAATCAAGTCTAATAAGAAATAACAGAGGAAACACATCTAATCAAATCAAATTATACGACATAATTTGCCGGGCAAAAAATTAAAATCTGATTCGTCAGTATACTTTTTTTTGCGATCTTGCTAATAGATACTGAAAAATTAGAAGGGCTACAGTGGGACAGCCAGAGGTATCGTTACTTTTGATTTTGACTGAAATGACTATTGTTTTATATCATTAAATGTGAAATTTCGTGCTGAAGATATTAGACTGCTAGTTGCTATAGCTGAAAGTTTAATGGTTTTGGAAACTTTTAATCTATAATACATTGCAGTAGCTATAGTACGCTGTAAAAATTATTCATTTCTGACGTATTTCAGCTTCTCTTTGACCCTAGACATCTTACCGGTGTTGTTTCTAGTTAGAGTTCATTGGCTGTAGGGAATTTTTTATAACCTTGCCCCTTTACTTTAGTTTATCCGTATCTTCCTGCTAAGTTATTTGCTTCTATCTGAACACGTTTTTGTTTATATTTCATGGCCTGCTGGTTTGCTTATAGGTAGGGAAATTGAAAAACACCGTTTTGATTGAAATCTCGAAATTAAGTTTTTATTAGATCTACTGATTTTATTGTTCATCTATTGACCTAATATTTGCTCTGTCACATTAAATAAAAGTAGGGCCCCTGCGGGGAGGGGGCCCCTCTGAACCGCGGGGCCCGGGGCTCCAGCCCCTTTAGCCCCATGGTTAATCCAGGCATGCGGCACATGTGTTGCCGTTGGCGTTGGAATGGGAAAGCATTGGGAGAACATTTGAGAACATCGTCCATACCAAATTTTTAGTGTTGCATTGGGGACCGTTGGTCATGTTTCGATGTATTTTTAATTTTTTTTGGTTTGTCACAGACACTGGTGGATGACAACACTTTGGTCATTTTAGGAACTTCTGCCGAATGACCCCAGAAACTTTTGATCAACTCCTTAATCTAGTGGCTCCAAAAAATGAGAAAAAGAATACCAAATACCGAAAAGCTTTTCCAGCTAGAGAAAGATTGGTTTTTACCCTGCACTATCTAATTGGAAATTCCTTTACTAGTTTTGCGTACATTTATCCGACCATCATTGGAGTATTGCTCCCATCTGTGGGGATGCGCTCCGAAGCACTCTTTAATGCTTCTGGATACTATCCAGAAAAGAGCAATTAGATTAATCGATACGCCTAAACTCACAAAGGACCTCCACAGCCTTGAACATCTAAGGAGGGTGGCTGACCTGTCCCTGTTTTACAGATTCTATCACGGAAGATCGTTCGAGTGAGCTCTTCCAGATAATAACACCAAAGGCCATCCGAAGGAGGAACACTAGAGAGGCTCTGCGAGCGCTCATCCTTACCAGGTCGAGGTCCTTACTTCCCAGTCTCCTCCAGCACTGCTTCTTTTGGAGAGCTTCGACGCTGTAGAATCAGCTGCCGGGGAGTTTGTTTCCCGACGGCTACAACCTTCAGCGTTTCAAATCTAACGTGAACCGACACTTATCCTCTCGCAGCGCTTCTACAGCGCCATAGGCTTTCAGCCTTTGCGGGAGGCTGACACATAAAAAAAAATTCGCTTTTTCTTCAGCGGAAAGCACGTTTTTATAACACATCTAAGATACACTCGTAATTTATACTTTTCCTGGCTCTAAAAATAGAAAGTCAGAAATGAATGGATGATTTACCTGTAAGTTGGTGCATAAGAGTGAGACCGTTCCCTCCCTATATCTTGGTGCTGGATGGTTACATATGACTGGGAACGTTCTCTTCCGAAGCCTTGTTGTTGAAGTGTCACATATGACTGAGATCGAGGTCGGTCCATTTTTCGAAGGTCTTCTTTGGGTAGGTCCTTGCTTTCATCTCGGACAGTGGAGCTCTGCCAAAATACCAGGAATATCGAATTAACCAAATAAATTTGATTCAATAGTTACTTCTGGCCATTAGCGGGTTTTGATTTTTTTATCCGTCAATCCTCGCCCCGAAAATTTTGTCATTTGTATTATTATTTTCAGATCTATTTTGATCAGTTGTACGCTGGTCCACCAAAAACATTTTGGATGTGTAATGAAATTTCGCATGGTACAACTAAGTAGCTAGGAGGAATGAATTGTCTTGAATATTTTTGTATTTAATTTTTAAGGCCTCACTGTAAACTGGGCAAAAGCAAAGCCTTGTTAGAAACTTTCTCAGAGATTATAATACCAAAATTTTAGATTGCTACTATAATATTCTCTAGGCAGGAAAAAGCCTATATGAAAAACTGAAAAACCACCTATTCCTTGTTCAACTGTCCCCGATTTCCCTCTCCCCAACTTCTCCCTGGATCCGTCCCTGCTTCTTTCATAACTGCCTACTTATGGTGGTTTCCGAACTTGATCAACATGACATCACCATTTACATATTTTTTTAATACCATTATGAATTGAGGTGACAGTGCTGTAATTTCTAAAATAATGTGTTTTTTTTGTAGTGAGGGGATTAGGGTTTAGTTGCCCTAATAGTTGCCGCTCAGCCTCAAGGCTTATTGTGCACCCCCAGTCAAGGGGATCAAACAGAGAGTCCCATCCTAAGTTCTTTGCGAACTTTGAGATGCATTGGACTATGCTCTTCTGTCTTCCCTTCCGGTCTATATTCAGATAGGTGTTCCTACTTTAACTGAAGACAGGACAGTCGAAGTTAACGTGCTTAGCTGTTTCCTCTGCCTCACCGTACTCCCTACATAATGGGTTTGCCACTTCAATCCCCAGCATTTACAGGTGTGCACTGAACATCCAATGGCCAGTTATAAATCCAACCACCTTTCGTAGTTTCTTCCTTCTCAGACTGAGAGCGTCTGCGGTATTAGAACACGAGCGTCTCCTCAGCATCCTCTTAGACTGAACAATCTCCACTAGTTTAATAGCTGTCCGTACCATGTTGTATCGTATATCAAATGCTGGTGCTGGCCCGGTGAGAGGAAGTTCTGCAGCTCTGTGTCTTCCTTGGCATACCTGTCGGCCCTCTCATGACCGCCCGCTCATGTGAGTAGGCACCGAAAATAATGTTACCTTGTTGGTCTTCGCCTGTGTCTTTAGGGTATTGTGGCACTGTGGCAATCCCACATTATTTTTGAAGCATAGTGTTTACTCACCAAGACCATCAGAGCGACCTGGCTATCTTTGTTTATGGATAGCCTTTTTGCAGTATCCTTTATCTATGCATATTCTGCCGCATTCCAAAATTGAGGTTTTGAATAAACATTTTTTTTGTCATAAATGGAAAGATCATATGAGGAGCAACTTTTCAAAACGCATTAAGTCCGTTAAACGTCTTTTTCCACAAACAACCAAAAACGAATATCTTTTGTCTCCCAAGATTTTAAACCTCGGCTTGAAGGTATTTGGATTAATATTGGTCTATGCCTTCAATATCCATTCTCAGTGAAATTGAAACTAATACAAATTGTAGAAAAAAGTAAAAAAATAGTTGGACATTGCGCGTTTCGATCCATCAATATGTACAGGGTGACCTGATAAGAATGGACGCCGGCAATATCTCGGTAACCGTTAACCGTATAATTTCGAGCAAAAAATATTATTAGGTAAATCGGCTAAGAGAAATCGCTGGAAATTATTTTCAAGTTCCGCTAGTAGCCGCTAGGGGGCGTAACTGTTACGGCCAATCAGAAAAACGGTTTTTTCTCAAAAGATATGCAAAAGCTATATTATAAATTCTACAGTCATGTAGACTGAACAATTCTCGATTTTTTTTTTGTTAATCGTTTTTTGCTCTATCTTGTAAGATGTGGTGGTGGGGGAATGTAATAGGGCTTTTTATTTAAATGGCCGTAACTTTGGTATAAGTCAATGAAATTAAACAGGCTAGGTCTCGTTTGAAAGAGCTGTTCTTACATAATAATCTGTTATATAAAAATTGTCCAAGTTTATCTTGACTTAGTAGCCACAGGACGATATTTGACATAATAACAATTATTACGCATTTGTTTCATTCTTTTCCTTGATCCGTGGGTATTTTCCCCTACAGAGATGCTCTGATCAGGGTTTTCCATCATAATTATACAGCAAAAAAAAAAAACAATAAACACGTTAACCGGTTGACTAATCTCAAAGAACTAACGACAGAACTAGTTAAATCAGGTGACGTTTGCACTGCGTAGAGAACCTCCTGGTGGCCAAGTACCATAATGGGTTTTGATATGACAACTTTTGAGGACATAAAGCGTTTCGATGCGGACATCATATTTTGCACCCAAATTACGTAGGGATATAATGCTGTTTGATTCATTCTTGTTGTACAGACGTATGAAAGGTATCAAAATGAATACGAAACCGTATCAAACTCAATTTTGTCATCTGGTGGACATAATGCGTTTTGATAAGTTGCTCCTCATATATAAGTTCTATAAGAAAACTGTTTTTGTCTTCTTTTTTTTTTCGCAATAATTAAAAACTTATATCAAGATAAAAATGAGTTTTTGAATCGAGTACCGAAAACACGCCGACGGCTCCCGAACCCGTGTGACGTCACCATGGCGGTCAAGATGCTCCTTTTACCAACGACGTCCTACTCCGATACTAGATTCTAGATTCCCAACCAATCGCGAAAATACTTGCTGGTAACTAGTGTATATTTGTTGCAATATAGACGATGAATGAAGTTTGCAGCTCGAGACTAAGTCTACGATCGAAATAAATATATTTTTGAATGTTTGAAGTCAATACAGATTCCAGTAAGTAAGTACCTAATCAAATATGTTTCGTTGAAAAGATCTCTTCAATTAAAGGATAGCCCAATGGTTAGAGAGTCCGGTAGTGGATCTCAGTGTCTTTGGATCGAAACCCAGGCCTTCCAACTTTTTTTTATTTCTTTTGTCAAAAAATTTATTGATGTATTGTGCTTTTTGCACTTGTTACGCACATTTTTTCTACGATCAACATAAATATGTGTTTGAATTAAATTTTGTTAGACATATTTCTTGCACTGCACAGTGTTTGTTAAATTTTTATGAAAATTTAATTGTTAAGCTTCATTGCCCAAAGTTAAATAAATAATAATACCAAGTGATAAAGAGAATGTGATTACAAGTTTGAGTTACTTTTTTCACATTAAAAAACTTAAAAATGAATGAATTGAATTGATGAAAGGATTTTGTTTTATTAACCAACTATTACATCAAAAAAAAAATTAATGGCGACTGATATTGACGGACAAACCTCATTTCCACTGATTTTTTGAATTGTCCACCGCCTCCTGTACTTAGTTTTTGCACTGTGCAGTGCAAGTAATATGTCTAACAAAATTTGATTCAAACACATGTTTATGTTGATCGTAGAAAGAATGTGCGTAACAAGTGCAAAAAGCACACCAATAAATTTTTTGATAAAAAAAATCAAAAAAACAGTTGGAAGGCCTGGGTTTCGATTCAAAGACCCTGAGATCCACTATCGGACTCTCTAACCACTGGGCCATCCTTCGATTGAGGAGATCTTTTCAACGAAACATATTTGAGTAGGTACTTACTGGAATCTGTAATCTGACTTCAACTTCAAACATTCAAAAACATATTTATTTCGATCTCAGACTTCGTCTCGAGCTGCAAGCTTCATTTATAGACTGTATTGCAACAAATATCCACTAGTTACCAGTTTACCAGTACGTATTTTCGCGATTGGTTGGGAATCTAAAATCTAGTATTGGAGTAGGACGTAGTTGGTAAAAAAAGAGCATCTTGACGGCAATGGTGACGTCACACGGGTTCGGGAGCCATCGGCACGTTTTCGGTACTCGATTCAAAGCCCCATTTTTATTTTGATATAGCTTTTGAATTATTGTGAAAAAAAAGAAGACAAAAACAGTTTTGTTATAAAACTTATATATGATCTTTCCATTTATCACAAAAAAAAATATATTCTTTTTCTCAATTCAAAACCTCAATTGCGGCTTTTTCTGACTGGAAAATGGTTTCCAGTTTACCTAGGCGGATACTTACGTCCCGCCCAGACTTACCACTGTATATACTTCCTCCTGTACCTGATGAATTTTTGGAGCCATGTACCAAGTGATACCATCCGATATATGTCGAGGTTCTCCTAGAGCCCACTCGGATCAGTAACTTAGGTTGACTGTATTGGGATTTCGGTAGGTATCCATTACTCTTGACATACTGTCGGGTGGCATCTCAAGTATGTCGCACCGCAGAATGTCAAGTATCTTAATGTGTTTCATGGCAGTTGCCATGGCACTGCATTCTGTGTGTAGCCATTTTTGCCTGTTCCTCTATGTAAATGTCAAGGGGTGGAATATTCAGCAGTACCTCACCGCTGTGTTTGTTTTGGTTCTGTTCACCAAAGGAAGACCGCTCTTTCTTCTGGAGCCACAAATTCCTTTTAGAGCTGTGACTTTTTTCTGAAGCTAATTTTCTTCTTTCAGTCAGAACTTTGTCCTTGAGCTTTCTTTTGGAGCTACGGCTATCTGCAGGAGAAAACTTTTAAGTCCAATTCATAAATTCGACGTTGGCGTTGCCGTTGCCGTTGGCGATGACGTTCGTAGCACAAGGCTGCTATTCATAAACTCGACGTTCGCGCCGTTAACCTAGCTTTCCCATCGTGTTTGTAAACATGTTCTATTTTCTATTGCGATTTATCATCAGTCATTTTGGCTTTGTTGAATTTCCCTGGTGAAAATGAACATAGTCAGAACCAATAATCAATACAGAAGACTTGAGAAAACCCAGAAACCTTTTGACAACTAGACGTCAACAATAATAACATTGGCTTATACGCCGGCTACGACGGTGGCTACGAACGGCGGACGGCAAAAGTTGAAAGGTAGTTATATCGAACGGCGCGCCCAACGGCATCGCCAACGGCGGACGTCGAATATGAATGGTCTTAGGCATTTCCATGTATTTATGTTGCAACGACCAACGGTCATTGGCGTTGACGTTCGTAGCACAAGGCAGCTATTCATAAGCTCGACGTTCGCGCCATTAACCTAGCTTGCCCATCGTGTTTGTAAACATGTTCTATTGCGATTTATGTTCTATTACTGTTTTTGGCTTTGAATTTTCCTGGTGAAAATGGACATAGAACCAATAACCAATACAGAAAACTTGAGAAAACCCTGGAGAAAACCCAGAAACCTTTTGACAGCTAGACATCAACAATAATAACAATATCACATGACCGGTACCGACGACCATGATTGGCTTATACGCCGGCTACGACGCTGGCTACGAACGGCAGACGGCAAAAGCTGAAAGATAGTTATGTCGAACGCCGCACCCAACGGCATCGCCAACGGCGGACGTCGAATATGAATGGTCTTAAGCATTTCCATGTATTTATGTTGCAACGGCCAACGGCAACGGCAACGGCAGCGCCAACGTCGAGTTTATCAATTGACCTTTACTGCTGGTGATGATTTTTCTTCTGCGGAAGCTAACCCTTTTTCTGAACTAGGCTGACGTGTCCCTCTATCCAACTGCTCCAGTGACTGATTATATGTATCTGTATTTTAGTTACCGATCTAATATCATTTGTTTGCGATTTGTTTGTCTATTATTATAATGTCTTAAAAAACAAAGAAAACTTAAAAACGAGATGAATATGGTAGTATAGATACCATGTGTAGAGTGCCTCAATATAGATAAATAGTTACCTGACGAGATAGTACTGGATCTGAATTCCGTGAACCTCCAATATTGTAAATATTATCACATTCACGATCGTTACGGATAAGAACATTTTCCAAAATTTCTGTAATTCTCTTACAACATCTTAAAGTTTCACGAATTTCCTCCAATGATAAAGAGACATACTCCTCAGTTTCTTTGTCCAAAGATTCTCCTCTATGTAGGCTGTCTAAGCTTTTTTTGTCCAAACTGTCATCGTTCTGAAAAATTATTACAAAAGGTGATCACATATTAGCTAATCAATCATACAGGGTGGGGCAACAGTGAGTGGATGGAAGATTTTCGGCTTACTAAAATAGGGATAACGTTAAAATATGTTTACTTACATTTTTAAGTTTACGTTACTGGGTGATTCATATCAAACTTACATTTTTTTAAAATAGAACAAAAGCTATATATTATTGTACATTTAGATTCCTTGGTGGATTTCAATTTAACTTTACTTTATCACAGTCACACAAGCCACTTTAAACGAACCGTTGGGGCATAAATTACCATTTTTGGTATAAGTAGACATCAGAAAAAAATAAAATATTGAATATGTACCTACAAGGTGAAAGTACGGCTTTTAGGAGCGCGTCGCTACATATGTACCACAGCATAGTAAACAACCAGCACAATATCTCAGTTTGGCGGCAATTACACGTGCGTCTCCACTTTTGGATGATATTTTTGTAGGGATGCTAACGATACTCGATACTTGTACTTCTGCACTAATATCGAGTATTTTTTATCTTAGATACTTTTTGAGCGATTCCAAGTTTGTATCGATACTTTTGTAGGGGTATCGGTATCGAAAATAATTATATAATTATTGAGGGGTCTAATCAATTGCACAAAATTGCCTATACGAACCAAACGCGCCTATTTGGCTAACTTCGGTATATGCTGTTGCGAGAAATGTTTTATTTGTGCACGCTTTAAGTGGAGGTCGGCGTTGTTTGTTTAAGGCAAGATTTGATTGCCTACCTCGATGGGTTGTTGCTCGAGGGGAGAGGGGGGATAATGTTTTTTTGTGCGACCAATAGTTTCCGTTCTACAGCACGCCAAAGTTGAGGGTTGGTTTATAATTTTTGAAAAATATCATAGTTTAATCAAGAATTAAGGACATCCATACCAAAAAATTATGAAGCGTCTTGCCTTCTAAAGAGGGGGTTAAGGGAGTGCGGAGACTCGAGATCACCAGATTTTATAGGTCATCGAGCCTATTCACTCTCAGGGGGGTCGTAAGGCCCCCAAGACCGTCCAGGAGTGGGTAGGAGACCAATCCGTCACCTGCCTTGTGCAGAAATGCATCTTTCTCGTAGTGGCACCTGTCTTCGTCAGATATGACGAAGCTAGTCCTGGCGAATCTAGGCTGGAGCCCCGAAAGGCTCCCTGGCAATGGGCAACAGCATTGACAGTATCGGTGCCAGCTCCTGAGGGAGGGTGTACTCACGATAAAAGTGAGTGCACCCATGCCTAGGGGATCGCACCGAACGTCCTCTAGGATATCTGAAGAACCCAACCCAATGTGTCATGCGATCCGTGCTAAAGGGTGCGTGGTGGTGGGGGTGCACCGTCGCTAACGGAGCCTCTGGGATACCAGGCGACCTCCCAGAGTAGCGAGTCTTATACCCGTGCAGGGGGCGCCGCGGGTGCGGACCATGTAGTTCCCCCTAGCTCGTGGGATTTATTATGAGTAATGGAAATAATAATAAACCCAAATCTGGGGCCCCCCATCAGGGGACCCCGAACAGCTGCCGGGTGGCCTCTCACCAGGGGACGCCGATAGAACCCTCACTGGCGAAGAGCAAGTGAGAGACATTTCAAGGGAACTCGCCAAGAGGGTGGGGACCTTGAATTTGAAGAGAAAGAGTAGGACGGGAGCGCAGAAGAAGCGGACCCGGAGGCTAAGGCTGGCGCAGGAGGGGCAGGGCTCCGGAAGTCGAGATGCCTCTTCGGGGGCATCTGCTTCGGGGGGCGCTGCAGCTTCTGTGCGGGCTAGGGCGCCTTCGGGTGTTGTGGCTGCGGCATCGGCGGGGCCTAGCATTGCTGGGAAGCGTCCGAGGTCGGCGGGGGTAACACCGGAGGGTGCCTCATCGCGGAAGAGAGCTCGCACTTCCGCTCACGTTAGCTACGCTAGAGTGGCGGAAAGCACAGGGGCCTGCGGCTCTACTGCGGAGCGAGCTCAGCTGAGCAAGAATAAAGATCAACGCGGGACTGCTGCTGCCGGCGGTGATCAGGGCCCAGGCGAGAGCCAGGAGCCTAGGAACCAAGGGCAGATGGCACCTGGGGAGGCTGTTGTTGCCACTCAGGCTCCTCCAAGGGGGACCGAGCGGCAGGAACAGACTCCTCAGGAGTCTCCGGAGATGGACAGGGATGCGCCCACACCAGGAACTAGTGGGCCACAGAGCAGCACACCAGTGAGTGAGGGGCAACTACTGGATAGTGACTCCGACTCAGCACTGGAGGGAGCCAGGATGCTGTGGCAGTCAGATGAACGCCACAGTCAGAGCGAGGGTAGCGGCAACGAACGGGGCCCCACCGTGGGGCACTAGACGTTGATTCGCTACAGACAGACGAGAATGGACTGCCAAAAAAAATGGCGAGTTACATTTCATTCATTCAAATTAATTTGCAGCATTGCATAGCAGCTTCTAGGGTTCTTACTCAGACGATCATTAGGGGTCGCTATGACATAGTTCTTATTCAGGAACCCTGGATAAGGTATGGCATTATTAGCGGGCTTAACATTCCAGGGTATACCATTTTTAGTAGCGCTCCGGAGACAAAGCCTAGAGTGTGTGTATTATGTAATAATATGAATGCAGGGCAACTAATGGACTTTACAACTAGGGACATGGTTGCAATGGTGATTCGCCTTAGAGAACAAAGCATCGAAAGAAGTTTAGTGGTATGCTCAGCGTACTTACCGTATGATTCAGGAGATCCTCCTCCTTCAAAAGAGATGGAGGACCTTGTGTCTCACTGTCGAGATAATAATCTCGAGCTTATCGTGGGGTGTGATAACAATGCTCATCACACCCTATGGGGTAGCTCTAACACTAATAGACGTGGTGAAGAGCTGATGGAATTTCTAGGGACTTCGAACCTAGAGGTTCTGAATGTTGACGACACTCCTACCTTCTCAAACAATGTGAGGGACGAGGTCCTAGACATAACACTGAGTACGGTCGGTATTTGTAATGAGGTCAAGGACTGGACCGTATCCTTGGAACCGTCACTGTCCGACCATAGACATATAACGTTTAGGATTGACGGAAAAAGAGGGAATCTTCGTTAGAAATCCTAGGCAAGCAAATTGGGCTTCTTTTAAAGAGGACCTAGGCAGCAGGCTCCGTCCTATAGATCAGGATCTCAGTAAAGGGGAGGGCTTGGAGGTGGCAGTTGATTCTCTGTGTAGGGACCTCCGAGCCTCCTTTGAGGATAATTGTCCCCTACGCAGAGTGGGCGTGGCGGGCAATTCCACCTTCTGGACTAAGAAATTAGAAACCAGGAAAAAGTCCCTGCACAAACTACTCATAAGAGTTAGGTACAGGAAAGGTACTCCTGAATGGGAGGAGTATAGGATAAAGTTACAGGAATATAAGAGGAAAGTCAGGAGGGCCTCCAGGGAATCTTGGAGGAACTTCTGCAGGTTCATCAATGATATTCCTGCGACAGCAAGGATGCATAGGATCCTTAGCAAGGACACCAAGTCCAAGTTGGGGACCATGACGGACACCAATGGTCATAGAACCAATAACGAGGAGGAAACGCTTAAATTGCTGATGAGTGTGCACTTTCCAGGATCGGTTGCTGCTCAACAGACAGGTGCACATAGGCCACTCTGCCGTCCTCATAGAGAGGAATGGCAGATGGCAGGAGAAGTCGTCACTTATTACCGCACAGGATGGGCAATAAATACTTTTGCTCCATACAAAAGTCCAGGCAAGGATGGCGTCATTCCAGCCATGCTACAACATGGACAGGATCTGGTACTACCATATCTAGTTAGGATATTTCGTGCCTGTGTGGCTACTTCACACCAAAGAGCTGGTTGCTTTCAAGGGTCGTTTTTATTCCTAAGCCGGGCAGAGGTTGCTATACTCGTCCGAAGGACTTTAGACCGATTACACTTTCGTCGTTTTTACCAAAAACACTGGAGAGGTTGGTTGATAGATATATCAGGGATGGGCCCTTACAAAGGGTTGAAATCCATGCCTATCAGTTCGCATACCAGGCGGGAAACTCAGCTGAGCTGGCACTTCATCATTTGGTCAGGAGGCTTGAGAAAACGTTAGATCAACGGGAAGTGGCTATGGTAGCATTTCTTGATATCGAGGGTGCGTTCAACTGTACCACTACCAATTTGATAAGACGCGCCCTGGAGAGACATGGAATTGCTCCAATCGTAGTGGAGTGGATTCTTACCACTCTAGAGTGCCGTGTGGCTTCTGCAACGCTTAATGACATAAACGAAGCAGTGGCGCGAGGCTGCCCACAAGGCGGTGTTCTTTCACCTCTACTATGGTGCTTAGTGGTGAATGACCTACTCGTGAGACTAAGTAACACAGGGGTCTACGTTCAGGCCTATGCTGATGATTTGAGCATAGTGGTCAGGGGTAAATTCATTAATACAGTCTCCGAGGTAATGCAAGGCGCGCTGCGCGTTGTGGAAACGTGGTGCAATGAGGTAGATCTGTCAGTGAACGCTGAGAAGACGGAGCTCGTTACGTTCACTAGGAGAAGGAAGATGGAAGGCCTCGTGAGGCCTACCTTTTTCAGAACGACACTTGAATTGTCTCAGTCAGTAAAGTATCTAGGAGTCATACTGGATCACAGGCTGACCTGGAGGCAGCACGTGGATTATAAGGTAAGCAAGGCTCGAAACTCATTATGGGCCTTCAGAAGAGTTGTCCGTAGTAGTTGGGGCCTGAGCCCAAAAGTGGTGCACTGGCTCTATACTACAATGGTCAGTCCGTCATTAATATATGGCTCCATAGTGTGGTGGACCTGTATAAAGGCGGAGGAATAAGAGCCAAACTTAATAAGGTTCAACGTTTGGCATGTCTTAGTATAACCAGTGCAGTGCGCACAACACCTTTGAGTGCCATTGAAACACTATTGAATCTTCCTCCTTTGGATCTGGTAATTCAAGGGGAAGCTAGAAAAACTGGGTTCCGTCTCTGGAGTCAGGGTAGCTAGACTTTTATGAATCCAGGCAAAGGACATTCGACAATTTTAGCAGAGTTGCATGAGGATCGTCCTATTTTGTTGGCGAGGAGCGATATAGTTTCTCCTACGCATCGCTTCAATCGCAAATTTACGGTGGTGTTTCCGTCAAGGGAAGAGTGGGAGTCTAGGGAAAGACAGCTCATCGAAGGAGGAGGACAGGTCTAGTACACAGACGGTTCACTCGCTAGAGAGGGCTCGGGAGTCTACGGACCTCATAAAAGACTTTCACTCCCTCTTGGGGGGCACACCACAGTATTCCAGGCTGAGGTCTATGCGATACTTGCTTGTGTAAATCGTATTCGAGAAATTGACGGGTCTAGGAGGCAGATTATTATCTGCTCTGACAGTCAGGCAGACATCAAAGCACTGAGTGCTTGGAAAATAACGTCGGGACTTGTCCTGGGGTGCAGGAGGGCTCTTGACGACATCTCAGCTAAACACAAGGTATCACTGATGTGGGCACGCTGGGGTAAAGGGTAACGAAATGGCGGATCATCTGGCTAGGATGGGTTCCGGCCCGGAACCAGCCTTAGGACTATCTGCAAACTTGATTAGGAAAACGACTGCAGAGTGGATCCAGAATCAACACTCTCAGAGATGGAACAACATCTCTGGTCATCTTCTTCAGGCTCGGGAACTATTAGCAGGGCCTGCAGAGAGAATAGGACGATTTTGTCTCTCTCTGGATAGGAGTAACTTGAGATTGCTAGTAGGCTTATTAACGGGTCACAACACCTTCAGGCGTCACTTGTTCGTGATGAGGGTGGTCAACGACCCAACGTGCACGTGGTGTGGTGAAGAGGAAGAATCCTCGGCACACATCTTGTGTCGCTGTGAAACCCTAGGTTATCACAGGCAGACTATGCTGGGCTCAAAAACCTTGGAACCAATAGAAATAAAACGGATAGGACCTAAGAAGGTACTTGCCTTTGCCAAAAGGGCAGGTCTTAAGAACTAGCGCGGATAGAGGCGCAAAAGGGCCCATCGTGTGGCCTATGCACCAGCCACATTCCGTGCTGGATAGCCTCTGGTCCTTATTCATTCATTCATTCAGTCTTCTAAAGAAATAATATTTTATGAATCATTGGACTCGTGGAGTTTTGTATGAAGATAGATTCTATCTCGCGGCAGTCAAATCGACATCCGTGCCATCATCATTCACTACGTATTTATTGACAAGTACAAAGACGGTTGGGTATTCAGGAACCGACGTAGTATCACCTCTACTGAAAGCATGCACAAATAAAATATTTTTCGCAACAGCATATGCTCCTAAATGTCGTACTTTTTTATAAGATCAAATGGGTTGAGGTTAGGCAGCAGAATGGTGCATATTTTTGTGCACTCCATAATTCATTTAAACCATTTTTCGATAGCACTTACCAAAACGACGCTATTCTTCGAAAATCGTCGCGAAGCAGAGTTTTCACGATCTCTCGACAACATTGAAACTGGCACTCTGTTGTCTTTTTGAAAACCTCTTTTCATGACAAATCGATTACATGAGCATGATTTCAAAAGTGTCGGTCGCTTCAAGGTAGAAAAACTCAGCGGACTCTAGACTATAGTGAGGCGCAATGGATCAGAATAACAACCACTTGATGAGTTTCAAAAGCTTTATAATTTTTCACAATAAATTGGCAGCTGATCTACCGCCAAGTTTCATTTTTACCTTTTTCAAACGAGTGTATTAAAACATGGTTAATGCGATACGTCGTCGTTTGCTTACTACTAAAACTTGGGATATATATCCAATGTTTAAAGAGTATTGATTATTGTAGTATATAGTAGAAAATACTCACATTTCTTACTTCTTTATTTCCGTAATTATTCGACAGATATTTGGATCTTGCGCTATTGTAGTTCAACCAGAAGTTGTTCCACTCCCCTATTTTTCCATCAACATCCGGCACTTCGGTGACTCTAGTTGCTCCTTTTCCAAAGTATTCTTCTTGTACGCTCTCTATCCAAGATAAATAATTCGTTGCTGGACTTGGTATCCTCAAGTTTTCATTGAGCTAGTCATAGAAATAATCACGATTAGTCATGGCGATTGGGACTAGTATAAAAGTATTTAAAAAAAAGTATGTCCTTGGTGATTTTTTATCGCTGCATAAAAGAATGTTGGTTTTCCTTGTATGTTTACTACAATGTCTAGTGGGGGCTTTCTACAACATGGGTGAGAAAAGTATAGCGATGATTGTTGGTGTCGACTAATTAGTTCTTTAGACATTTTATGATATGAGAGCAGTGAGAAACAGCAACCGGGCTGTAGCCAGGTCCACCTGATGGGATCCTGAAGATCGAAACAGCGCTGTCGTGGACAAGGAACATCGTTTCTGATTCGATTCAGGACATATTCCAAACAAGGATTGTGATATCCTTGAACTCACTTCGGGTAAGGTAAAAATAATTTTCCTGATGGTTCCCCTAATGAAGCACTTTCGCTAACAGTTATTCAATGCCAGTAGGGGTATGTGCCCTCGGAGTAGTTGTTTCTATTGGTTCACTGCTTTCATATCAGCCTGATACCGGGCCTTACTCAGGTACACCTGATGAGAAACAGCTCTGTCGCGGACTAGGGACATCGTGCCTAATGCGATTCAGGACATGTTCCAGTGGCGTAACTAAGGGCCCGCAGGGCTCGCAGGTCTTTTTGGGGGCCCCTAGTCTTGGAGGCCTAGGGTCATCAAGCGCCTTCATTTGTGCAACAGAAAAGTACTAAATTAAAAGGTCGCTTTCCTTGTATGTTAGTATGTTTTACAAATAATACTTTAACCTTTGAACCCCATAATAATACATACCTATTATTAAAAAAGTGTGACAGTATTCCATCAGTACACAGACAGTATCACACAACAACCAACACATAGGTGTAAAATACAAACTAACTACGACCTTCTAAAAATTTAAATAAAAAAATATTTGTTTTCAAACCACGAATTTTGTAATTTTTTGGGCCATTTAAACATGTAAAGGTCGTTGTTTAGTTTGAATTTCACATTATGCGTTGAAGGTTTGTGTGACCTGTGATATGGAAGACACCGAGTTAAATTAGCCAAAATGTTTTTTTGGAGGTTTTTTGTTTGAGAATTTTTTTGAAAGTCTGTGACTCAATGCACATTGCTCTTTTCAACGTTGTAGCCTTGAGGATCGCAAATATTGCCGAAAGCTTGGCAGTTAGCACCATAGTCTCCTGTATGCAGTGAATCGTGTTGCTTTTCAAAATTTTGTCCACAACGTCAAGATTTTCTCTTTGATATATACAGGGCGAGTCCCAAGTTGCTACTTTTTTAACTGTGTATAGTAGTCGTTGAAATTAACTATTTTTTTATAAATTTTTTCAGAAAACTGAAAAATAAGCGAGATATAAAATAAAACACAGTTAGTTTCGAAATTCTTCTAGAGGCCCTTGAAAATATAGGCATAAGAAGTCAATGTCATAATCTTTTTAAGAATTACTTACATGAGAGAACGCGGTATGTAAAAATAGATAATATTTTAAGTGAACCAGCTGCGCCTACATACGGAGTACCTCAAGGGACAATACTAGGGCCCATATTGTTCTTATTATATGTCAACGATATATTCATCATTGAATCAAGGGGATCTATATCTTCATTTGCTGATGATACTGTAATATTTTATCGAGGAGAAAATTGGACAGACCTTCGGAAATTAGTATCAGAAGATTTGATTATGATAAAAAAATGGATTGATAGTAAACTTTTAACTACAAATTTCAACAAAACATGTTTTTTTTTCCATTTTATACATATAAAACAGTAGCTCCTTCTTTTAGTGATATAGAAATAACGTATAACGGTTTCCACCATATAATCAAATCATGTCATGCAATGAAGTATTTGGGTATATATATCGATAGCCAGTTAAGGTGGGAGGAACATATGACCTACACTTTAAGAAAACTTAGGTATATTATACACGTTTTCTATAAAATTAGGAAAATTCTTAACAGGAAGCATCTCAGAGCTGTATATCACGCTCTTGTGGAACCCCATATATCCTATGGAATAACAGCATGGGGAGGCATACAGTCCTACGTACAGCCCTTACAAGTTCTGCAAAAAAGATTTTTTTAAACTGATTCTGCAGAAACCTTTAGGATATCCTAGTGGATTATTATACCAAGAAATTGATATGTTTAATGTAAGACAAATATTCTTTTACAAAGTTAGTATATACCTCTATAAGAAAAAACATATTTTGAAATATCTGTCTCACGATCATGATACACGACAGTCGAAACTAACATACTCAATTAAATTTATGAATAAATCAATTGGTCAGAGATCATTAGCATTTTTAGGTGTCAGAGTTTACAATATCATACCGCAAACATTGCAAAATTTGACTTCCTTGAACTTATTCAAAAAGAAACTAAAGGAATTCATCAAAAACTATCCATATGAATCCCTGGCAGCGGTAACTGACTAATACATACTATCCTTAGTTATTTTTAGTTGTACCTGAGAATTTTCCTTGACAGTTGTGTGTGTAATTTGTAATTTTATTCTATATGTAAGTTTTTTTTTAATTTATAAATTTTTCTGTAGTTAAGATGGCCACTATTGTTATTGCTGCTAATTATATATAAATATTTAAATTTTAGTGTTTCATATCGGTCCAGATACAATGCCTGCGGCATTCATTGGACCAACATGTGAATGTTTATTGTATGAAGCAAATTTATTATATTGTCACTTATTGCTCTATGCCAATAAACATTATTATTATTATTGAAAAATGTAAATCTGGGCTTGTGAATCTAGAGCACCTAGTTAGTATGTTTAGGTTTTTGCTCAGAGTTTTGTCTTATCGATTAGGCATTGCACCTGTCAGATAGTGCAGTAGTCACCTTCTGTTTATTTTTGTTAATTTTAAATCGCTGATCGGTAAGACAAAAGTTCGAGCAAAAACTGAACACAAGCCTAGATTTACATTTTTATTTTATCTCGCTTATTTTTCTGTTTTCTGAAAAAAGTTATTCAAAAAAGTTTATTTCAACGACTTCTATACACAGTTAAAAATATTATCAACTTAAGACTCACCCTGTATATATACATAAAGGAAATGTTCCGATCGAGGATTATGATATCCTTGAGCTCACTTTAAGTAAGGTGGATATCATTTTCTTCATGTTTCCCCAAAGGCAGCACTCGAGCCAATAGTGTAATTCAATGCCGGTAGGGGTATTTGCCCTTGAGATAGTTGTTTCTGTTGGTTCACTGCTTCCATCCATCTCACATGTTTCCATCAGCTTGTGTGTTACCCACGTAATCTATGTCAGTCTGTGAAAATTTCATCAGAATGTCTACAGTACTTTCCGCGGTATAGATGGGAGCCAGAATTATGAGACAGGCTAGTCCGAGGAAAATGAGTGACATGAGGTTTAATGTTGTAGATATTCGTATAGCGTCCTAAAACTGCATTTAGGTACTTAAATTCAAACGGATAACTATACTGCTTATATTAGAAGAAACGTGGCATATAGAGGACAATCAGTTTTTGCTAAACTTGACTAGTTCTTAAAATTACAAAATTACCAGGTAAATTCGACGTACGAAGTCGGAAAATTCTCGACTAATTGACATGATAATTTGTTACCTTCAGCTCTTCTACTGTAAGATAGCTCGCCTGGTGCGTCTTGATGTCCTCTTTTCCTTCGCCACCGCTACTGAACTGACTATCGGCACTTTCTTGTCTGTCACCCAGGTAACTCGAAGGTATGCTGCTCCTACTCAGTGTCCCATCTGAAGGTATGCTCCCTCTTTCTGATACCCCGCTGGAAGGCAGACTGCCTCTGGTAAAATCCGAACTGCGACTACTTCTTGATCTCGAAGAAGGGAGACTACCTCGAGGAGTACCACTTGTTCCGCCACTAGATGTTATGCTGTCTCTACACTCAAATGAATAAGCATTTGTGATTAAATACTCGCTTACTTATGGTACTTACCACATATTCTCACTACTCTTTTTTAATTTTTACCATAATGTGATCATGTGAGAAATTTAGGCCTCACAATAGATTTTAACCTCAGGTTTAAAGAACATATCTCAAAATGTATCCAAAAAGCATACTATGCGCTTAAGCTGCTACATCCTCATAGACACTTTTTCAGTGAAGACATCAAACGAATGCTGTGCGAAACGTTGGTTTTGTCCCAGTTTTCGTATGGTGCTCCTATCTATTTCCCGTGCTTAGATTGCGATACATTATCTAGAGTTCAGCGTGTACAAAATTCATGTATAAGGTACATATTTGGGATAAGAAAGTATGATAGAGTCAGTTATAAGCTAAAAGCGGTAGGTGGCTGAACATGAAACATCGTTTAGAATTATTAACGCTTAGCTTTTATCACAATATCCTAACAAGCAAATGTCTTCCATACTTATACAAAAAAGTTAAGTTCAGAGAAAACCTTCATTCTGTCAGCGCAGTTTCTCATTCAATATTTACAAGTCTTATAATTCTGAAAAAAATGAAGTCAAGTTGATGGAATTAGTACTTCAAACACATTACGGTGATAGCAAATTAATCTTTTCCCATAGCATGAAGCTATAGTCTGAGATTCAACCCATGCAACCAAATCATCGCCCGCCCGCAAAAAAGTGTATTATACCGCTAGGTATTTCTTTCACAGGTCAATGGCAGCCTATTATGGATACAACAAATTTTTCAGTTTTACAATCCCCCACCCCCTAACGACCCCCCCAATTTCACTCCCACTAAAAAAATAGAAAATACCTAAAAATTAAGTTGGAGGAATATTTGAAAATTTTTTTTGCTAATTTCTCCGTTGCCTATGCACCGATTCTCAAAACTATAGATGCTTTAACTACTAAGGCTCCACAGCATACTGCAACCCAAATTTATGTAGATACCATAAAACGCCCAAAAAGCGTATTATCTCGAAATCGAGATTCTCTAGTACATATGTAATACTTTTTGTTCATTCAGACGCTATTTACCTACATGGAACCTCTAAAAAGCTCATGTAAAAACAAATCATGGCTTTTTGCCGATTCAAAAACGATGATATCTGTTGCTATTGTGGTTATATAAAAGAGATGAATTGTTTGTGTAAAGATGCCCCCTAGAAGACGCAGTTAAGCCCCTGAGAACGGGGTCGGATTGTAGGCCAACGAGAACGTGGTGCAGTTGTAGCAACATGGCGCGCATGGATCGCAAATGCGGCGAACTAGAGGTTCTGGAGCACGTAGAAGAACCACAGGCCGTCAGGATCGTCATCTACGACTACTGGCCCTTCGAGACAGAATGCGATCCACTCGAGCTGTTGCTGACGCTTGGTATGCAGCTATAGGCCCATCCGAATCCGCACGGTGTGCCACAGATTGAGTGAAATGGGCTTAGGATCATATCGTCCGCAGCTAGTGCTTCCGCTCACTGCATCTCATCGTCGCCAGCGGTTAGTTTGATGCCAGGAACACCGACAATGACATGCTGAGTGGCATCAAACGGCCTTCTCCGACGAGTCCAGGTTTTGTCTGGGGGCACATGATCGAGGCCAACGCGTAAGACGGCGACGGGGTGAATAACGTGATCTCCAGTTTGCTGATGAGTGCCATGTACACCGTCCTATTGGTTTGATAGTTTAAAGTGCCATTGCATTAAACAGCCACCTTTACATATGATTCGTGACACAATGACTGCGTAACGTTATGTGTCTGAGGTGTTAGAACCAATTGCCGTTCCATATGTCCGGGGCCTCGAAGAGGGTTCCTTCTAGCAAGATAATGCACATCCTCATATTGCAAGGGTATCGATGGGGTTCCTATAGGAAGCTGATGTCAGGGTACCACCCTGGCCTACACGATCACCCGATTTATCGCCGCGTAGGCTAAAGGAGTGCATTTGTCAACATGGGGGGTCCATCCATTAGTGATCGGTTGTATTTTTTTATAAACTAATTATGGGAAATGTGTTCGTTTATTGTTGTATTTAAACCTAGCGCATTTGATCAACAGCAACGATTTTTTTCCTCTGTGTTCGGATTCCACTTGCGAGTAGGTTATTTAATAGTCTGAATCTTTTTAATGGTGTCTAGACATGGATGTTGTTTAGGGGGCAATAGAGGGCACTTGCCCCCCCCTCCTGTTATACATTTGAATATTATTCCACGGTATACTTTTATTAACTATTCTAGCCAGCAATTTTTTTATACTGTATAGCGCAGAAATTAAGTTCCTTTTCTTTGTGTGCATAGCACGCTCCTGATTTATACCTGTATCCGTTCTCAGGAAATTCATTATATGTGAGTATATGTATGTGAGTTGCACTATATTTTAAAAATATATCTAAACAAAATATATCTAGAAAAATATATAAAACAAAATAACACCATACATGCAATATATTATTATTGCATGTATGGTGTCGTTGGATAGACTTTTATGTATCACACATGTGAATTAAAACGAACAGTTAGGTGCAAATCATCATTTTTGGTATAAGAGGGTATCAGGAAAAATTGAATATCGCTCCAATTATAAAAGTTACAACGCTGTGACTTTGCAGTGTGAAGATTTACGCGATTACAATACTCACCTCGATAGGGTTTGGGAAGTGTAATTATCCTATACTTTGTATGTAATATATAGAATGAGAACACAAAAAATATATGAAAACGATGTTTTGAAACCCAAATCACCAATCACATCAAACGACTAATAAATCCGGAGCTGATACTTAATACTTTTTAATACTTTCATAACTTTAAAATTGAATATGTATACACTGATCCCGCTACATTCTAACATATAACAGATCAAAGATAAAAAAGACTGAAGAACATCAGGTCAGGCTTCGTAGCTTGTGGGATTCGAACTCATAACCCATTGGTTTAGTTTACTGGAGGCGCTCATAGCAGCTCATTTCATTTCTCACTTTTTTTCAATTTCACTTCCATAAGATTTTGTTGTTATAATAGAAATAACTATATCCTAGCTATACATACCTAGGTTCGTCGGTCATTGGACTAGCAATTGTTTTAGAGCTATTATCTTTCGTATCTGTGTTGGAATTTGAACTCAAAGCTGCATAATCCGCTTGTTCTGGAGATAACGACTCTAAAGACGAACTGATGTCTTGACTTGTATTGTTTGTAGCATAGTATGGTATGAATGTGTGCTTCGCTTTGTATTCCGATATAGATTCCAAGCTATGTCTGAAAATAAGAACAATCTGAAATTAATGACATACAATGGAAATAAGAGATTCATTTGTCATCAGTTTAAAATGTTAGCTCTCAAATGTCTGCTCTTTTCATTTTTGCGTGCTAAACTCGAATACTGTTGTTCTGTTGTCTGGAATCCTCTCTATCAGTGTCACATTGAATAATTTATTACTGAAACGTTTTGAGTTTGAAAGTTTGGAATTCAGGAGGATTATTTTGTCCTATGTATTTTTATATAAGCTCGTGTACAATAAAATTGATTCTTCTTTAGTTATTACGTTATGTAAGCTTAAACGTACCTCATTATAACTCTCGTCACTACCAGATATTTTATTACCAGGAATCGTAAACAATTTTATTACTAAAATGCCCAATAACAACAGTGTGTGTAAATTATAATAGAATTTCAAAGCATTGAGGTATTGTCAACTGTACTATTTTTGAGCTGAAGTCGACCGCTAGGAGGATACTACGTTATTATGTCTCGTTCCATTGTACCTGATTATATCTATAGTATTGTCATCAAGTATTGCTCTGCAAAGGGATGTAAATCAGTTGAGAAATAAAGTGCTATTATTATGATTTTGATGATTATAATAATTATTATTAATTAATTATTATGACTATGGATATGCATACTGCCAGAGGAAAAAATCATCGCTGCATGGAGTGACAGTTATAACGCCTAAATTTTTAAATCCGGGGTAATGAATATTGCAATAATTAACATTATGATTGAAATCGTGTTTGATGGAATTTCTTCCAAAACACACTAAAAATATTATTTCATTCATTTTGTACATTTTTATGAAATCCCGAAATATGTCAATTTCAGAATATGTAAGTTGCAATGAACATTTTTTTAAATAAGATGATTAGGCCTGTGCTACATCATTCAGGAGGCCTCTTTATTATATCTTCAAAAATGAGATTTGTTTTATTTTGTTTTAATTACTTTTACTAAAAACATGATTGAAAAAATTAATTTCAACCTTATTAATAACTGAATGTCAGCTAGAATGTTGAAAAGAATCTTACATCCCATTCAAAGATTCTCTGTGGCTTGGATTTGACAGTTAGTATCAACATTTTAAAAATACCTTTAATTACACCTTTCAGTACATTTCCGTCATAAGTAATAGATGGAATCTATAATCGAATGAACTGCATCTAGCTTTTAACGTATTGTATGCGATTTGTTTATTTATAACTTGAATACGATTCCCATTTTCGTGGAGTCTGTAGCACCCCGATCCCAATATTGCCTAACCAGTTAGCGAATCCACCTTGAGATTCAGTAGGGTTTCAATACTCGCTTTTGTAGAATATTCAAAAGACGATGGGGATTAAAAACGAAACGGCGTATTAAGGTAGGCTTAGGAAAACATGACAAATTGGTGAATGTGGCATACCCAATATTTGGTGGATGTGCAAATAATGTACATAGCATTCATCACTTTTCATATTCATCTAAGCTTTCCTGAGTAAAAAATAAAGATTTTAGAGCAAATATTTTTCGTGAATAGAAAAAAAAAACGCCTAAGGGGCACATACATCTGAAATATTTAACAGGGCCCTGTGCTGTACAGAGCGTACCTAGAACTCGAGCAAAGACACTTATACCCTGAATTTTTTTAAATAAAAGTTACATGTCATGATAACATTTAAAATTCGGCAGGAAAGAGCCTATGCTGTTTCGCAACAAAAAATAATGAAATATAACGTTGTAAAAACGTTGTATGTACCTTATTTTATCTCAATCATTATTTTTGTTCGCCACATTTACAAGTTTGTGATACCAATGGATAACTAGAAAAATTGACATGTATTTAGCGTAAATTGCACGGTTAATTATTTGCTGATTTTTTAAGATAAATTCATTCTTCTGTAACGTTTTTTCAAGTCAATTTTCAAAACATGCAGCTTTTGACACTATATATCGCGAAGTGTATGATGATACATGATCACTTTCTTTTAGTCGATAATGACGTGATAGCATATTTCCTAAGAACTAATACCAAAAATACCAAAATCCGACAATAAAATTTCGTTTTATTAGGATTTTCGTTTGGAGGTCTGCGTTTTTTATGAAAATTTCTGAAAATCAATTTATCTCTGAAACAGTTGGAATCCGGACCCTACTGCACATGACTATTGGAAACGAGCTGTACAGCCTTCTCCTAAAGTATTTTCCATTCGCCATAGAACATCTATATTACATATTTGATGTTAAGGGGCTTACTTCGCTCTGTACTATTGTTACAATAAGGGCCGGTTCCTCAATTGTTACGGGTCAAAAGTATCTTACCTTGTGTTTACCTATCTTGACTCATCTTATGCTTAATTTACCTCAGCTTATGTGTGACGGAGGCTACTTCTTACTATATCTAGCAGAATAAAGGGCGTACTAAACGTTCTGTATTCCTCTTTATTCAGGTCAGAAGCTGACATAGTGTGCCTAGGGCTATGGTACAAATCACAGTTTCAACTATTTTGGTGGTTTGGTCCTGTTCAGCCACTGGTGCCCCATGGCCACTGTAGTACCTGAAATTATATGGGAAATTAGTACATTTTGTAGTTGATTCCGATGAGTTATTAGACCTCAATCTTGTGCGAAAATAATACATTCGCAGCGTTTTGTTTACATATCAAAAGTGTGGTTAGAGGATGACATTCGCTTGACGGTCAGCACAGAATAGGTGTGAACAGAAGTGTGGTTGACACTTTGACGTTTGTGATGGGACGACTGACGATGGAAGTCGGTAGAAATTTCTGATTCTGGAAGAACAGAATAGGTCTGAGCAGAAGTGTGGTTGACACTTTGACGTTTTTGATATGACGACTGACGTTGGACGTCGTTGGAAGTTTCTGGGAGAACCGCGCATTTGGCCAGTTTTCTTCAAGGTGAAAGGTTACCTGGCGAACTTGTGGAAACCACGCTGAAGCGGATTTAAAGGTTCGTCACAACCAGGTTCCCAATTGTCCGATTCGGGTTCACTAGCCGCGAAGGGATCCAGGATCACGAATTCTGGGCATTGGCAACTCACCTTCACTTGAGAGGCACCCTCCATCAAGGTACGTAACCTGTACGTCCACGTGCTTCGTGGCCGACCGCGCAGTCTTTGTGCCCTTTTTAAGTACTAAGGCCTATGTTTTGTTTCTTTGCAGGCCTCTTTACATCTTTACATCTTTACATCTTTACACCGTATCTTTACATCGTGTCAACTTCTTACCGTCTTATCATCTTCCAACCACCTATATCTGGCACGCTCATCGCTCTTCCTACGTCTTTAGTGTCAAGAATATTTAGACAGCCCTTAGCGTATTGTACTAGGATATCGAGCCCTTTGTACCGGATGGGCATTACAGCACCCTCACCGCCTGGAGCTGGTATACTTGTGGTACTGTGGGTACTGCATTTACGGAGTATCAGGTGGGAACTTAGCTTTTAAGACGCCTTCCAGGACGTAATCTTCATGGTGGCCCTAGAAGAGACAATTTTATTAGTTCATTTTTAATTAAGTTCAATATCGTATCAATTACCTACCCTGTTCAGGAGTGTATCCACCTTTGGAGCACATTAGGCCTTGTATAGTAGCAAACTATCACTCTTGCTTTATTTCACCATATCATTTATAGCATGAGCATACATTCCACATTTTGTACCATTTAGAACTATGATAGATGCTCCATGAAGTTGTACCACTATTCTTAACTTCAAATAACTCACAGTTGTAAATCTTAATTCTGGTGGGCCCCCCATGAGTAAAGATAACACAGGTACTTCAACGTGTGACAAGTACAATCACAGGTGTGACTATATTGTGTGATATTCTTGGTAGTTTATTTAACTTTTAGGTACTTCTAGGTGTGAAAAGTACAGTCACGGGTTTGACTATATTATGTGTTTGACTATACTATACTATACTATGTGATATTTTTGGTACGATATTATACTTTGAGATAAAACCTAGCATTTCCATTTAAATGTCCCAACACCCAACATAAGAGACAAGTTACCGTTCCCCCCACGCTAACAATTTGGCACCCTACGTGTCATGTTACAAATTGGCGCCTCAACGTGGATAGGTTATGGTGGAATTTCATTTTCTGATGTGATAAAATTTATTTACATCTTACTATTTGACATTAAATTTGTTCACTGTGGGTCAATCACCATACCTGTTAGAACCAGTGATATTTATTGCTAATGTTGGGACATTACTTTTCTTTTTCATTGTAGTTAAATCACCATATTGGTTACAAATTAATAGTGCTGTAGCGCTAGAGATGGGACATTACATTTTTGTTCTTTGTGGGTGGATTAACATACCTATTACAGATAGTGATGGGCGTTGTATGATATTTAGAACATATTGGTTTAGGTACCATATCATAGGTACTTTAGGTATTTAACCGTTCTAGTTGAAGAGGAAAAAACCCTGTGGCGTTTTTTTTTTGCGTTTTCCGATTGTGTTGCGGCACGTGCAGGAAGTTTTGGACTTTTAAGAAGTTTTCATTGTTTGTCTTTTGGGACAGATTGTTGGTCTGCAAGTAGGCAAGTTCTGCATATGTAGATACATTTTTTTTGCGGCATTGAGTTTTTTTTTTGCTTTCCTCACAGGTTTCTCTCTTTGGTGGGGGAGGAGTTTGGACTTTTTTTTTCAGGATCCATCTATAGACAGGGATACCAAAAATGGAGGTAAATCGTCTATTGGCGGAGGAATTGATTTATGAATTAAAAGTTAGAGGTTTAACTGCTCAGAAGAACATGGATGAAAACCGTGCTCTTTTGAGAGGAGCTATTAGGGGTGAACGAGATGGCTTAATGTCATTGGTCAATGAGACTCTAGATTTAGACTTTGATGATGAAATTAACATTTGTACAGCGAAATTAGGTAAACTTGAGAATGATGTACATAATTTTGATAACGGCAATAGGGTTAACGAATACAAACGAATTACTTCAAGGTTATCACATATTCAAGGACGTTTGCGAAGACTACCACTTGGTAACGATCAGCAGAATGAGGCCAAACAATCGCTTCTTTGTAAAGTGGTGCAGCTGTTCGATTCTGTCAGTTCTGTGTATGATGTTGGCATACAGGGTGGCACAAAGCATACTGCTTGTGTCTTTGATGAACCAAATGTTGTAGAGGGTTCCCTTCTGGATGATCCTAACCCTTTGATTCCTGAAGCAATTACAGGGGAGGTTCGTGCTGAATCCTTGCGTACAGGGGGTGGAAGATTTGTTGGTGACTTAGCTGGGGAAGCACCCGCAGGCAGCTTACCGACAGACAGCAGTCGTATAGCTACGCAAACAAGACAGTCTGCAGTCTTGGACGACCTTGGATTGGGTGGATTGACTTTGGGTGATCCTGTCAGTCGAGTTAGGAGTTCAGATTCGGTGAAGGCTGTTGATGGCAGCAGATATGTTGGTCATCCAGGGATTTATCCTTATTGCTTAGATCATTTCGGTGGACGTGGAGATTCATTTTCTCAAGGTGGTGATGTTTCGCGGTGGAGAATTCAATTTGATGGTCATACCAGTGTTACCAATTTTTTGGAAAGAATTGAAGAGTTACGAGTATCCAGGAGAGTTTCGAAGGAACACCTGTTGAGATCGGCTACCGAGTTGTTTACCAAAGATGCATTATATTGGTTACGGACTCAAAATTTCAGTACGTGGGATGAACTTGCTTTGAAATTGAAACAGGACTTTCTTCCATATGGCTATGAGGTTGATCTCTGGGAGGAGATTAGGAAACGAACACAAGGTTCTCTAGAGAGGGTTGTTATGTTTGTGGCAGCGATGGAAAACTTGTTCAACAAGTTGGGACCTAACAAGCCCAATGAGGCTACAAGGGTTCAAATGATTCGGCGGAATCTACTTCCTCATATTCAGTCTCACTTGGCTCTGCATACGATTCGCAGTATCTCAGAACTTACTCAGCTAGCACGTGCAGTTGAGGAAACGACGACAAGGGTGCAAGGGTTTACACCACCTCCAACAAACTATAGGTCGCTTCTTGAACCTGATCTTGCTTACCACAAACCCCGAATCGAGACTGGTCGTTTATCCGTCGTTACGGAAAGTCCTTCAGCTGTTGCTTATTGCATATCTCCAGAGGTAAACTCACTGTCCACGACCAACGTTAATATCGCTCAGGGCCCTAGGTGTTGGAACTGTAAACAGACGGGACATAGATTCAAGAGCTGCAAGGAAGAGAAACGCTTGTTTTGTTTCAAGTGTGGGAATGAAAACGTCACAGCAGCAACTTGTCCAAATTGCAGGGCAAAAAACGCGAATGCGGCGAGACAGTAGGCCAACTGTCTGACACGCCAGATTCTTTAGACACCGAGGCCACTTGTGACTTTGAAAGTAGAATATTGCTGAATTATATCCTGGCGCATGCCAAGGGTGATGAGCGCCCGTACCTTTCGGTAGAGATATTTGGTATGACATTTCTAGGTTTATTAGACAGTGGAGCTTCAAAAACTGTTTCAGGCGGTCCTGGTTGGGAGGGACTCAGCACGATATGCAATCTCGAAACCACCGGAAGTAAACATTGCACAGTAGCCAACGGGCAAATGTGTGAAATTATTGGTGAAGTTTCATTACCTGTCAAGCTTCGAGACAAGGTAAAGATTATTAAAGTAGCGGTGATACCCACCCTACCTCACTCGTTAATTCTTGGTATTGATTTCTGGAAAGAGATGGAAATTATTCCTGACCTGTTCAATGGAGAATGGTCTTTTCGTACAGAAGACTCTGTTCAAACTCTGTATGTTAGTGGGATTCAAGATTGCCATACATTAACACAAGAGCAATTACAACTTTTGAATTCAGTAGTTGACGAGGCTTTTGCTAAAATGGGAGATAAGCTAGGATGCACTAACCTAGTCGAGCATAAGATCCGCACGTCATCTGCTCCTATAAAGCAGAGGTATTACCCTTTGTCCCCTGCAATGCAGAAGATTGTCAACGCAGAGCTAGATCAAATGCTGAAGAAAGGCATAGTCGAGGAATCGAACTCGCCATGGAGTAGTCCCTTAGTTATGGTCCAAAAACGAGATGGAACTTGGAGGTTCTGTGTAAATTATAAGCGTTTGAACTCCGTATCCACTCCGGATGCCTACCCAATACCCTATGTTAGCGCAATACTTGATAAATTACGAGACGCTCGATATATCACCAGTTTGGATATTAAGAGTGCTTATTGGCAAGTGCCATTATCAGATGATTCCAAGCCACTCACGGCATTCACTGTACCAAATCGTGGTTTATTTCAATTCACCAGGTTACCTTTTGGTTTGCACTCGGCACCAGCAACCTGGCAGAGGCTTATTGATCGAGTCCTCGGACCTGGATTAGACGGGCATACCTTTGTCTATCTTGATGACATAATCGTATGTACTTCAGATTTTCAACAGCATGTCGACGTTCTACGAGAAGTTTTAAAACGCATCACTGATGCGGGATTAACCTTGAATCGTGAAAAGAGTCAATTCTGTAGGTCAGAATTGAAATATCTTGGATATGTTGTAAATAGTTCTGGATTGTTAGTCGATCCTGAGAAAGTCGAGGCTATTCTTAAAATCAAAGCGCCCCGAAATGTGACGGAAGTCCGAAGGATCGTAGGCTTAGCTTCCTGGTATCGGAGATTTGTACCATCTTTTTCTACTTTGGTTGCCCCCTTGACAAGATTAACTCAAAAGGGTCAACCGTTTGTGTGGGATGAAAACTGCGAAGATGCGTTACGGAAGCTGAAGCAGACTTTAGTTTCGGCACCCATTCTCACTTGTCCAGATTTTAATAAACCTTTTTATGTCGAGACGGACGCGTCAGAATATGGATTGGGCGCGGTCCTCGTCCAGAAAATTGACGGAGAGGACAAAGTTGTCTGTTATCTCAGCAGATCTTTGACAAAGGCCGAACGGAAATACACCGTTACGGAGAAGGAGTGCTTAGCGGTCATATTTGCCGTAGAGAAACTCCGGCCCTATTTGGAAGGATCTCATTTTACCGTTATCACTGACCACTATAGCCTTAAGTGGCTACATAGTATAAAGGACCCCGTAGGTAGAATCGCAAGATGGGCTTTGCGACTTCAAGCCTATGACTTTGAGATAGTACATAGGAAAGGGAAACAGCACGTTGTACCCGATGCGTTGTCAAGAACTGTACCAGTTCTGGGTCTACTAGATAGTGATAGTGAAGCACCATCAAATTTACCATCCACGGATCGTTGGTATAAGTCCATGTGCGATAAGGTTACTGAACAACCGCAGAACTATCCTCTGTGGCGAATAGAGAATAAAACCTTGTATAAGCGAGTCACGCCTCGTTACCCAAACTTGGCAGACGAGCAGGAATTTTGGCGAGAAGTCGTACCAAAAGAGGCTAGATCAACTATTATAAGTGAACACCATGACCCTCCGCATTGTGCACACTTAGGAGTTTACAAGACGTATGCTCGTATTGCGTCCAAGTACTATTGGCCCAAGATGGAAGCAGATGTAGCTCGATACGTAAATCGATGCGCTACCTGTCTTCGCACGAAACCGGAGCAGCGACCTCCAAAAGGTCAGATGCTTAGTGTAGCACCGACGACTACCAGGCCTTGGCAAGTGTTAAGTCTGGATTTGGTTGGACCACTACCTCGATCGAGCAGTGGCTATAACTACATTCTCTCTGTAATGGACATCTTCTCCAAATTTGTGTTGTTGCATCCGTTGCGTTCCGCTAGTGGAAAGAACATAAGCAAGTACTTAGAGGAACAAGTTTTTCTGGTATTCGGGGTTCCTATGAAGTTAATCACCGACAATGGAAGCAACGTTGTTGGAAAAGAGATGACTTCACTCTTGGAAAGGTATAAAGTCATTCATCAACGAACTGCTAACTACCATGCGCAAGCAAATCCGGTAGAGAGAGCCCATCGAGTCATAAAGACTGCTCTCACAGCTTATGTAGGAGTCAATCATCGTAGTTGGGAAACATATTTGCCTCAAGTAGCTGCCGCCCTTCGCTCAGCTAAACATGAGACAACACAGTTAACACCCAATTTTGTAATATTTGGACGTGAAGTGTTATTATCTGGCAAAGATCACCGTTTGTCGAATAATCTCGATTTTCAGCCTGAGATACGACAAGAGGAGCTTAAGCGAGTATTTGATGATGTTCAGAAACGATTGAAGCAAGCCTATGAACGGTCTAGTCATCGATACAACCTACGTCGACGACCGGAAACCTTTCATCTTCACCAGAAGGTGTGGAAGAGGAATTTCACTCTATCTGATGCTGCTAAGGGCATTGCTGCTAAATTCGCTCCTAAATATGACGGACCATTTACGGTCACAAAAATAGTGTCACCATGGACTTATGAATTGACCGATGAAGTCGGCAGGAATAAAGGGGTTTGGTCGGCTCATGATTTAAAGGCCCACCCTCCTGATGATGTACCGGACAGCAGAGACATCTAATCATGATGTACCTATGTATGAAAGATGATGCTTTCCTGTCCACAAGTTTCGTGATGTGTTTTTTTTTAGTATTTTGCTTTTGGGTGAAACTTTAATGGTTCAGGGGTTCATTGAACCGTTGGGATGTCATATTTCTGGTTAAATTATAGGGAAAGGAACAACTTTTTTTTTGTTTGTTTATGAATGCATTCTTTTAGGTTGAATGTTTTGGAAAGATTTTCCTGCAGGTTTTTTTTTTTTGTTTCGTTAAAGTTTTTCTTTCGAGAAAGTTTTCTCTTCACGTAAAACTTTCCCGGGAAAAGGGGGGGTTGTTACGGGTCAAAAGTATCTTACCTTGTGTTTACCTATCTTGACTCATCTTATGCTTAATTTACCTCAGCTTATGTGTGACGGAGGCTACTTCTTACTATATCTAGCAGAATAAAGGGCGTACTAAACGTTCTGTATTCCTCTTTATTCAGGTCAGAAGCTGACATAGTGTGCCTAGGGCTATGGTACAAATCACAGTTTCAACTATTTTGGTGGTTTGGTCCTGTTCAGCCACTGGTGCCCCATGGCCACTGTAGTACCTGAAATTATATGGGAAATTAGTACATTTTGTAGTTGATTCCGATGAGTTATTAGACCTCAATCTTGTGCGAAAATAATACATTCGCAGCGTTTTGTTTACATATCAAAAGTGTGGTTAGAGGATGACATTCGCTTGACGGTCAGCACAGAATAGGTGTGAACAGAAGTGTGGTTGACACTTTGACGTTTGTGATGGGACGACTGACGATGGAAGTCGGTAGAAATTTCTGATTCTGGAAGAACAGAATAGGTCTGAGCAGAAGTGTGGTTGACACTTTGACGTTTTTGATATGACGACTGACGTTGGACGTCGTTGGAAGTTTCTGGGAGAACCGCGCATTTGGCCAGTTTTCTTCAAGGTGAAAGGTTACCTGGCGAACTTGTGGAAACCACGCTGAAGCGGATTTAAAGGTTCGTCACAACCAGGTTCCCAATTGTCCGATTCGGGTTCACTAGCCGCGAAGGGATCCAGGATCACGAATTCTGGGCATTGGCAACTCACCTTCACTTGAGAGGCACCCTCCATCAAGGTACGTAACCTGTACGTCCACGTGCTTCGTGGCCGACCGCGCAGTCTTTGTGCCCTTTTTAAGTACTAAGGCCTATGTTTTGTTTCTTTGCAGGCCTCTTTACATCTTTACATCTTTACATCTTTACACCGTATCTTTACATCGTGTCAACTTCTTACCGTCTTATCATCTTCCAACCACCTATATCTGGCACGCTCATCGCTCTTCCTACGTCTTTAGTGTCAAGAATATTTAGACAGCCCTTAGCGTATTGTACTAGGATATCGAGCCCTTTGTACCGGATGGGCATTACAGCACCCTCACCGCCTGGAGCTGGTATACTTGTGGTACTGTGGGTACTGCATTTACGGAGTATCAGGTGGGAACTTAGCTTTTAAGACGCCTTCCAGGACGTAATCTTCATGGTGGCCCTAGAAGAGACAATTTTATTAGTTCATTTTTAATTAAGTTCAATATCGTATCAATTACCTACCCTGTTCAGGAGTGTATCCACCTTTGGAGCACATTAGGCCTTGTATAGTAGCAAACTATCACTCTTGCTTTATTTCACCATATCATTTATAGCATGAGCATACATTCCACATTTTGTACCATTTAGAACTATGATAGATGCTCCATGAAGTTGTACCACTATTCTTAACTTCAAATAACTCACAGTTGTAAATCTTAATTCTGGTGGGCCCCCCATGAGTAAAGATAACACAGGTACTTCAACGTGTGACAAGTACAATCACAGGTGTGACTATATTGTGTGATATTCTTGGTAGTTTATTTAACTTTTAGGTACTTCTAGGTGTGAAAAGTACAGTCACGGGTTTGACTATATTATGTGTTTGACTATACTATACTATACTATGTGATATTTTTGGTACGATATTATACTTTGAGATAAAACCTAGCATTTCCATTTAAATGTCCCAACACCCAACATAAGAGACAAGTTACCGTTCCCCCCACGCTAACAATTTGGCACCCTACGTGTCATGTTACACAATGTCCAGTTAAAGTGTCAGATAGGTATCTGCCAGATAGCGTTGCTGTGAATACAACTGTCAGATAAGATTTACGTGACTTCGTAAGTTTAGCCTTCAATTGTTTAAACAATTTATCTGACAGTTGCTGTTATCTTGCAGATAAATATTTAACTGGACATTGAGAAATCGGTCCTAAGTCAAGAAGTTTCGGTTAGTCCAATATATGAATTTTGCACACAAAGTTTTTTGTGCGATCTAATTAAACTTGCTTTTATTTAAAGTTCTTTCAACAGTATATGTATATTATTCCACTACATATTTCTAATTACTATTCTTTATACGATGGGAGTGCTATTTTAGACTTACGTATAATTTACATAACAAGATCAGAAAAAGTAACGAACGCAAGGAATGCATTTAAGTTGGCTGATACCGTCCATTGTTTTAACAGAAGCTTAGGGTATAATGTATTGTCTAACTTCGGCTATCTACTTCTGGCACCTTTTTCATCCGAAAAGTGGATTTAGAAGTTAGCTATTTCGTGTGATATGTTATTAATCCAGAGATTTAGTAAGGGTCCAATATACCAAATAGCAAGAATTTAGTAAAGAATAAAAAAGTGAAGAATGTGACATACCATATACAAATTTGGTGAATGTGCATACGATGAATAGCACTCACCATATTTTATATTGATCTATACTTTGTAGAAAATATGATTTAAAGAACGAATTATTCTTTTAGGTGATAAAAAAGCAGGTAAATCTGGATTTTTTCAATAGGGTTGAATGTTATAGCTGTTATAGCTCGATCTAGACCTATGTCACTACGTTCAGCAGTTTTTTAAGTAAAAACAAAATTTCAGCATATTATTTTAATTCCCAGTAGAACTGGGGTTTTGAATAAAAAAAAATTGTGTGATAAATGAAAAGATCATATATAAGTTTTATAACAAAACAATGTTCGTTCTCCTTTTTTTTGCAATAATTGAAATATATAGAATGGAAATAGAATAGAAATAGATTCTAGGTTCCCAGCCAATCGTGAAAATAGTTAACTGTAACCAGTGTATATCTGTTGCGACTTAGACGATGAATGAAGTTTGCAGCTCTAAACGAAGACTACGATCGAAATAAATATGTTCTTGAATGTTTGAAATGACAAATTGCAATGATAAAGTACCTAATCAAATATGTCTTGTTTAAGCTACTGTTTATATGATCTTTCCATATATCACAAAAAGAACTTATTTTTTTTAATTCAAAACCCCAATTAAGCATAAGTAAAAGAGTTGGTTGAACTTTATTTCACTTACTAATAATCTACAACCATAGTATCTTAGGTTAACGGTATACCTGAAACTTATCATGTGGCTGTTTCTCAGATCCATTGCGCTCTAGTGGGCCGTCAATAAAACGACACAAGCTGAAGCTGGAAGATACACGTTTTACTGACCTCTTGGTCACTTTTGTGATCTGAACAAAAAATTAATTGGGACAAAGTTTTTCTAGGTTTGCAATAAAATACAACACTCTGTGTTTTCAAGATTTCAGAATTACCGAAGAAGTTAGGAAGTTAGTACGCAAAAAGCAGTTGTTTCTTGGCTGAGTTGGCAAACAACGTCACATATGCCAAAATGATTTGTTATCAAATATCTAGTTAGAGTAGAACTCACTTGTTTTTTAAACTACATACGTACAATTTTAGAAGGTGATAATTAAAACGTTAATGAAGGGCGACACAGAGAGATTTTTCCAAAAAAGTTCTTTTAATATGCAAAAAAGCTCGCAGTGGGGGTCCAGATTAGGGCTGGGATATTTTAATTTCTCTTGACTGATTTTCAGCGTCATTATGTAACGTTTTGGGGGGGGGGTCCGGACCCCCTGGAGCCCCCCAAATACGTGCCTGATTCTCCAAATGTCTGGTAATTCAAAAACCAAACACGATATTAAAACAAGGCCACTGTGTTGCCCTAGCGCAAGCTGTATTCTTCAAGCTGTTTTTTGAACTATTGCTGTAAGTTCAGAGGTAACGTCAGGAGCTTCTACATCCGAAATGCATTTTTATGGTCTTTGGACCTACCTCTTCTCATTTTAGACACACATATTGGAAAAAGGGAACAGGAGGCCACGCCTCCTCGCTAACAGGGGATACGTATTTTCTTAGATTCTCAAGTTCAAGCGCTATCTCTAGACCCTTGAGACCATAGAGGTGGCCGAAACGAAAGTCATTTAGCGTATATAGTGTAGTTTTAAGAAGTAGATGCAATACTATACTCGATATTTGGTGGAAGTGCAATAGATGTAGCTACACATATATAGCATTCACCAGTTTTTTCATATTCATCTAAGTTCCTTCGTGACGTCACAAAATAGCACCAAAGACCACTTAAAGAAGGAATATTCGAATCCTGTGTTATAGTAGAATTTAGCTTGATGAGATATACAGGGTAGACCAATAGTGCGTGGACTGAAAATTGTGGGCTAACTAAAAAATATTTCAAATATCTGTCACTTGATCATGAGGGCTATAACGTAAAAATATTTTCACTTAAATTTTGACATTTATACAGGGTGACTCATATCAAACTTACATTTGTTTGAATGGATTCCCCTATTTATTATTACATATTTAGATTCCTTGGAGAATTCTAGTGTAACTTTATGTATCATACATGGAACTTTAAATGAACCGTTTAGGTGCAAATCACTATTTTTGGTATAAGTAGGTATCAAAAAAAAATTGAACATCGCAGCGATTATAAACTGTCCTTAGAAGGCCGTGACTTTGTGGTACGAATAAGCATGAATTGCGTCACCTTAGGTCAGACGGCTAAATTTGAATTCTTTTTGTACTTGGAGAAATCAGTAGATTAATTAAGGAAACTTCAATCACAGATAACTTGATTTTTTCAAATGGGAACGCCTATTTTGGTTTGAAGAATCTAATGTAAAATTTGATTAACTTTCTAACGATATAGAATTCTCGATATCAATCTTTTTTTGTTTTCATTTTATTTCAAATGTTCAGCCGTCGGTGTTTTTCAATTTTCCTGCGTGCAAGCAACCTAGCAAGCCATGAAAAGTAAACAAAAGCCAGTTAATATGGAAGAAACCAACCAAGTTAGTAGAAATATGCAAATTAACTGGAGGAATCCAAATATGCAATAATATATAGGAGGTTCCATGCTAAAAAATGTAAGTTTGATATCAATAACCCTGTATGGACGTCAAAATTTAAGTGAAATTGTTTTTATGTTATAGCCTTCAAGGTTCCCTACCATTATTAAGTGACATGTTTCTAAAATATATTTTAGAAAGCCCACAATCTTCCGTCCACCCACTATTGGCCCACCCTTTATATTACGGCGTTCATAACCCCAAATTCTTCTTTCGCAATGAAAAATATGTCAGAACTAGAAATTAAGTACAATAATAATAATTATAGGTCAAGCGTGTACTATACGCACGTTCTCAGCCGTGTTATACAGGGTGTTCCAAAAAAAGGTGACCACGTCTCTAGGATAGGTAGAAAACTAAAAAATAATTGGGGTTTGCTTAGTAAAAAAATTTCATAATGCCATCCAGATTCGTTGGTAAAACTAGACACTGTGTACCGTTTTCGGCATATTTTGATTTGAAAATTATGTAGCAAACAACAGACCACAAGAAAAATATTATAATAAAGAATAAGAACATAAAATAAAATACAGTTAGAGTAAGCGTTCGAAATGCCTTCCGTTTATTTAGTAGTATGTTTAGTTATGTAGTATGTATCCCCCGGTCATGAAATTTTGTTTTCCCGATCAAGTATCAGTGAAGCAAAACTAAAATGCCCCAACCCTAATCTGGACCCCTCTGAAACAAAATCCTGGATACCTGCGTTTCTGAGTTGCCTTTCATTAAGGTTTTAACTATCACCTCCTAAAATTGTATGCGTGTAGTTTAAAAAACAAGCGAGTTTTATTCTAACTAAATATTTGATAACAAAAAATCATTTTGGCATGTGACGTTGTTTGTCAACTCAGCCAAGAAACAACTTATTTTTGCGTACTAACTTTCTAACTTCTTCGGTAATTCTGAAATCCTAAAAACACAGTGTTGTATTTATATTAGAAACCTACAAAAACTTTGTCCCAATTAATTTTTTGTTCAGGTCACAAAGGTGACCAAGAGGTCAGTAAAACGTGTATCTTCCAGCCGTGCCGTGCTAATTAAAGAGCGTCAAAAGTAGCTTCTAAAACATTAGGAACCGTAATAAGTGTCTAGCATTGAGCATTTTAATTTTAATAAAAATGAAGGTATAAACTATAATAATAATGTAAATAACATAATATATCATTTTCATCCTTGCTAAAATACCGTAACTTTTCATAAAATTTTCAACCTTTGAAATTTTATAAAACACATTAGTAACTGCTATTGGGTTTTTGTATAAGAAAAGGTATATATTACAATATATTAAAATGGCAGACTTGCTAAAATGACGTAACAGAACCCTCTGTATAATAGTATCAATTTGAAGTTTGATAAAATACCGTAAGTCCACCGACTACTGGCTCTTAGACTATAATATAATAACATTTTACTGCTCTTCCGCAGTACCTCTAAATAGTCGATTTATCGGCCCATTTCACCTACGGCATGTATAGCATACCTAGTGTCAGTATGAAGTTTGCTAAAATACCGTAGGTAAGCCGATTACTGGCTCTTAGACTATAATATCCCAACATTTATTGAACTTCTGCCTTAGGATAGGCGATAGACGCAGTGGCGGTTCCTCAATTTTACAAAGGGGGGCGCACAAAATTCAAAGTAAAAAAAGCTCGTTATATGAAAGTCTTACCTGAGTTTGTTGAAGCGGGCAACTATACCCTGCACGTAATAAGATTTTTCGGTTTTCACAAACAGTTGTTCCTAATAACGTTTTCCCAACTAGTATCTCCAAAAGTTATGTTTTAAGAGTTTTTTACCTATCACTAAACTATAATCACCACAGGTTATTTCTTAAAAATAAAGTCCGCTCGATAATCCTTCATACAAATAAACTTCTCCATCACTTTATCCTCAAAATTCTCGATGTCTTCCACCAAACTTCTATTGATACTCATCATTGCCAATGCGTTTAATCTGTCATTGTCCATAGTATTTCGTAAAAAAGATTTCACTCTATTTAGTGTTGAAAAACAACGCTGCGCCTCTGCCGTTGTCATTGGAGTTGTTAGTATGATTTTCAGCAAGTGTATCGTTTCAGGAAAAACGTCCGTAAGATCACTTTGCAACATCAAGGAAAGAAAATTCATAGCTCCAATCACGTGTCTGAAGTTCGGTCGAGAGTAGCATATTGAAACCATCTGACACCAATTTGTAATGTCTGTAGTTTCATCACACTGGATGGCCAAAAAATCGGATTTTTTAATACGAGTACTAACTTCATCTTTGCAACAAGCCAACAAGCAGTCTAAAATATCATTCTGGGTAGCTTTAGATGTTCCCTTAAAAACGGTAGCGTTCTGAAGATGTTGTCGTAATGTAACATCCAGCTTTGCAGAAAAATCAACTAGTTCTCTAAATATCCCCTTATTCAAAGATTGTGAACTCTCATCATGACAGGACAGCTCAAAGGCACTGCAAAACTTAACACACGAAATGAGCCGTTTCAGAAAATAGCGATTGTTTCGCACTTTTTCGTTGAAACGAATTATATTTTGTTGATAAGATGAATCGAGTTGCGTGAGAATATTTGCCTTTCCAAGAAGGCCGAGCATGGTGCATGCATCTATGTGGTCTTTTGATGATTCATGCTTTCTTACCTTTTCGGGCAGATGATGCAAATCATGTATCCCAGTTCGGGCCCAGAACTTAGTTCCTGGTGGTGCAGATGCAGTCTTGTAACACAAAATACACGGAAAACAGTATAATAAGTTTGTCACTTCACATCCGCAAATCCAACTATATTTATTATATTATATTTCTCTTGAAAAAAACGCCGAACAAAACTTCTGTTCCCCGACTTTTTTTCGCTCACTTGCTTTAAATTCAAATCGGGCGACGACCGCCCCATTTGCTTTATTTTTAGTTTAATCCTCCAAAGAAAGTTGGCCAAAGTTTATAACATTCAACGCGCTCACCCGACATGTTAATAGGTTAGAATCGTCGGATCCCCGAATACGTACCGACTAGAATAACAGAAGATGACTGAAGGCGCGTACAATGGCATGGCATCTGATCACCTATCACCTGTAACGGCTTGGTTTTAATTGGTCATTTTCAAAGATGTGATGTGTGATTGACCAATAGGAACGCTAATAACGTGCGATTGACCAATAAGCATAGGCGTAGTTAAGTCCCTGATTCTGGGGGGGGCTTAAGCCCCCATCCTAGATACAATAAATTTACCAAAACGAACTATTTTTGGCTTTTTGGGGGACTAATTTAATTCTTGGAGGGGCTTAGCCCCCCCGAGCCCCCACCTAACTACTCCTATGCCAATAAGGGAGCGCTGTTTTGGCCGGTTTCGGCGCTAGACGGTCTTTGACATTGACAATCACGTGACGTGACACTGTCTATCTGAGCACAGAGGGTGCTGCTAGTGTGTTTTTATAGTCTAGTAGAGTAGTATTATTGTGTGCTACCTACAGATCATGCAACCGATTATAACTAGAAATAAGTACTTGCACTGCATACAGACCCACTAAAAATACTTTTTCCCTCTCTTGCTGAGGGGGGTGCGCGGCATTGCGCCTTGAGGAGGAACCGCCACTGGATACACGTCTAAACAGTCGATTTATACAAGTATCAAACTAAAATTACTAGAGAGTTTTTATGCAGAATTAGTTCAGTCAGTCTTAAATAAATATTACAGCAAACTTGTCTTACCTGAAAGTACTATCCAATGACTTCCTATACCTATTTCCCATCATAATTTCCGGGCTGCTATACCTTTCGCTCCTGTTATGCATGACGATTTCGTCAGTCCCATTCGCCACCACTTTAGGTAGCTTGGGCTCCTCCTTCTCCCTCTTATCGTTGCTCCCCGCTCTTCTAACTGTCCCGCTCCTGAATAGATTGTGTTCCTCGCATTGCTGCTCGAAATGCTCTTGGAAGAATGGTTGTTGGTTAGGAGAACTGCCCGATGAGCCGGACTGGGAGTTCGAATGAGACATCTCCTACGATGATTATGCCAGTTGATGTATCTCACTAGTGGATTTCTATGTTTACGAAGTGTCTTTAAAATTGTATGGGTTTTAGATATGATATTTTTATTTTAACGAAATATAAGCTTACGCATAATTACGTATGACTTGTTATACATATAAACTTGATATTTACTTTTTTAGGAAGGGGCGTATTGAATTGGCAAAATTTTCGATTTTGGGTTAATGTTTTTTGAATATTTTTTGACGTCTAAATCACGAACATTTATGCCATTTATTTCCGTCGCCCTTACTGCCCGTCTGTCATTTTGTTTGTTGTCGGTTTTACTTCCCACACCGATAGCTGAGGGGAGGATTGTGATTGCGAAAATTGTCGACCATGAGATAATAACGTTTTATGGTCGGTTTGTCTGTCGGTCTGTTGGCGTGTGTATAGCCTCATCATCTCAGTAGCCGCTGCATCGATTGTGACGAAATTTGGGTAGCGATATTCTGTGGGGTCGTAGTAGGTAATGCTGCTATAAAAAAAAAAAAACAAAAAAATATCTTGATTATCTACTTTTTTGGGTAGGGGTGAAACTGGGGTGGTTGAGGGGTGGGATGTTGTAAAACTGAAAAATTTCATTCGTAATAGACCTGTGTAAGAAATACCCAGCGGCATAGCACACTTTTTTAGTATGTATCACATATGGGACTTTAAGCGAACCATTTAGGTGCAAATCACAATTTTTGGTAAAAGTAGATATCCGAAAAAAGTCAAATATCGCAGCGACTATAAAACTTAGAGGGCTATGACTTTGCCTTGTCTCGAACAGTGGCGTACACAGCTTAATCTGTAGGGGGGGGGTTACAGTAATGCACAATGTAATATTGTTATAAATATATATTCTTTTTTCATTCATTGATTAGAAGACTGTTCTAAAACTGCTTCTGGAGCAACTGGAATAGCACAATGGATATTTAAGAACGCCAAATCATTGAGAATAGGATAGGTATAAATATAGTTTTAGCTGATATTCTAAGCCCATGGGGGGGGGGTCGACCCTGACAACCCCTAGTGTGTACGCTACTGGTCTCGAAATTAAATGAAAATTACCAGAGATTGATATTCATAACCTCATATTATAAGAACGACTATCAAATTGCACATTTGATCTTATAAAAATTATTAAGCATTCCCATTTGAAAAAATCAAATTATCTCTGATTAAAGTTTCCTTAATTGATCTACCGATTTCTTTAAGTACAAATGTAATTCAAACTCGACCGTCTAACACAAGCTGACGCATTTCATGCTTAGTGACACGGCAAAGTCACAGCCCTCTAAGTTTTATAATAGCTGCGATATTCATTTTTTTTCTGACATCTACTAAACTTATACCAAAAATTGTGATTTGCACCTAAAAGGTTTGATTTAACTCTCATGTGTGATGCATAAAGTCACACGCAAATTGACCCGGAAATCTGAATATGCAATAATATACAGGGTGTTCCATTAAAAAACATAACTTTGATACGCCACGCTTTCATTAGACACCCTGTATAAAAGTCATTATTTTTGAAATATAGTCCAACTCCACCTACATACACTCGTAAAGTAATTTTTTTGAAGTGGTATGGTTTGGTCACAAAAGTCTGAGGCGTTGAGCTTGACTCACCCTGTATACATACGCTGAGTATTGCTTTAGAATGAGGCAATAAGAGCCAAACTTAATAAGGTTCAACGTTTGGCATGTCTAGTTTAACCAGTGCAGTGCGCACAACACCTTTGAGTGCCATTGAAACACTATTGAATCTTCCTCCTTTGGATCTGGTAATTCAAGAGGAAGCTAGAAAAACTGGGTTCCGTCTCTGGAGTCAGGGTAGCTGGACTTTTATGAATCCAGGCAAAGGACATTCGACGATTCTAGCAGAGTTGCATGAGGATCGTCTCATTTTGTTGGCAAGGAGCGATACAGTTTCTCCTACGCATCGCTTCAATCGCAAATTTACGGTGGTGTTTCCGTCAAGGGAAGAGTGGGAGTCTAGGGAAAGACAGGTCATCGAAGGAGGAGGACAGGTCTGGTACACAGACGGTTCACTCGCTAGAGAGGGCTCGGGCTCGGGAGTCTACGGACCCCATACAAGACATTCATTCTCTCTTGGGGGCACACCACAGTATTCAAGGCTGAGGTCTATGCGATACTTGCTTGTGTAAATCGTATTGTGGAAATTGACGGGTCTAGGAGGCGGATTACTATCTGACAGTCAGGCAGCCATCAAAGCACTGAGTGCTTGGAAAATAACGTCGGGACTGGTCCTGGAGTGCAGGAGGGCTCTTGACGACATCTCAGCTAAACACAAGGTATCACTGATGTGGGTACCTGGGCACGCTGGGGTAACGAAATGGCGGATCATCTGGCTAGGATGGGATCCGGCAACAGTCTTGTGGGCCCGGAACCAGCCTTAGGACTATCTGCAAACTTGATTAGGAAAACAACTGGAGAGTGGATCCAGAATCAACACTCTCTGAGATGGAACAACATCTCTGGTCATCTCCGTCAGGCTCGGGAACTATTAGCAGGGCCAGAATAAGACAATTTTGTCTCTCTCTGGATAGGAGTAACTTGAGATTGCTAGTAGGCCTATTAACGGGTCACAACACCTTCAGGCGTCACTTGTTTGTGATGAGGGTGGTCAACGACCCAACATGCACATGGTGTGGTGAAGAGGAAGAATCCTCGGCACACATCTTGTGTCGCTGTGAAACCTTGGGTTATCACAGGCAGACTATGCTGGGCTCAAGGACCTTGGAACCAATAGAGATAAAACGGATAGGACCTAAGAATGTACTTGCCTTTGCCAAAAGGGCAGATCTTAGGAACTAGCGCGGATAGAGGCGCAAAAGGGCCCATCGTGTGGCCTATGCACCAGCCACATTGCGTGCTGGATAGCCTCTGGTCCTTATTAATTCGTTCATTGCTCTAGAATAGTTCTGTATTGTCTAACGGGGTAATGCTTAATTTTATTTTAATGATATTTTGACACAGTGTTATTACCTTGGCGAGGAGGAAAAAAGCGTATGGTTTTTAAAAATCGTGTCAGTGGCGGCGCAGCAATAATAAAAAACCCAAAACATAAAAACAGCTCAAAGTTCGTTTTTGGCGTTTTAGGAGTTCCTGATCATATTCACCTTTTCTTTGAGTGGGGGTGAAATTGAGGTAACTGACGGGTGGGGGGTTGTAAAAATGAAAAGTGTTTATATTCATAATAGGCTCTCCGTTGACCCGTAAAAGAAAGTGGCATAGTACACTTTATTAGGTCCATCCGAACCTTGCACTGCCCATTACAGAAACCAAGGTACGTAAAATTTTCTGATGTATTCATACAAATATTCCTTTGGATCATTCTGTTTTGTGTAATGCTGAAATTATTTAACAGATTTTAATGAAATTTTGACTGGGAATCGCGTATGGTTTTTAGAAATCTGTGACCTCGCAGTAGTAATCAAAAAACAAAAAATGTAAAAACAGCTCACACTTCGTTTTTAGACACTTTAAAGGTTCCCGATCGTTTTCCACATTTTACTTCCCACATCTATAGGGGCTAGGATTCTGTGATAATATGCTTTTTAGGCATTATGTGATATCTACATAACGAAAATTCACGTCACTTATTCCGTTGGTATGTCTGTCTGTCGGTCTGTCTGTTTTTATATCCGCGTAATCTCAGTAACTTCTGTGGGGTGGTAATAGGTAGTACTGCTATAATTTTTTAAATTGGTGCATTGTCGGCGAAAAAATTGATAAAAAGCAAAAAAAATAATCATCATCAAACTTTGTTTTTATACGTTCTTGACAATGTGAATTGGAATTGATCTGGAATGTCGACAACCACGATTGTGGAAATAGCCAAAATACATTCCCATGTCGAGGTGGTAAAGCGATGGGAAGAACTACAAAAATGCCGATTTACCAAGAAAACCCTTGCAGGTTTTGACATGGCAATATCCAAGAAGTACTTGGCGATGGCCATGTCAAACCTACGTTTCATAGTAGAATTCCTGACTGGCCATTGTCAACTCAGGAAACACCTCCACATTATGGGGTTAAGTGATACACCAATATGTAGAATTTGTGAAAGTGAAGACGAAACTGTGGAGCGCGTCATATTATATGAGTGCTCGGACTTATCTTCTATCAGAGTGTGCGTTCGGCGACTCTTGGCCTACACCTGTCCACATATAAAGTGGGTGACACACGTACGAACTTTAAGTACGCGGTTTTTAAGTTCGCGAACTTACTCGGCTCGACGTCGGTGACACACGTGTGGCTGAAATCACTCATTTTGATAATTTTCCTAAATAGACAAAACTTTTAACAAACGCCAAACACAACAAGCGGTGCGCATCGATGGCCTGCCGAAACAAAGTGGTGGCTCGCGGCTCGCAGTACGAGCCGAGACAAGCTACGAGCAAGATTTCAAACCAGTTGGATCGCCGCCGCCGGCGGTTTGCGCGACGGTTTTAAAGTACGCGTACTTACGGCGACACACAGGCGAAAAAGGTCGTCGAGCTATAAGTACGCGTACTTGCTGGTACGTGTATCACCCCTTTAAGGGAAATGTCCCCTAGCGACTTGTCCACTTTCCTAAAATTGGCAAGATGGACGATGACCTGAGGAAACAAATCCCTGGGAAGATGCACAATGGGCCATTTGTGGCCTAAGTGCAGTGAAACTACTCACCCTCCTCATTCTACAGATACAGAGATTACGGTAAAGGTGGTATTTAATATGGAGAATGAGTTTGTGGGGTCATTGGGTGACCCCTCAAAACCACGAATGGAGATAGTACCTAGTACGGCGGGCAGTATTGATATTAATACTAGGCTGCAAACCTGCAAAAACCTGAAATCACGCGCGACCATCAAGTGACGTCACTGGTGACAGCTGGAGAGGCCAATAATGAGAGCTCTTGAACAGAACCTCATGATTTTCAAAAGATCATCGCGGACCAAGCAGCACTGATTAAGGACCAGGCAGAGCAGGTCAAGCGACTGACGGACTGTGTTGAACAGCTAAATTCCCAGGGTTTTGATTTAACCAATATTCTTAATAAATGTATGCCCAATGATATTTCTTCCAAAATACCAAAACAAAGACATGACAGCCCAACTAGTGACTTACATACGGAAGCTGACGATGATATACAGGGTGGTGATCACACTACTGCCCGACGTCGCAAAAAGCGAACAGTTAGTAAAATCGACGAATTTCCGCCTTTACCGACGCACAACTCCCTAACTAGTGCAACTTCACCAAATCAAATACTGTCTGTATCCATTCATTCTACCTTTACCAGCCAGCCAATGGTTGTAGAAGCTCTAAACAAGGTTAACACGCCTATGTCACTATCACCTGCAGCTCCATCGGTTGGCAGCAACATTGCTTCTTCGCCGTCTCAAGTTACCGTTGATAGTCAGGCTCAACAAGCTCGCCATTGTACCCAAAATCGAGGTCGACTATCAGAAGATAATCCATCTTTTTAAAGAGGAAAATATTCCTCAACATACTTTTCCTCTGCCATTCCAGAGAAATATCCATGCTGTCATCAGAGGGATACCACTTGGGAATCCTCTTGGACTACTCGGGTCCTCTTGTTGTGGCAGGGGCCTTCAACTGCAAACATCGAGCATGGCGTTCCAGGCTAAATTCTACTAGTGGAATTCGGCGGCTGTATAATCATGCAGTACGATATGGGTGTCTCATACACAGCACTGAGGAGCCTACACGTTATCCATTTAATCATGTTCAAGCACCAGATGTAATTGATTTTGCAATATCTAGAAGCTGTAGATATTCAGAACAATACAAGTCCCTTCTCAGGGAGTTGCCTAATATCCCCATAGAAGATGAGATTGAAATATATGTATGTATGCCGTTCAAATAGAATGGACAGGTTTTGTTCAACAAGCTTTACAACGTGCAGCCGTTCTTTCTGTACGAAGACCGGGCAGACTTTTCCTCGCTGTTGACATATGACAAAATGTTAGCAATTAAACAAGCAAAAAGATCTTCTCATCCCGACGACATCCGTAGGGTGACGAATCTTGTCCATGAGGTGAGAAGCGCACTTCATAAATTGACTCAAGTGTTCCTATCTAGAAAGTAGCAAAATCGCTCAGAAATGGCAAACTAGAACAACTTCCACATATCCGTAGTCCTGGGGGTATTGCCTTCATTACTGAGGAAAAGATGGAGGTTTTTGCTGATGCCATGGAAGATCAGTTGTCACTCAACTATGATTTGGATAATGACCTCGACGAGGAGTGACAAATTGTAAGATCCTCTTCCGAAGACACTCCTTCGAAGATTATTCTAAAGAAGCTCTACATAGCACACCTGAGGAATCACAAATGATTCCTCGCTGCACACCAGCAGAGCTTCGGGGTCGTATTAAAGCCCTCAAGGTGCATAAAGCACTTGGAGAGGACCAGATAACAAATAAGTCGTTGAAGTTACTTTAGGCAAAGGCTTTGACATATCTGGTGGCAATACTTAACGCAATTCTCAGAACTCAGCACAAGGATTCTAAAGAAGGTGGGGGTGAAGCGTTAGAAACAAAAATCGAAATTACCTTTCGTCAACTCTACTCTATGTTATGTAGAACTTCAAAATTGAGTTTGGTGAATGAAATTCGACTTTACAAGATGATTATTAGACCAATAATCACCTACGCATGTGCGGCTTGTGGTTACCTCGCCAAAACGCACATGTAAAACCTACAGGTTCTGCAGAGCAGTACATTTCGTACAATTACTAACGCCCCATGATATGTTTCAAACGATACCCTTCACAAGGACCTTGATATCCCTTACTTAAGGGATTACATCAAATAACAGGCGCAACGACATTATAGTCTTGCACTGTGATCAAAGTCAAATCGTGAAATTTTGAAATAAACTAAATTTTTGCCGGGAATTTTGCCCTTCGAACTCAAATCGACTATGTCAAGCTATACCCTCTAACCGGAATTCTTCGCTGAGCTTTTTTTTTATATAGAAAAAACCAGAAATAAATGTCCGCCTCTAACGAGAATCGAACGTGGGACCTTCCGGCCACGAGCCCTCAACCCTAACCACTGGGCCGACCCACCCCTCATCGACTAACTTCCTTCCTGTTTGCTCTTCTCCTTCTTTTCTTTCTTTTTCTTTCTTTACATCTTCATGACTTTGTTTGGTCTCTGACCTGACAGACCGATCGACCGACATATGACCGCAACTAACAGCAAAGGATCAAGCCATTATTCGCAGCTGGTCCAATAACGTTTGATTATGAATTACAAATAGTGTTTGCATATATGGGGGTAAAATTGGGAGGGTAGGTAGCTTCAAGAATTTAGTACATCCAAATTTTTTGTTATTACTTTAAAAGATGATGTCAAGTACCTTGACTCAGTACTGCCTACACATTATCGGTGCTAACGGTGCGAAGTTTGAGCGACTTTGATATTTTTCGTTTTTTGTTGATGTTCCATATCAACGATATACTGTTACCATTTCGTTAACGGTAGTAGTACGGTGTCATAATTTCATCACTATCAAGCTCGTAGTTTCTACGTTACACGTTATAAGATTATAATATGTACATCTGTCAAATTATTCCATAGATATAAAACTGAAAGGCATTAGGATAGGTCTAAAAGGGACACGATATCACCAAAGTCAATTTCTGCAGCGCAATGTAGAGTATTTTATGCATACAACACATTTTCATACCCTCCACCACCCTAATTTTATCCATTCCCAAAGATAAAAGGCAAATGATTCCGAAACGCTAAACAAACGAAGTTTGGAGGGGTAATGATAATTTTTTGTTTTTGACCAATTTCTCCGCCACCAATGCACCAATTTTTTAAATTATAACAGCATTACCTATTACGACCCCACAACATATCGCTACCCAAATTTGATCACAATCCAAGCAGCGGTTATTGAGATTAAACGGGTAGAAAAACGCCATTAGACAAACAGACCAACAGACGGACAGCCGACAGATCGACAGACTGAAATGAGTGTCGTGGATTTTTGTTACGTGTAGATATCATTAAATGCCCAAAAAGCGTATTATCTCAAAATCGAAAAAAATCATGATCACAATACTCCCCTCCCTATCGGCGTGTGAAATAAAAAGGGGCATGTACTGAGTCAATAATTATGCTTGGCGCAATTTTTTGCTAACCCCCTCACCGCCAAGCCGCAATTTGCAAAACTATAATAGAATACCTACTACAAAAATACAGCAAAATTGTTAGAAATAAGTACAACGGTTACTGAAACTATGAGATAACAAGAAAAGGTATAAACGTATAGACCGATGAAAGCAAATGACATAGACTTTTGTGATGTAGTTATGAAACGTTCAAGGACGTATTATCTCTAAATTTAAAATTTTCGCGCCCTTTCGACTAAACCTTAACTCACATGCACATGGTTTCTTACCATACGATGGTACAAAGCTGTTCTTATTGGTTGATATATTCAAAATGAATTAGCGCCAAACTTATTTTCCATGATTTTAACTTTCATCCGACGGTCGAGTTGAATATAGTTTCATTTTTATCCGAAATCGTACGTAATTTGGCAGCTGACAATTTCCATTAAATTGTATTTGAAAATGATAATATAGCGCGAGCGTTACGTGAATTCAATAAACATTTTTTTTATGGATGAAAATGGACACTTTTTGGGTTCGAGACATTTTTAAAAACAGCAAGAAGCAAAGAGCGTACATAATCTGATGTAGGGGATGAAGCTATACCTGATAAAGAAAAATATTTTAGTTATCGGTTAAGTATTCAACCTTGCACCTAACAGGTACTCTTAAGGGGCTAGGGTATAGCGCGCGAACTTGAGAATCCAAGAAAGTATTTATTCTCATGTCAGCGGTTTCTCAAGTATGTGTATCTAAAATAAAATGAGGGGAGGTAAATCCGAAGGCCGCCTTGCGGTACTGCTGGCGGCCGACCGCCGCGAAGAGGATTTCGCATCGAGGGAGCCGAGAGCGACCGACCGGCGGCCTACTGACAGTGTGACGCTGGGTTGTCAGATGTGGCGATTTATCGCCATTTGGGCGACTTTGGAGCTACTTTTGGCGACAAATTTTTGCTCTTTGCGACTGGCGACAGTCTTGGGCGACTTTCATTTCAAATTTGGATAAGAATCAAAACAGAAACTTAATTTTAATTAGATAGGACATCATGCTGTTTTAATCTTACATTCTGTCTAAGTTTATGGCGTTTATGCAATAACTGAAACAATGCTGCAAAAATTTAATGCAAGTATATACATGTAAAACAAGGATAATTAAGAGTCTAGATCTAATGTAACTGCCGATACAGGCAGGGTTGTTAGAATTACTAGATGACTATCCATGTATAGGTATCAATAATCAACAGTACCTTGTACATTTATTATACATTACAGAAACTAAAAAGATAAATAATTATTTTTTTATCTTCCGCATCATTGGATGACTTGCAGAAGTACGAATATAGCAGATTATGTATTGCTACCATGTAAACTGTTAACTGATAGTAAGCCCGAAAACGTTACGAGATACAAAAGCTGTGCGACACCACCTTGTTTTGAATTTGAACCCTAGATTCTAACCGCGAACGCCTGACCACGATGACATAGAGCATAATAGATGGCGGTAGAGTTTGACAACTGACGTGCTTTGACCGTCTAGTCCCAGAGCAGATTAATATATTTTGTTTAAAACAAAATTGAAAGTTGCTATAGGTGGCGTGGGACTTTTCTGTTTTTTTGTCTTGAAAGTTATTTAATTCAGATTTCTCTCATTAAGGTAGTAAATTTGATTGGAAACTATTGTTATTTTTTTGTTGACGACAAATATGGGCGATAGGATCATTATGGTTGGCGACTTTTGGCGATATTTTTCGTTCCGTTTGGCGACATGATTGTCCATGGACCTGGCGACCCTGCATGACGTTACCTTTAAACTTACACTAATGATTCAAATAGCAAATTGAAGAAGAAAGCTTGCGCTACGACAATTCGGTGGCCTTGTTTTATGGTGTTTGTTTGTTAAATTACAGATATTTGAACAATATATGGTTTTGCATTGCAAGTTTTTTTGGACACTAATAAACGTTTTTGAAAAAATCGCTTTGAATTGTCTTAACCATAGCATACCAAACAATCAGCAGAATACCTCAGGTTGGCGGCAATCATACGCGCATCCCGCCATTTTGGGTGAGTATCTGTCAAAAAAGGCATATACGTCGGTGGACACCATTGATGCAAAGTTGACGCTCATATTAAAGTTGCTCATTGTTGAGATAAAATCCATAGGCATGCGCCGTGAGATTTTGTATACGCGGTGTTGGTAGTGTATGATCTTTAAAATGAATAAACAATGTACTGGAAGTATGTGTGTACTGCTAAACATTGCAGAAATCAGTACTATAATTGCAAAAATAGTTTTTTCAGATTTCCGAATGTTCCCGTAAGGTAAGTAGGTACATATAATCTACAAATAAAATATGTACTCAAAAATGTACGGAGACTACTTTTACGAATCGATTGAGACGACCTAACTGATTTGATATAATTATAACAGCTGATCAGACAGTACGCTTTTGAGCTAAATTTTATACAAGCCTATTGATGATATTTTATGCCATTTTAAACTGCTTTTTAGAACCTTTTTTCTGGAATTCAGTACATATTTTGGATCAATTTCAATACATTTCCAAACACGATAGCGCTGTGCATGTACAAAAAAGTACCTACTGATATTCTTCCCTATATTTTTATGAATAAAGCTTCATAATGACAATTAAAGAGGTTCTTTTTTTTGCAAAATATCAAGCATATATAGTGTGCAATTCTTCGATATCTCTCAAGGTATACCTGATAGAAGAAAATGTCAAATACAAACTTATTTGGTTACATAAGGCGCATATCCTAAAAATATTTTGAAATATACAGGGCATTGCTGGAAAGTAGGATAGTGATCAACTTGATTTTTTTATATGTACTTATAACTTTTTTAAAATTCTTCTAGTTTCCATTGCAGATCTCTAATCAACCCTAAAATATTTTTGGGTTTCGGTTGCGACGTTACCAAGTTATAATTTATTTCCTATTAATTTCCGGATTTGCAAGGTCGCAAGTAATACGTCCAAATTGATATATTCCTTTCACTTTTCTCAATATATTATACAGCGAGTTACGTGAATATTAAATGAATATTATTTGGGATCCATAGGGTGTTTTTGGCAGAATTTTAAATTATGGCAACTTGAAGGTCATTTTACTTTGTTTTTTTAAATGTAACACTCTGTACGTTTCATTTTATATCGAAATATCTACTAATACCCTCTCTCGCCTTGTAATATTTTTTTCAGCTACGCAGACTTTACTCAGGTGGCGCAGAAAAGATGGCCCAAGTCGGTGTTTCAAAGAGTGAGAGATGCCACAGGAGACCCCATGCAAGCAGAGTGGGAGCAAGATCTGGTTAATATAACCACAAGTGAGCTGGAGATGTCAAAGGGTATCGCCAGGCGGTTTAAGGAAAGATACGGTGGATTAGAAGACCTTAAAGCCCAAAGACAGGCCTTGGGAGGGGTGGCGTACATGCTTAATACCATTACAACACCACGAGAGGAATCGCTAGAGGTCAAAGAAAGATATGTCTTTCATATGCTGGCTGAAGAAGAACCACTGCAGTTAGCCGATATGGAGATTGTTTACAACAGCGCTTGTAAACTTAAAGAACTTGTGTTAAGGCACAATAGGAAGAAGTTAGCGTTCCCCCACGTCCCTACGTACAACTGGGAACAATTAGAAAAACTTCTGGAGTATGCGTTTCGCGGGACAGGAGTACAGTTATATATATACAGACCAGCGGATAAGCGGGATGGCAATAAGGGTAAATCGAAGGGCGAAAGTACAGCTACCAAGAAGAATAAGCGCCATGCCAGGGATGCGGTGATAATAAAAGGAGAGGGCAAATCATACGCCGAACTTGTCAGAGGCATCAGAAAAGATGTAAATCTCGATAATATCAAGGTAGAGGTCTCTAAGATAAGGCAAACAAAACAGGGGGACGTTCTCTTAGAGCTAAAAAGAGGAAAGGCGGTGGAACTGCAGTCCGAAATTAATAATAAGCTGCAAGGGGTCAAGGTTACTACCACGACGAAGGAATCGGTTCTCCACATAAGGGAATTGGATGGGGTAACAACTAAGGAGGAGGTCCTAGAAGCAGCTACCAAAGCCGTGAGAGACATTCGCAGTTGCAGGGTGACTTCACTCCGTCCAGGATATGGTAGTAGCCAGATTGCCACGGTGATCGTAGATGTACGTGCCGCAGAGCAAATATTAAAACTTGGGCGGTTGAAGATTGGGCTGGTACAATCACAGTATATCCAATACAGTAGCGCAACTCCCTAGAAATCATGCAGACAATTTGTCTCCGAAAAACAGGCCTCTCATATCCCCACGCCGGCTCCTCAGCACGAGCCGCGAGTATTGCCGTTTACGTCTTAAGCACAGGGTCGGCTTAGCAATTTATTGTCCATACGTGAAAATGTTTTGTACTGATTCTTCATCATGGATTCTTTGCATATAAATGGGGTGTAAACATCTTTGTGTAGAAGCAAAACAAGAAATAGTCGGTGTATGAAAGAAAATTGTTAACTCCGAGAAAATAGGTGGCTTTATTGTTTGTAAGTAAATCAACAAAAATGCGAGACTTTATTTTATCTTACTTAACCTTAAACATTTAAATAAATATAAAAACTTTATAGTATCTTATATGATTCAAATATGGCTATAAGTAAAGACGTAGCGTCCAAAATAACATTTATGTCTAGTTATCGCACAACCTTTAAATGTATCTTCATCAATCATCGTAGAGAAACGTTTAAGGCACAAAAAAGTGGCAAACAGCAAAACCGATGAAGACCTGTTAGGTGTACATAAAAAAATAAAGATCAATAGGTTTATAACAACGATAAAATATACTAAACTGGTCGTTACTCATAAAAAAATTGCAAAACTGTTCTTTACCTAGTTTACCAAGACTACCCTTCCTTCTGTATTTGTATATTACGTATATGAATAGGCATATTGAAGAAAAGACTCCATGTTTAAAGAGGAAAATGATACATTTTTGAAACTAGCATGTTGATTCTTTTTATTGTGAACTCTCTATTTGAGCATCCATTAAAATAGACTTCACTTCCTGCTCAAAATTTCATAATGGCGAAATGCATAATCATATTAAAAATAATGGACTTCACTTCCTGCGTAAAATTTCATAATGTTGGAATGCATAATCACATTAATTTTGTTATTAATCGTGAAAGATCTTTTGAACGTTGTGGTGCTGTCAGGAAACAATGAGAAATTATTAGGAAAGCTAATAATAAGTGGCTGTATGTCACGTTAAAAATTTATCTTTGATGTAAGAAGGGGACGTGATAGTAATTTTGTGTAAAAGAACTCAAAGGTCTTAGAAAATAATGGGGCGTGACCGCAAAAGAGAAAGAGGTTGAGGAGCAGAACAACTGAAGGATGGTAACCCGAGCGACATGTGTTTCTGCTAATTGGCTTCATCAGGCCCAAACGGATGTCATGTGCTCACATCCAGATGAGGTCACATAACATAACACTTGGTTTCGGGTGTAACCTGAGGAGTCAAGGATGGAAAAAACAAAGCCAGAAGGCACCGAGAAGAGCCAGCCAGCTCTAGTTGTAGAAAACAAATAGTTCATGAAATTAGTTTTTCGAATAGGTCTACCATTTATTTAAGGCTCATAATCAAAGACCGAAAACACAAAAATTCATGCATGTTGAAGACATTTTATTTTTCTCGTCCAGCATGTTGAATCGGCGGGTACAAAATGGTTAAATCCGCTATATCGGATGTCCCATTTCGAATTGTGTAATTCTGACTTTAGGCTCATAATTAAAGAACGACTTTCCGTAACGTCTAACTCGTCTAAAAACTGAAAAAAAAACACACAGCTACCCTAATACCCGACAGACTTTGTTAGAGACAGATAGAGCTATGCTCACACTTTAATATTATTAGGTAATAAAGGAGCATATTAAACATTGGAGGAATCGCTTACCTGGCAGCATCTTGAGGAAACTTAAAAAAACTATAGTCATAGTTTTTGGAATTATTAATACAGCCTACAGCGGCGCAACATTTGACTCCACGCGTCCCGATATCCATATCAACGTCTCAGCAAATGCCTTAATCCGGTTCTGTCAAACACACTACCTTCACGCTCATAGACTGAACTACTGAACACGACTCAGGCGATTGTCGTGCTAAACATCCTGCGAACGATGCGCGGGGTGCTATGCGCGAACCACCAAAATTCTGGAGAGTCGCGCTACTGTTATATTGGATATACTGTGGTACAATGTGATGTACGGTTGCGGAAGCCGCTGGGCAGATGTCGCAGGTGCTGGAATGTGGGCCACGTAGAGCGGGAATGCACTGGTCCTGACAGGACAGGACTCTGCCTTAGGTGTGCGCAGCCCGGGCATAGGGCTAGCGAGTGCACGGGGAAGCCATCCTGCCCAGTGTGTGCACAAGATGGTCATCAGATAGGTCGTAGGGGTTGTAGAGCAATTCCTGGAACAAGTTTGAGTGATCTCGGGCGGCAGCAGACTGAAGGAACAGGGGGCGGAGGAGGACCGCTACACTAAACCTGAATGCCGAATTTAACTGTACTGCAGATCAACATAGATAGGGGAAGGGCAGCTTATAACTTGTTACTGGAGACAGCAGTCGAAACGCATTCTGATATATTGATAGTGGCAGAACCCAGTAGGGACATAGTAAACAGCTCTGTTTGGTTGACTGACCTCAGAAATAACGCTGCAGTTAGAATACTGAACTCCAAGGTACCCATGTACGTCACTGGCGGAGGAAACGGGTATGTCTGGATAGATATTGGAGATAGTGTGATATACAGCTGCTATTTTTCCCCAAACGCAGATGTTGCAGCTTTTGAAGCAGATCTCGACCATCTAAAGGAGGATATCATTCGTAGCGGTAAACAAGCTATCATAGCCGGGGATTTTAACGCAAAAGCTCCGGAATGGGGAATGACGCACAACGATAGGAGAGGTGACATCCTGACGGCCTGGATAGCGGAGCTAGGCTTGATTGTTGCAAATGAGGGAAGTCAACCAACTTTCACTAGGGGAGCATCAAAGTCCATTATAGATATTACATTGGTGACGGAGAGGCTGTCTTCAAGGGTTGGAAGCTGGAAAGTACTGGAACAAGAGAGCCTAAGCTGCCACAGCTACATAACGTTCAAAATTGGCAAAAGCGGAAATCGGACAGCAAAACTCGTCCAGGAAAGATTTGGTTGGAATCTCAAAAAACTAAATCAGAGACACTTTACAGCACAACTGAAAAGAGGCTTAGAGGATTCTGACACTACCACTGCGGAGGAGTTGATCACGGTGCTGTCTTCCGCGTGCGACAAGTCAATGCCGAGGAGACGCCCATGCAGTAGAAGGTCCACGTATTGGTGGAACAAAGAAATTGCAGATTTTAGAAAGGCATGCACAAGCGCTAGGAGGCTGGCGTCGAGGAGCAATATCTCGGAGGAGGTCCGTTTTCAAAGGAGGCAGCAATACAAGGAAATGAAGAAAACTCTTCGTAAAATGATTCTTTCTGCAAAGAAAACCTGCTGGAAACGACTCCTGGCGGATGTTGATCAGGATATTTGGGGCAAGGGATACCAAATTGTAGTTAAGAGGCTAAACGCGAGCCCATCAGGTGTAGGTATACCCTCCGAGAAGAAACTAGAGATCTTAAGGGCCCTGTTTCCAATCTGTGACAACTTGAAATATGAAGTACATATGTCAGGGGTCATAAGGCACTTCGATGAAGAGGAACTTTTCGCTGCAGCAGACAGATTGAAAGATCACAAAGCACCTGGGCCGGATGGTATACCGGCCGAGATAATTAAGCTAGCTGTAAGAGAACTACCGCAGGTATTTTTAAACTTAGTTAATAGGATTTTAGAGAACGGCACATTCCCAGATGTATGGAAATTGGCGGATGTCGTCCTACTACAAAAGAAGGACAGGCAGATAGGAACTGCATCCTCTTACAGGAATATATCCCTATTGGACGCATGTGGTAAACTGCTGGAGCATATGATCTGCGGACGGCTTCTAGAGGAAATTGAGGCAAATGGAGGCTTAAGCGATAGGCAGTTTGGATTCCGCAAGGGAAGATCAACCATAGATGCTATTGGTATGGTCATGAGAATAGCCCATGAAGCATCTACGGTTATAAACAGAAAAAGGCAATTATGTGCACTGATAACAGTAGATGTCAGAAATGCCTTCAACGTAGCGCCACGAGACGTTATAGTTCACAAGCTGGATAGGATTGTATCAGACAGATATGTGTTTCGATTGCTTGTCAGTTACCCACAAAATCGGAGGGTGAGGGTTGAACCCCGCGGACAGGAGATGGCCATGAACAGCGGGGTCCCGCAGGGATCCATCCTCGGTCCAGTGTTGTGGAACGTCCTTTATGACGACGTTCTAAACTTAGATATGCCACAAGGAGTCACTACCCTTGCGTATGCTGATGACTTGGCGGTTGTTGTCGTTGATAGAGACGAAGAGAGCATCATGAACAAGGCTGATTGGGCCCTTGAGGAGATCAGTCAGTGGCTGAAGAGGAACTGCTTAGCACTTGCTCCGGAGAAAACGGAAGCGGTGCTACTCACAAAGCGGAGAAAGATCGAGGAGGTGATTTTTAGGGTAGAGGGCCAAACCATCGTTCCGCAGCAAGAGCTGAAGTACCTGGGAGTCTGGTTAGATAAGGGGATGAACTTTGGGGTTCATATCACCAAGGTAGTAGAAAAGACGGCCAAATTGGTAGCGGCTCTTGCTAGACTCATGCCCAATGTAGGTGGTCCAAGAGCAAGTAAGAGGGAGGTGTTGAGTTCTGTCGCACACTCCACCATTCTCTATGCTGCCCCCATATGGGAGCCAGCCATGGAGGTGAAGCGGCATAGAATGAAGCTGCAGGCGTTGAACAGGAAAATCGCAATCAGAGTATGCAGCGCGTATCGCACAGTATCTCTTGATGCCGCCGAAGTAACTGCCAGGATCCCCCCGATTGACCTGAAGGTGTCCATGAGGAGTGATCTGCAAAAGCGGGATAGAGCTGAAGCAGAGTGTCTGCTGATTGAAAGGTGGCAGCAGCGTTGGATAACGGCAGAAAAAGGTATATGGACAAGGAGGCTTATACCAAATCTGGAGGCATGGCTTAGGAGAGGACACGGGGAGATAGACTTCTACCTCTCGCAGATGATCTCGGGGCACGGGTGCTTCCAGCAGTACCTCGCAAGATTCGCGCTACGTGAGAGCGCTGCTTGCCTGTATTGTGGGGATATAGACGACGCCGAGCACGTATTCTTTCAATGCCGGAGATGGGAGGATATCAGAAATGAGTGCTGTAACCATCTAGATGCGACTATAAATCCGGACAATATAGTCCAGCAAATGCTCGAAACGCCGGCTAAGTGGTAAGCCATCAAGACCATGGCTAGGAAAATCCTAGATACCAAAAGGAATGAGCTACGACGGCTAGAGACTCCTACGCCAGACAGAAGTAGAATAGATGAGGACAGCGTACCAGGCATTCAAATCCCGAACTCCTAATCTCCATTCTAATGGAGGAGGGGAGATGTAGGGTGGAAGACAACAAGATCGAAGGAAGAAAAGACAGCCCCTGACCTGAAGTTATGTCGCACGACGGTCCCGGGAAAGGGGTGGTTCACATGACCCACTCGTTCTGGGCTGCGGCCCAGCGACGGTCCATGGAAAAAAAAATATTTTTTTCGCGTTTGCGACGTTGCCAAGTTATGCATTATTTTTCCAAAATTTCAAAGAAATATCCCCGATTTTTATTAATAGAACACACTGTACATTTTATTTAACATAGAAGTACTCCCTAGTAATGGTTTATGGCGTTCCTTTAAACTGGTGTTCCTAAAATAATAAAACCGTTTTCTTTGCGCTTATACTATCTATTTCGAATACCAGGTCACTAAAAGGTACAGGAACGCTTAAATATCTTCAAAACTTGCACAACTGCAATTAAAAAACCAACACCTGCAGGTTTTCGAACAAGCATAATTCAAAAATTCTAACAGCAGTGTTGCCAGATTTACCACTTTCACGTTACACGTCATAGTTTTGTTATTTTAAATAGAATCCTTTACTTATTTTTATTGCAATAAATTGCGCATGTCAAATTTAGTAAGATCTCACAATTTCAAAATTTTGTTTCTATTAATTACTGAGATACGGCAACATCGCTTTTTCAGTAAACAGTACGACCGGAACGCCTAAATATTTCCAAAACAGCTGGAGCGGTGAAATTCAATACTTGGGGGTTTTTGAACATGCAAAATTCAAAAATGCTAACATTAGTGTTGTCAGATTCACCACTTTGACGTTAGACTTCATAAATCGGACATTCCATTTAAAATTATGACATGAATGGTAAAATTGGTAAATCTGACAACACTGCTGGTAGAATGTCTGAATTCTGCAAGTTCGAAAACCTGCAGGTATTGATTTTCTCGTTCCAGCTGTGCAAGTTTTGAAGATATTTAAGCGTTCCTGTACCTTTTACTGACCTGGTATTCGAAATAGTATAGGCAAGGAAAACGGTTTTATTATTTTAGTTAAAACAGTTAAAACTTTTTCACGCCGTAAACCATTACTAGGGAGTACTTCTATGTTAAATAAAATATACACTGTGTTCTATTAAGGGTGATTCTACAAATTTTGGGTAACTTTAGATCCAATTTTGTTTCTGTAGGTTGAGGTGAGAATTAGATATTATTTTGTTATACGTAGCAAGATAATACCAATAATAAACTATCCCCACCTGGGCCAGTCAATTTTTGAGAAATGTTATGAGATATTTAGATTTTTCTGAATTTGACTGCCAGGGGACTGATGGAGTTACCAGGGTACTGATCGAATACACCATTTAATACAAAACTTAAAGTTTATTGCACTTTTATCAGTCTTCAAAACAGTCTTATAAGAAACATTTACAAACTGAGGTAGTTTTCTTGAGAATATACGTATACACAGTTTCTTGATAATGATTTGACAAAAAAAATGGCCCCTCCGCAATAACAAAAGAAACGTTTTCTGTTTGAACTGTGAAACATTGAACAATAAACTAAATATAAAAAAATAAAATAAATAAAACCTACTATTTAATTATGTTTTGGCGATTTACTGCTTTTTGAAAGTTTGGTTGCTCCAGATGGAGAGAGGCAGATTGTCATCTTCTGAATCTGTATCCTGAACTATCTTATTTCGTGGATTGTTGACAATGTAGCTCGAAAGTGGCAGGTTGTCGTCTTCGGAATCTGTGTATACAGTTGAAATATTCAGGCGTTCGTCTGGATGAATTGGTTGTTTATACTTGACACAGCCTAACTTGTAGTGTTCACACCCATCCGAGTTGCAAAAGCAGCTGAGAGACTTCATCACAAGTTGATTAGGAAAATACACAGACCCAGTTACTTGATGTACGGATAATGTGCCTTTGAAAGCGACGAGTTTTGATGAGTCTTCGTTAATCATTGCATTCATTTTCTCGATTTCCTGTTCATCAATGACACTGACATATATCGATGGGCATCTCTCACGGACGACAGCAGCAAACTGCTCCAAATTAGCTATGTCCCCTCCTCTAGCAATCACCTCATCTGCCGTTCGTTTGCAGGTGGCACCAACGCCATCTGGAGCGCCTTTACCGTGTCCTGCTTCGTGATAATTCCAGGAATATCGTGAAACATTAGGGTACATCTTTTCTAATTTACAGCCAAGAACATAAAACATTGATTTGTTCCTATATTGTGATACAGGGCCATCGCTGAGAAAATGAATATTTTCAACAGTTGATGGCAAGGTGGCTAAAACTGGTTTTAAGTGAGCCCATATTGATCCAGCCCCGTGGGACAAATTTGATGAAATTGTGCAATGTGATGAAGTCGCGCCTTTGAGGTACAACACCACCGTGTGCAACGAAATTTGGGTCCGTGATCCGCCAAAGTGGAAAGCCTGGATTTCCTTATTGTATTTGGTCGAGTAGTTTTCTGAAAAGTCCATGTGGATGATGGCGTCCATCTCTGTTAATGACTCTTTCATCTGCCTAATACTGTTATATTGATGGACCATATTGAAAACATGGCGAAAGAAAGTCTTTAAATCATGTTCCAACTCCAAGATAAGATCCCTTGGTGTGATTTGGATTGTCTCTTTTCTATACTTTGTAATAAAACGTTGCATATTTGTTTTGTTATCAGTGATCACCTCTCTTTTGTTGGTCCACTGTTTGCATAAAATCGTACTGGCATTATTGAATTCACTGTAGCGCAATGCTTTGACGCAGCAGGCATCACATGTTCTTTCAAGGCATGTTTCATTGTATCGGTCGCAGCATAACGTTTCCAGTAGCTTCTGGTGACTGTCAACTGTTGGTAAAATCTTGGCACATTTTAGAGCATTGAGTTTCAAATCAATATTTTCGTGAACTAAACAAGCGCATGTATCATGATTTTTAAGAGAAGCTGGCACTATCCAAAACGGTCGCAACCGACAAAACAATGCGTAACTTATGTTAGAAGCAGTTACACTCACAAATTTTTCATGAAGTCTTCTTAACGTGTCCAGAATATATCGTTTTTGTTTTCTAATCTTGTTTCGCGTAACAAATTCTTTTTTACCGGCAGTTTGGCGACTATTACTATCATCCTCTAGAAATTCTTGCACCATTTTTTGTAGCCTCAGCTTTTGATTTTTTTTGTGGAATGTAGTCAGATTGTGACCGGTTTTTTTATAAGTTACAGCTGTACTATTGAATCTCCATAGCTTGTACTTATCAGTCAATTTACCAGTAATAGTTTTTTTAAATGTAGCTTTTTCCTCATTACGTTTCAGTTTTACATAATTCTGTTCGATTTGCATTTTCAAAACTTCACCAAATATTGCCTTCTTAACTACAGCCCCATGTTGCTTAGGATATTTCGCCATATTTTCTATTTGCGTTTTTGGAGAAATTTGGACTTTCCTGTCATTTTTTGTCTTCTCTTTAAGGCGTTTGTATTTCTGGCGTTGAGATTTTATTTTCTTTTTCAATTCAAAAATGTATGCATCCTTTTGTTTAATCTGTCTGTTTCGAAGCTTCCTTTGTTTCCAACTCCTTCTTTTCGCCTCTTGTGCTCTTCTGTCTGCAATGTGTGGTATATTTTCTAGATGAGGTTCATTGTCAGAGAGTGGTGGTGTAGTTTCACGCATAAAGTTTTCTGTGTGATGTTCCACAACTTTCTTCTGTCTATAGGTCGATGAGTATTCTCTCCATTTTCGCCTTGTTGACCTTTTCTCACGATCCGTCATTTGGTTTATACGTTTTCTTTGGCCTTTCTCAATTTTCTTCAAGTACTTTTGTTTTTCTTTCTCTTTATATTCTGCTAACTTGATAGGATCATTCTTGATTTTTAGCATTCGAGTTTTTTCAGCTTCCCTTTTTCTCCTAAGTATTTCCTCTCTGCTGCGTTTGGGCGGCATGGTGTCGTCGTATTCTGTAAAGAGAACAATCACTCTTTCTTTGTTTGATTGTTTGTTTCCCCATTCGTTCTCATTCTTCAGTCCCCTGGTGTATGCGTCAGTCCCCTGTCACACCAACCGCCAAGAGACTGACGACAAGGGACTGATGAATTAGTAATGAATTTGAGTTTATCTATAAAATTAAAATTCATTCCCAAGTTATTGTTACTATGAACATAAGCACCAAAACCCCTTGTTCCATACAGAAATCAAAAAATGGAATTCAGATAGGCTAATAAAAATAATTACTTACCAGTGGACTGAAAATCTGACTGGCACCACACTTGCACACTCTCAAACCACGCTGGTCAGACTAACTGGAAGATGGCTGCTGAGTAACTAAAGGTATCTCTCTCTCACTTCAGCATATCCGGTTAAAATTGCGCAAATAAATGGCATCCAGATATAAACTATTGGCGGTTAATTTGAATTTGGTTTTGCACAAGGGACTGATGTATCGGGGTGAACTCACAGGGTTGAAGATAAAATTATCATGTAATAAAATATTTTTAATAGTAAATATAATATAATTTGCATAAGAAAGTCTTATACGTGCTTAGGGAAGCAGTAAGTACTCCATATATTATATAATTCTGTGACTAGAGGCCTTTGATCGGTGATTTTAGTAAATGCTTCATGCCAGGGGACTGACATTTTATACATTTAGCACATAATTTCATGGTATTATAAATTGAGTAGGATTTCCAAATTGACTGACCATCACGAAAAGGTAATTTTCTTTCATTTTTCACAGTAAAAATGCTTTTATGTATACAACTATTTCAATTATCAACTGACAACATGAAGTTACCCAAAATTTGTAGAATCACCCTAATAAAAATCGGCGATATTTGTTTGAAAATTTGGAAAAATAATTTATAACTTGGCAACGTCGCAAACGCGAAAAAAAGTAATGCAAGGCGAGATAGATGATGATGACTATACTACTTTCCCGCAACACCCTGTATATTTCAAAATATTTTTAGGATATGCGTCTTAAGTAAAAAATTTACATTACTGCATCGAGTATTTTTGTCATCGATACTTATTGAGCGATTCCAGGCTGGTATCGATACGTTCGTAGGGGTATTGGTATCGAAAATAATTAATTATTAAGGAGTGTAATCAATTGCATAAAATTCTCTGTACGAACCAAACGCGCGTGTAAACTGTATAGCTCTATACTTTGCCAAAAAATATTGAATTGGTAACGGTATCGATACTTTTTATTTTCGCATTCCTACCCAGACTTCTCACCCATAATGGCGCCGTCAAGGTCAAATTCTGTGGGATCCATTTTTATATTAGAAATCCTCAGAGATATTCTGCTGGTTTGTAAAAGTTTTTGATCTACTGTGATGAACTTCAGTTCTTTTCTGTAGGATAAGGTCATTTAAACAAAAACTCCTTATTTTTCTATCTGCGACGTTTCGACTTATATCAAGTCATCTTCAGCAAACTAAAATAATTGATGGTGAAGGCCTAACACTGTATCTACTAGTACCAGATACTTCAAAATTCCATATATAAGACATTTATCGGAGAAAATAGGACAAACGTTGAGTTCTTACAGTATAAAAATTGCCTTCAGCAATGAAAATACCATAGGGAAAATGTTTTTCACTGCAAAAAAGAAAAAACACCTTTTGAGTTAAAGTCTAACGTTGTTTACAAGATCCCTTGTAAGGATTGCTATAGTTACTATATAGGACAGACGGGCCGATACATAAAAACCAGAATAGCTGAACACAGAAGGGATGAATGTCCCCATCCAAAAAAACAAATCAGTAAATTACAGACAGGATATTAATGCCTTAAGCAACGTTTATCATAATTTAATCACCAAATTACCTAATAGATGATCCAAACCCTAATTTCTATTTAACATTATCTACTTTCCGTACTCCGCCTATGGGTTTTGGCTGAAAAACGCATAAAAATATTATGGTTTACAAAGAAAAAACGCTTAATATCTTCCTTCAACTCATACCTACCCGTCTTTGGTGTGCAGGCACATTACTAATTTTATTCTGTTCCTGTTTATTTTAATTCGTTTTTATTGTGCGTGTTGTGTGATGTTATATTTTAAAACTATTGGTAGTGTCGTTTTATTTCCAGTATTTTTATCTAGTTAAACTCTGATGATTATTGCCATACCAACGATGAAAACTTCGTTTTTCTGGTAAGTCAACTTATTGGGAAAAAATGCTTTTATTGTTTTTGAGGTTTTTTGTATATTTTATACTATTTGTAATACAAATCAAATCACTCGTGCGTTTTAGCAAGTGGCATCCATCATTTTTCAATAAAAAAATGAAAAGTCAGTATTAGGTTTCGTGTATTTCTGTTGTTTATGTTAATTTGTTTATAGCCTTCACCCTCAATTGTTTTAGTTGCCTGAGGATGACTTAATATAAGTCGAAACGTCGCAGATAGGAAAATAAGGAGTTTTTGTTTAAATGACCTTATCCTACAAAAAATAACTGAAATTCTGCTGGTTATTTAGTATGCAATTTTATGCATGTAGTTTGGAAAACAATAAGTTGTGCGTATACCTACTTGCGAATCCGTGTTTTACAAGGCACATACAATATATGTATAAGTTTGTGTACCCAGGCCCCTTAGGTGGTAAATAGTGGAAATAAATCGAGGTATTTCGCGGATTGAATTTGACCTCAAACAACCTCAAATCACATATCTACAAATTTAAATCGACTTTACTTGACAACACCTCGGCTACTGATATATGTACGAACTATGAAGATACAAGTTCCCCAAATTTGTAACGAAATTTTGTACGAAAAAATAGAATTTTGTGGATGGATATATTTTGACTATACGAGAGAATCAGTACGATTACGAATCGTATATCGAAAATCGTGTGCATGCGAATTAAGCTTAAGGCTGCGCAGGTAACAAAATATTTAAGGTATCAAATCCCTCCCACAGGCACAGCTCTGTACCTCTGTATGTGCGTCTGAGTTACTGTCCTGTTCACTGATTAGTTGAATTCGTCTGTAGCAGGCCAAAACATCTGCTAATTTGGTAGTATCGTGGTTCACTTGTGGTCACTTGGAAGAACTGCCGCTTCTATAATTATTTTTAGAAAATCAATTTGGTAGCTTCACTAAAAACATGTTTTGATCTAATTTATAAGTTACCAATTCTGATTCTGGTTGACGGTCAAGGATGATAATAAGCAAAAGTTTTAAATGTAACCACAATGGTAGGCACTGGAATTATTGCACTTTCTACACTGACACCAAACACTCCGTAATCTATTTATATATCACATGTAGAGCGTCCCAATGACCGTTTCCACGCAACTGAAATTTACAAAACACGTTCGCAGGCAGGTGTGAGCTAAGACTCACGCTTCAAAGGCCAGTAGCTATGGAGACGATTATCTAATGAATCTTTGCCATCTCAGTGTACATGATTTGCTGTCGTGTGTTGCTTGTTATAGGCCAGTTTCCACAGAAAGCTTGCTTGACTGCTTGATAGTACGGGATATACCATATACCTAGTAACACGTAACACCATAGAACACGGAAGAGATCTGGTTTCAGTTTCTCGGAACACGCTGAACAGGTAACAGCTTCTGAGGATACCTACCACTCGTGTTGGCGAAACGTCAAGCAGCAATTCGCAGCCCAAGATCCAACAGTTCATCGTATTATAGTTTTTTTTGTAACTGAGCGAATTGCGCAGGCAAAGCCTAAATACCGCGGCTGCTATGAAAAGGTTATGTTAGGGGCAGTTTTTTGACGCGGGAATTGAATAAGTCAACACTGGAAGTCTCAATAAGTGCATCTCCTGGCAATCTATTCCAAGCCTTGGACACTTTGAGAACAAAGGTGCGGTCGTACCGCTCAGTTCTTGGTCTATGAAGAACGACTGTGTGAATGAGACGCAGCAGGCCTTGGAGCAGCGAAATTATAGAGGATAGCTCAGAGTAGTAGATTTCGTTAAATACCGGTATAAAGATGGTCACCAACTGCACGACGGCGACGGTGAGAAAAAGGCTGAAGGTAGCGCGTCAAGGTTGGGTCACCAAATAGTCGAATTACCCTTCTCTGGACTGCATCAAGCATGAACAGGGTAGTAGGCAGCAGTCTCCTATCAGATCTCTCAGCAAATTATTGCTGGACAAGTCTGGTTTGGGCTTTATACAGCGTGAGAAGGTTGGATGGTGAGAAGTACTTTCTAGCTCTGAACAGAATATCCGAGCTTCTTTTCAGCAGCCGTTACAATTGATCATGTTTTTTGTAATGTTGACTCCTGAAAGCTTGAATGACTGAGTCCTTATCACCGAATGATTGTTTACTACAATCGGGTGCTCGCTTTGGCTCTCTTTGTTTGAAAGTGTCGTTTTGACAGCGGATCAGCCACTGCCAATCTTATACGTTCGAGCTCGACCACAGACATTGCTCTATTGCTCATGATACCTGCACATCATAGTAAACAACCAGCACAATACCTCAAGTTGGCGGAAATTACACGCGCATCCCCACTTTTGAATGATTTTTTGTAGGGATGGTAACGGTACTTCGATACTTGTACTTCTGCACTAATGTCGACTATTTTTATCCTAGATACTTTTTGATTTCAGGCTGGTATCGATACTTTTGTAGGTGTATCGGTATCGAAAATAATTATATAACTATTGAGGGGTGTAATCAATTACACAAAATTCTCTGTACGAACCAAACGCGCCTATGAGGCTAAAAAATATCGAGTTGGTACCGGTATCGATATTTTCATTTTCGCATCTCTACCCAAACTTCACAGCCGTAAAATCATCCAACCCTCCCAAGGTCAAATTTTCTGGGAACCATTTTTATATAGGAAAACCTCAGAGATATTATGCTGGTTGTTTACTATGCTGTGATACCTGTCTGCAAAGTACTGTTAACGCAAAACTGTGGTTTGGGTTTACAGTGCTAGAGATGTGGAGTAGAAACAATATCGGAGCCAATACCGATCTCTGCGGGACCCTCTGTGCTAGCCAACCTCACAGTTTACGATGGAGCTCAAGGTATTTAGTGGGCTTTTGTTTGACGCATTTCTATATTTCTTTGCTGATCACAAAAAGAATAGCTAGGGGTTTGTAGTTGGTTGGATCAGCTTTGGATCCCTTTCTTGACACCGGCTGGATACAAGCTGCCTTCCAGCCTTTTGGGAAGATGTCGGAGTTGTAAGACGTCCGAATGGGGCGGGTAAATATGAGAGCGAGCTCAGGTACACACTTCTTCGCAACAACAGCGGGAATCATGTCGGGCCCAGTCGCCTTATATCAGGCACGTAACTGTGGTACCTGTCGGACCGTTTTGGTTTTGAATGTTATCTCGCTCGTAGCTTGAAGAACTCTCGATATCGATTGTACATGAACATTGGGAGGGACATTTATAGTGCAATTTGTTGGAAATGACTTGGCGAACACTTCAGCTTTGTCCTTTGAAGCAATTGCGACTGTTCCATCCGCACGTGTGATAGGAGGAAAACTACTCCAGTTCAAAAGGAACGACTGCCTTTGGGATGTTACATTACCTCCTGTTGGATTTTGGCATCGTGATAGCATTTTGCAAGTCGAACAGTGTCATTGTGTTTGTTCCTGGACTCAACATCAGTCTGTCCGTTGTCAATGATGGGGTTCTGAAAGTATATTTGATGAGCCAGCACTTTTTGCCGACAAGCTGTAATACAGGACTTGTTGGGTCCTGGCTTGAATGTTTCGATTGGGTGCGGAACGTACCTATACTTCCATGCTGACATTAATATCCTCTGTGATTTCCAAGCAGGCAGTTGATAGGTACATCTTGTTTCGCAAAGCATCAGGCCTCGCTCCTAGGAAAGCTAGAAAAAAATATCTCAAACCAGTAGCGTAAGTTCAAATTGGTGGCCCCACGCAAGATAGAAATTTTTCGTAGATTTCTTTTCATATTTCGTATATATACAGCGTGAGTCCTAAGTTGATTCTTTTTTAAACTGCATATAGAAGTCTTTGAAATAAACAACTTTTTGAAATCACTTTTTTCCCGAAAGAAAAATAAGCGAGATATAGAATCAAACAAAGTAAGTCTGGACTTGTGTATTAAGACGTACCTAGTCTGTGTATTTAGTTTTTGGCTCGAATTTTTGTCTTATCATTAGGTATTTTACCTGTCAGTTAGTGCACAAGTCACTTTTCACTTTTCGTTTATCGTAGTTAATTCTAAATTGGTAAATCCTAAAACTTGCGTTCATAATAATGTGCCACCTTTAGAGTTTACCAATATAAAATTAACATAGATAAATAGAAAATGACTATATTGCAATATCTGACAGGTGCAATGCCTAATCGATAAGACAAAAATCCGAGCAAAAAACTAAACATAAACAGACTAGGTACGTCTTAATACACAAGCCCAGATTTACATTTTTTATTTTGTATCTCGCTTATTTTTCAGTTTTCTGAAAAAGATTACTTGAAAAATAACTTAGGTCTCACACTGTATATATTAAAGAGAAAATCTTGCGGTAGAGGTCAAAATTTTGAAAAGAAACACGGGTCACTGCGTAAGCCTTCGGCAATGTTTATTGCCATCTTCAGGGCTTTGACGTTGAGGTTTGCTCGCAAAAAATAGCAATATTCATTGAGTCACAGGCTTTCAAATGCAACTGTAAAACAAGAAACGTCAAAAAAATTTTGACTTATTTAACTCGGTGTCTTACACCACACAAGTCACACAAACAACTAACACAACACATAGATATAAAATACATACTAAACAACGACTTTTATATGCTTAAATATCCCGAAAAATCACAAAATCATCGAAATTCGTGGTTTGAAGGCACCCTGGAAGGCACACATTTTTCGATTTAAATTTTTTTAGAAGGTTGTTGATAAGTTTGTATTTTACACCTGTTTGTTGTGTTGTTGTGTGACCTGTGTGATGGAAGACGGAAGACACCGATTCAAATTAGCCAAAACTTTTTTGACGCATGCTGTCTTGCCATATTTTTCCATTTACTGCCATTTAGGGTTTAGTTTAAAATTTACTGTCCCACTTTTTCAATGATAGGTATGGGGATCATAGGTTGAAGTATTATTTGCAAAACATACGAACATACAAAGAAAGAGACCTTTTAATTCAGTAGTTCCTGTTGCACAAGCAATGGCGCTTGAGGACCCTGGACTTCCAAGACTATGGGGCCCCTTAAACCACGGAGCCCCCCGCAGCTGCGCGCCCTGCGGGCCCTTAGTTACGCCACTGTCGCAAACCATCCCAGTCAGCATGGCCGTAATGCCAGATTTTGCGGCTTCGGCGAGCTTCGCTGAAACATCTGTCATGGAAGGAACTTCGACTAAGCCATAATCTGAGTTGTCTAGAGGAGAGTATGGCGATTTTATAAGGGACATGATGTGTCGTCAGAAAAAGATCCACTAGGCTGGTGAAGTATGAGGAGGCACGATGAAAGAAGGTGGGGCCTCTCACTAGTTGTGTCAGTCCATGGCTTCATTGTGAATGTTGAAGTCACCGAAGAGAGTTACCGAGGTTCGAAGACATAGAGTTACTGTTTAGGAAGTTAATGTTGTTGGACAGGTAATCCGGAAGACCCGTCCAGTTGTTGTTCGAAGCTGAACAATAGAGGCAGTAGGAATAACTTGGAAAATAGTTTGACGTTCAGCTTAAGCCAGTATCGGATTCTAGAGCAGATTGCTACGTACAAAGGTCAGTACTTCTTAATTTTTTCCCAGGCAGGGATGACACTCGAGTTTAGAAATTTTAAATAACTCATGGCGCCCATTTGGATATATATTTGTTTACACCAGAAATAGCTTAGCGGGTCTATTAGACAACAACATTGATGGACAGCATTGATATTGCTGTTGATCTCGCAGTAGTTTGTGAATGATAGCATGATGTCGACAATGTTCCCCCGAGGACACCCTCACGTATCCAGGATTTGGTTTGGGGGGGGGGGGGGGGTCCAGATTGTGGGTGTCACTTGCTTGACCTTTCGGGGTGGTCCAGATTAGAGTTGCAACCTTAAATTTCCTCTCGTCCGGGGGGGTGGGGGAGAGATGCAAAAATTTGTGGATTCCATTTTTCAGACGGCATTATATAACGTTTCGGGCAGGGGTCCGGACCCCCTGGACCCCCCTCTAAATACGTGCCTGCTCTTCCTGGATATTTTGAATGGGGAGGGACTGGACAAGGTCTTTGCACTGGAGGTGGACGAAAGCGGGGGTGGTACCACCCGGTGCGATGAAGATCAACGAGGGACACCGCCTAAAAATCTACCACTATTGCTAGATGATAGATTAATTGAAATATCGATAGGTACTAAAAAAACTTTATAGGTGTAAACAACAACTTATCTCACTTTTCAAATTCCAAACGAATCCGTGCGGATAAAAAACGATTGCCCTGAGCACTAGCCTATTACGCTAAATCGATAATCCCCTTTCAGTGTGCCGATATCGTTTGATGTGCGATGTCTACCTGTACACCGTCCATTTAGCGTTTGTCACACGTGACGTGGCAAAGGGAGCTTAAGGAATGTTGCGGTTCCTGATACAAGCGACAAAGGATATACAGTGTGTCCCAGGTGAAATTTGCTACCCACCTTATCTCTGAAATAATAAAAGAAAATAAAAATCGCCGTGACACGTCGGCGTCGATTTCTATTTCAAAGGGGAACTCTTACACCGAATACGTCATTATTGTGCCATCAACCCCATCACCCCTAGCAACCCCTATTTCAAAATTTTAAATGACCATACTTGAGATACATCATTTTGAAGGGAATTTATTTTCAAATCCAGCAGTGTAATCGGATTGAAGATTGATTCCATATTATGGAAGTTAATGAAAAATATGGTGATTATCAAAATGAAGTATTATTTTCGTTACCTGATACATTATCTTAGGAAAGCTTCCAAATGGAAGTCTTTTTGTTCCATACAGACGTACCTACAGGTGATATTCAAAATGTCTTCGCGACCACAAAGGTAACTTGATCATCTCGAAATAATCGTAAACCTCATAACCACTCACCTACTTAAAAACGACGATAACTTACGTGAAGGTTAGTGCCGAGAATTGTGCGAAGATATTTTGAATATCATTTGTACATCTGTATCGAACAAAATGGCTCCCATTTGGAACCTTTGTTGCAATAATATTTAATAATAAATTTAATGAAAATAATACTTCATTTTGATAATTACCATATTTTTTATTAACACCCATAATTGTGGATCAATGTCATTAATCAAAAATCATGTATTACAAGTATGGTGGACTTGTTTAAGATTTAGCAATACGGGTTGTTGTTGGTGAGGGGTTCAGTAGCGTAACTTCAAATTCCCAAGATACTTACCGCCCCCCCCCCACAAGAAACTTTCCGTGGCCTCTTTTTTCATAATATCTTATGTATATACACAGGGTGAGCTCTTTTTTTAAACTGTGAATAGAGGTCGTTAAAACAAACAACTTTTTCAAATAACTTTTATCCGAAAACTGCAAAATGGAAATACAAATACCCCTTTTTTTTTAAACTCCTACACCTCTGACTTTGTTACAAATAGAAATAATATCATTCAATGCTTGATGCTTTTTAAAACAAAAAAGTGTTCTTCCTTTTTTTTTTCATGTAGGACTACTGTTTTATGTAGACCCACTGGCAGCAAATAATATGCAAGTAGGTTGATTTATTTTTGACGTTTTCACCAATTTAATACTTCTGTATCACTAGGTTAAAGCAACTCTGACTTACGTTTTATTTATGGATTTTGTGATGGAAATTTAGCAGGAGTTCGAGGATACCACAGACAGCTTTTTATCAGATGACAGCTACATCGTAATGTTTTCTCAAATAATGTGCAAGATCTGTTTGTTTATCAGGGTTTGAGAGTCATTCCTATAAATCCTAATCATTACAATAAAAATTTATACCCTAAGAAGAAACAATCGAATATACTGCGTGAATTTGATGGAGATCCGTCAGATCCGAGAAATCAAAGAAAGGTAAGTCGAACCACCGAAACTTCTAAAACCACCATTTTAAGAGTATTAAAACGGGGTCACCGATATCCTTTTCATTTACAAAGCATCCACGGCTTACATCCAGAGATGAAGAACAGAAGATAGTAGAGAGTTTAGGCAAGATCACGATTTATTAAAGAATATACTGTGGGCCGACGAATAATGTCTTACTCGACGTGCGATTGTAAATTTCCATAATCCATAATCAAATCCCCATCAAACTAGACCACGAAAGTTTCAACATGAATTGGCTGGAACTCAAAAATGGTAACCTCTTATGTACTTCCACAGCGATTGAGTTCTAGAAACTTACATTGATTGGAAGTTGTATGACATACTATTCCTAACAATTACTAACATTGTGTGAGAAAATCGGCAAAGATCTCGGAAAGAGATATCATCGTAAGAAAACAAACGCAAGACTACTTTTCGTGTTTATTTTAAAATGCATGGATCATCGAACGATGTTATTGTTATTTGTAACAAACTCAGTGGAGTAGGAGTTCAGCCATACCCCCATTACTGGTTTGTGTAGTCTATCATCGTAATCCCTATAGATTATGGAGGATCTTTAGCTTATACAGTGTGCCAAATTTCAAATTTTTCTATGCAATGGTTCAGGAAATATTCAAAATAATATTAATTTTTTTAACACCCCATATCACAAAAACGAAGCTGTCCCAGGTTTAAGTGTATTGGGAAATTGTCATTATTTTAATATAATCTATATCCTGAAGTTATACCATTATAAAGTGGACCACCCTGTATAGTAGGAAAAAAATTTTTGTCGGTAACATGTTATTAGGTACCAGAAATTACACGTAAATCTTCTTAATTTATAAGAACTATTACAAATTACCAGTACTCACTCTACTGACTGTCGAACTCCTTGAAACACTCTAGGAAAACAGGGAGAGTCCTGAAAAAGTATAAACTTTTTTGTGTATAGAAGTCGTTAAAATAAACAACTTTTTCAAATAACTAGGCAGTTTTCGTTACTTACAAAGTGATGTTCCGTTTAACGCTATTTGACAACTTTGACATTTGTATTTCGTTTTACGTATATCGTAACCGCTAAATGCCGGTATTGTACGGACGATAGCCATAGCGATTAACGAAGCAACACGCATGCGCAGCACGAATAAAAATTAGATCATATTGTTAATTATTTTGATAGGGCGGTCATTGATCGTCCAAAGAATGGCTCTAGGTCAGCTAACCTGTTGGGGTAGTTCAATCTCCTGAGCAAAATACAAAGCGCCTCTTGCCCAGAAACCTTATGTTGGCTGTCTGTCATCTGGAATTCTGAGTGCTTGTACCAATCTCGGAAGATGCCGTTTTTCGAAGCGGAAATTCACTTTACACTCCTGTTCCGAGAGCATATCTAAGTTGAATCTCCCGTAAAGGTCGGCTCTGTATTTGATGTTGTTGTTGTCAAATACTTCCAACAAGATCGCATCTTCAGAATCTGGACTGGAGTCCAATAAAATCAACTCGTCCATTATTTTAGGACAAACTACAGCGAACACTATTGAATTATGATTTTCTTTCAAACAACAACCTTTACATACTCATCTGTTATTTTGACGTTATGGTGTCAAAGTTGTAGCTCAAAATAAGGTTAGGGGCATCTTACAGTGGTGTCTTGCTCCGAAAACTATTTATTTATCTGTCAAATAGCAGTTTTGACAACGCATTTGTTAACCGTAGCGGTAAGATTAATTAAGAACAACGAAAAGTACCTATTCTTTTCCGAAAAGTTATGGTCTGTGGAATAGATCGCTATGACAACGTTGAACCTCCACATCTCTCATAACCTCTCTTAACTCGCGATGGATAGTTGCCGCAAGTGGTAACTCTCGCTTTACGTGCTACTATGTGTGCATCCACTTGAAATAAGGTAAGATATACATATAAATTGCCCTCTTACCTCACCGCTTACCTCTTGCTTCGTCGCTGTACTATGTTTGTATCTTTATTGAGTTTCACCTAGTAATTAGCCGATTTCACAATATATTGCATTAGTGAAAACTAAGGGCTTTAGGTAGTCTTATAGAAAATGACCTCTTAGACTTACGTTAAGGGGTGGAACTCGCCATACTGGCGAGCAACCAGATTTAAAAAAGCTGGTTTCTTTCAAATGTTTACATTTTTATTAAAGCTTAATCTCAAAAAGATTTCCAATATATGGCGAGAAGACCTGTGTAGAAAAGACTGCTGCTCTGTCACGGAGGCTGTTGCAAACAGCCCCCAGCTTGACATGACCTCCGATGTCATGACCAGGGAGGTGGTCTTCTACAGATAAATTCATGTGTACAGTTCATCTCCACTCCAGCGAAGAGTGGAGGGAACGACTAAACCCTTCTCAGGAAAAAGATACCTCGTCTGGTACACAGGTTGCTCTCAAGAAGAAGGTTTATCCATCTATGGGGTGTACAGCAAGTCTCCCACGACGGCGCTCTGGGTTAACCTTGGACAATACTGTTCAGTCTTCCAAAATATGTGGCATCTCGGCTCGTGGAAAGCTGGGCCTTGATAGACAGGATTGTTGTGATCCTCTCAGACATTCAAGGCCTTAGACTACGGGGAGATTACATTAAAACGGATATGGGACTATTTCAACATTCAGTCTACTAGCTTCACGCAACTCTGTACACCTCGGCTTGGTACCAGGCCACGAAGGCGGCAATGAGTGTGCAGCAGCTTGCAAGGAGAAAACGGGGAAAAATGAAGTCAAATTGATTGGCTCAGTACTTCCCACACATTACGGTGATACCAGTTTATTATTTTCCCATAGCATGAAACTATAGTCTGAGATCCCCTTGTAACCAAATCATCGCCCGTCCGACCAAAAAAAGTGTGTTATCCCGCTAGGCCTTCCGTTCACAGGTCAATTGATAACCTATTATGAATACAAAAAAATTAAGTTTTATGACTCCCCACCCCCCAACTACCCCAATTTCACTCCCACCCCCCTAAAATGCTCAAAAACAAAGTTTGAGCTGTTCCTATATTTTTAGTTTTTCTATTATCGCTGCGCCGCCACTGACACGATTTCTAAAATCCAGAAACGTTTTCCATCCTTGGCACCATAATACATTGGCAAAGCTTCATTAGAATCAATTTCATAATTTCCACATTACCCAATATAGGACGATCTAAAGCAATATTCGTATGTATGCGTCTAACAGCCACTTCGTTTCTGTAGTAAGCAAGGCAGTGTTTGAATGGGAAAAAGGAAAAATATCAAATATGTCTCAAACTTCGTTTTTAGGTGTTTTAGGGGTTCCTGGCCATTTTCAACTTTTTTTGGGTGGGGGTGAAATTGGGGTGGTTGGGGGTGGGGGGTTGAAAAGCTCAAAAATTTGCTGTATTCATAATAGGCTGTCCATTCATCTGTAAAAGAAAGACCTAGCGGCATAATACCCTTTTTAGGTCCATCGAAACATTGCCTTGCATTTTGCAGAAACCAAGCGAATTTTCTGATGTATACATACAAACGAGTATTGCTTTAGATCGTTCTACATTGTATAACGTGAAATTGATTTTAATGAAATTCAGACACAGTATTATTTCCGTAGCGAGGGTGGAAAATGTGTACGGTTTATAGAAATCGTGTCACTGGCGGCGCAGCAATAATAAAAAGGCTAAAAGTATAAAAACAGATCAAACTTCGTTATGCATTTTAGGGGGTCCTGATCGTTTTCTACTTTTTTTTGGGTGCGGGTGAATGTGGGGTGGTTGGGGGGCGGAGACAGTGGGGTTGTAAAACTGAAAGAATTTTTGTACTCATAATAGGCTGTCCATTGACCTGTGAAAGAAAGACCTAGTGACATAATTTACTTTTTTAGATCCATCCGAGCATTGCCTTGCCTATTACTGAAACCAAGGGACTTTTCTGATATATACATACGAATATTGCTTTTTATCGTTCTGTATTGTGTAACCTGAAATTGATTCGTGGCGAGGATGGAAAACAAGCAAAGAACTGAAAATATAAAAACAGCTCAAATTTGGTTTTTAGGTGATTTGGAAGTTCCTGATCGCTTCGATTCGTCCAGTAGAGGCTTGCAGAATAAAAACTGTGTCGTCTCACTTCTTACCATGAAAAAACTATTTACGAGTGTTGTTGTGTTGGATGTTTGCGGAAAGCGGATGATTTGTTTGCAAGGGGATCTCAAGTCTGAGATCTCGTTTGGACAGATAGCGAAATGTCTAATTATTTCGGCCTCGGGCCGAATTCGGCATCTACCTCCAACATATATACCATTAAATTTTTAAACGTCTTCGTGTCACAATAAACGTCCGTCAAAGCCGCTACGATTCGTCAATTCTTGGCAGAGCGGTCCGGTGGACCTTTGCTCTTAGTTACAGTCTTGTCGGTCGGTCAGTCTGTCAGGACTGGTTACCCAGATACCAGACAATGTCATGGAGAATTAAGAGAAGAAAAAGAAAGGAAAGATGAGAAGAGCAAAGAGGAGGAAGTTCGTCGGTTGGAGGGTATAGCTTGACATAGTCGAATTGATTTCGATAATCTTTGAGTTAACCAAAAGGGTTAATTTTGAGATTTGATATCCAAACGGGTAAAAATTTAGTTGTCTTTAAAATTACACGATTTAATTTTGATCACAGTGCGAGCCGCTGCCTTGTCTGCTTGCGAACTTGCTCGACTGTGCAGTCCACTGATACGCGCAACAGAGGGTTGCTGTATGATTCCGCTTGACTAAAACCTAAACATTTACAGGAAAAATCTCCTGCAGGGCTCGTGTGGCGCTTATCAGGGGACTAATTATCAGCTGCAAGGATTTGAGCGTTGTTGCAAAGTCCACGCTTTAAGCAGTCGAAGGTGAGCTCGAAGCAGCAGGTGAAGTCAAGGTTGCATCCTTGGCGGCGTCGGCGTATGACTTTGCTCGCTTTTGTGCGATGATCTGCAGATTCCTTCTAGGCGTAAATCTACAGGTGGGACTATTTGCTGGGTGATCACCACCACAGTTCGCACATTTGAGCACCTCTTGTTCTGTTTGAGGGCACAGATGTGTCATGCGGTCTTGGGCACATTTCAGGCACTTTGGTGAAGCAGTACAATAGGACTGAGCGTGTCCATACTTCTGACAGCGGTGGCACTGATTTATCAATCGAGAGTTCTTTTGAACCTCGACTCTGATGGACAGTCCCAGAAATTCATGTTCATTAAACACTTGCTGGGATTTTTCAGTCTTCGGCAGAATCACCACTACCAAAGGCATGGGCACGCCGCCATTGCGCTTCAGGCGAATTATGTGGTGGGGAGCATAACCCTTCTGTTCGAGCTCCCCTTTGACTCTCAGTAGTTGATGTTGGGATGCCTCGATGACGGCATGGATGTTTCGTTCAGAGGGCAGAGGAAATATATGATGAAGAATATTTTCCTCTTTGAAAAGACGAATTATCTTCCGATAATCATCCTCGCTTTTGGGTATAATGCGTATCCCAGCATTAACAGCTATTGCACGGACAACCTTTATGCCAAGGCTAATAAAAGAATAGTTAACATCTCGTCGCATCTCTCAATACAACAGGGGCAACTCGGCCTTGGCGAGACTGAGGAGCCTGTGTATGAAGAGCTACTTGAGATGGGGAATGAACTATGTTGCTGCCAGTCTATGGAGTAGCCGGTGATCGTGACAAAGGCATGTCAGCCTGTTTTGAGGCTAGCGTTGGTGCACCTATTGACTGGCTGGCAGAAATGGAAGGATCAGACACAGGCGGTATTATGCCGATTGAAGATGCGTTATTTGGGGATTTGTGTTGTTGTAAAGGAGGAAATTCGTCCATTTTACTAATAGTTCGGTTTTTGCGTTGTCGAACGGGAATGGAATTATCATCCTGTATATCGTCCTCAGTCTCCGTTAGTGAGTCAGTAGTGGGCGTGTCATGTCTACGCTTTGACATTTTAGAAGATCTGTCATTATTGGGAATAAATTTGTTTAGCATATTGGATAGATTAAAAACCTGGGTATTCAGTGATTCAATGCAGTCCGTTACTCGATTTATCTGCTCTGCCTGGTCCTTGATCTGCGCTGCCTGGTTCGCTATAATCTGGAGCAGCTCATCCTGTTGACGCCCTTTCTCCGTCGCTGTCAGTGCCTCGCGATGCTCTTCTGATGTATTACGAATTGTTTCCCTTCTGGGGTCGAAATATACATTGCCTCCACTCGTGGCCATGGAGGGGCCACCAAGTGACCCCCCTCCTTCTCCATATTAGCTGCGGCTTTTAACTGGATGTATTCTAAAAATTTGTCGCGGTCAAATTCTGACACTTCTGTCAGTTACCTGTATACAGGCAGGTGCGTATACAGGCAGGTGCAATCAAAGCAGCATTGACGTCAACGAAAAAAAAAAACTTGCAGCTAGGAAATATTGCTACATAATGCCCCTCAAGATTGAGAAGAAAGACTTGTAGGTATGTCTGTTTTTGTATAAAATACCAATTTGCCTGCAATGTTCTAAGAACTGTTGCCAGACTTGTTGTTTGACACAATGATCAAAATTATGATTTTTTACCTAGTGCACGAATTCTCTGTATCAGTTCCTATTCTGTTGTAGTTTGAGTTACAAAACTTTAATTCTTCACGATTGACCAATTTTCGAGAGACTTATTGAATTTTGAACTTGATTGATATTTATAAATAGGTTTTTTATTATTTGTTTTATTTAAGAATTACCAAAACATGCATGATTTCCAATAAAGCCTCAAAATGTGAACAACAGCACAAGTTTCATTGTCAAAAAGTATAAACTTTAAAAAATGACTTTAGACTTTGACTTTGGATGACTCCGTGTCATCATTAAGGGGCCTGGGTAAACACATTTATACATAATATGTATTTGCCATGTAAAACACGGATTCCCATCTTGAAGAGAACTCATCACTTGTTTTTGAAACTTCATACACAGTATTTCAGAAGGTGGTAGTTAGGACCTTAATAAATTACATTTTAGGGCAATTTTATCAAAACAGTTTTTAGTGTGCAAAAAACTCGCAGTGCAAAATTATATATTCTTCAACTGACTGTAAATTAAACAACCAAACACGATATTAAAACAAGGCCACAGAAGTGACATAGCGCAAGCTTTCTTCTTCAATTTGCTTTTTGAATCGTTACTGTAAGTTTCAAGGTAACGTCAGGAGCTTCGAAATGCGAACTTTATTATTATGGCGACCTTTGGACCTTATCTTTGGACTTTTGAACTTACCTCCCTTCATCTTAGACACATATACTAGGGAAAGGTAACAGGAGGCCACGCCTCCTCGCTAACACGGGACTACGTATTTTCTTGGATTCTCAATTTCACGCGCTATACGCTAGACCCTTAATGTTACAGAAAGCAATGTCACCAGTCACGGGTTAATAAATACTCCATTTAAGACACTTGGGTTTGTAAGTGCAATAAAACACAAACAATCAGCTACACAAACTATTTATTTACACTTACATACTTGACGTTTTATAGAACGGATGTCTTTTAGTTATCCATGTAAGGTTATACGTTACTATGGATGCTGTAGTTGATGAACAGAGTTGCGACGACGTTAGTAACCACAAAATAACGAATTATTGAAATGAATGTGTTGTTATTTAAAATTTAAATATCTTGTCATGTAAACGTTTTAGAGTAATTTATATTACGAAAATGTATGTGTGCATTCACACTATTAAACTTATGTCTAACCTACTTCAACATAAAACACCAAACATACATTGAAACTGTATGTTTTTGGTAAGGTGATTCGAAATATTGTAAAGGACGAGACACATTTCTATATTGTGCTTTGTGACACATCTACAATATAAATTTATTTGACAAGTGTGCCTCATTTTTGTTCAGTATACAAATATGTAATAACTATAGATAGGAATTCACCTGGAAAATGCATATTTTATTTATATTAGGTATAGTATAGCGAGAACTTGCATCCACAGTAAAGTGTAACCTATGATGTTGAAACGAATCTGAAAGTATTACACAATATCTACAGGTGAGGTGAGAGATTGGAGATTATACAATATAAGAAGGCACCGCTGAAAGAAGACGGGGTAAATACACAATATAAATGTCGCGCTAAAAACAGCCTGATATACTTCTGCCTTTTTTTTGTACAAGCACGAATGACCTAGTCTTGGTTGTTATATACACAGAAGGATGTAATTGGATTAAGCTTCGATATCTGAGCATTTATCATTTTGATATATGTGGTAGTGTGAAATTTATGTATGTCAGTCACCTACACAGAGAAAAAAGAGTGGATGACTCAATGAATTGAATACACCTCTGCAAAAATTTTATTAGTGACTGGATTAGCACTGAGTTTACTCGAAGTATAATGACTGAAGGGTGTAAGCATTCTTGTTTAATTTTCAAAGCCTGGCAAACTGTTATAACTGTTTTTTTGATTATTTTTTTAGTAATATTTTGATAAGTTTACACAGGATGATCAAACTACATATGTCACATGTGATATTTTGAACATAACTTTCCAGTACCTTTTTAAAACTAAGGTTACAGATATTTACATCGTAGAGTTTCGAGAGACGTACATTTTGTTGTTATATTAGGTCTGTTTTTACAGAGAATCACAAACCAGTCAGAGCCAATCAGTATTCCCCATTGCAGTTGTCAAACTATTTCTGACTAGTACTGGCCAATCAAATTGACGCTGACTAGTTTGTGATTGCTGTAAAAACAGACCTATTTATTGTAAGTTTTTGTCTGTTTCCAGTTATAGCAGACTATCAGGAACATTGTTATATTAACCGACTATTTAGTGTTGGATTCACCACCTAATAATAAGCATACCTTATGTACCGTACTTTTGTTGTTATTATACACCGTAATGAAGTACTAAAATAGGCAAGAAAATTTTTTAACAGATTTCAATAGCAGTAAGTGCATATCTAACGAACTAATGCTTTGTGGATACATTCGTTACGTCAAAATCGAAACACATGAATATTAAGAAATAGGTTGTCAACATGGAGATCAAGAGAACATAACACATACACAGGTCTAGACTCATGTACCTTTTTTAATGTAAAGCAGTCATATGTAGAGCCAAAATATGCATACATCCAATCAATTGTGACTGGCCTGCTTCGTTTTGTTTCAGTACTAGAACTAGGAAAGTAGATCACGTTGACAGTATAAAAAGAGTTCTCTTTAGGTACCTACCTACCTGTAACATCTTTTTTAACCGTGGGTGGGTGTGGCTGTAAAAAAAGTTATGCGATTGCCTCAATACAGTTGTGGATGCCTAAATTCGTTGGTTTAACTGGAAACCAGTGAGCGGATGCCCTGACTAGGATAAAGGCCAAGCGCTCTTGCACTGGTTCTGAACCTATATGCTAGGCATTAACATTGAGCTTTGGATAAGTGGGGTACAATCACCTAGCGAAGGCTTTGTTTTTTATGGTCAGCCTCCCGCAAAGGCTCAAAACCTATGGCGCTGTACAAGCGCTGCGAGAGGATAACTTAGTGTTTGTGCACGTTAGATTTGAAACGCTGCAGGATGTCGCCGGCGCCGTCGGGAAACAAATTCCCGGCAGCTCATCCACACGGTCGAAGTTCTCCAAAAGAAGGAATGCTGGAGGAAAGTGATTCAGGTAGCAGGGACCTCGACCAAAGGCCGTCCGAACGAGGATGTGTTCCTCGTTCGGACGGCCTTTGGTGTTATTCTCCGGTAGAGCTCACTTGAACATCTTCCGTGATAGAATCTGTAAATCAAATCAGCCACCCTTATTCGATGTCCTAACTGTGAAGGCCTTTTGTGAGGTTAGACGTATCGATTAGTCTAATAATTGCTCTCTTCTGATAGCGTCTAGAAGCTTTAGAGAGTGCTTCGGAGTGCATCCCCACACATGGGAGCAATACTCTAACGATGGTCGGACCTGTGCCTTGTAAGCAGCAGGAGTTGATCCGGTGTATACAGCTTCCTACAGCGCAACAAAATTCCAAGCCTTTGGGATGCCGTTTTAGCAATACTGACAACGTGGCCGTGCCAGGACATGTTATTGTCGATGTCTTTCTCCAGAGGGTAGAAGGATATAACTGTAGATAAGCAAAAAGGTTTATACCAGGTCCGAAAAAAGTAGATGATCACTAAACATTATGGTGGGGATTTGGTGGTTCTCGCAGGTCATTACTGGCTGAGCAGATATTTATAACACATGAAAGCAGCAAAAGTCCTCTTCTAATTCAGAGGCTGGGAAGAAGACAAAACTTTCGTACTTGCCCGACTTTGCTTCCCCATCACTGCTACTACTGAAATAAAAATAATAATAAAAAAATAATTACGTTACCTTCGACGAATGCTGTTCGATTGGCTCAAAATATTTTTTGTTGATTTCTCCTGGAGTTTTAGTGCCTGTTAAATGTTAAATACAGTTAAAATATTTTGTTTGAAAAGCAGTTATTGAAAAATATAATACATTTGTCAGTCTATCAGTACTTCCACAAATGTCCACCACAGAAAGTGATAATGGTATTTCAGGGATCAGGGATAACAACCGAAACGAAAAAGCTTACTTCATACTTCAAGTGTAAATACAATCACTAATAAAGTTTTTACTCAGTACCAAAGCTATAGTGAGCCACTCCTTATATACTTTCTTACTTGAGAAGTGTTGTTCGTAGACGAAATAATGTCAAAAGTTGTTCAACATATTTGCAACATATCTACTAGTACTTATCTATTATTTTTACTTTATATACAGCGCATTCAATTTGAGACCATATACCAAAGTTGCATTTTAAAAAGTGTATCGTTTGATTGCGTATTTGCTTAGGCCTGTTTAATAGAAAAACATTGATGTAAGAAAATATTTGTTTGTGGTTGTTAAAAAAATTTGGTAATGATGTGACCGTTATAATCAAATAAATGATAAAAAAGTACTATGATACTTTAGCACAGACGGCACTTTCTCATCGAAGGTAGTGTTGGGATCAATGATTTAAGTCTCACGAATCACTATCTCCATACAGATATATTTTTCCCATTTTGTGAAGTGTGGTTAGATAGTTAATAGAACTATTGGAGCCGGTGTCTTTTAATAATAAAATAGAAAAGCACAGTTTTAATAAAGAAAACTTGTCAGATTGCAGTGCTCTGTTCTCTCTGAAGCGTAAGCTATTTTCAGTTCATCTTTAGTTTTAGTTTTAAAGACAATATGAACCGAATACGTTATTATGCTTGATATTGCTTATCGTTTACATTTTTAATCCACGCATACTGCAATTCTTACCTTTTTAAGGATTTATTCGGTTATCATGGTGATTATGGAATTATGTACGTACACCTATCACTCGGACATGTTTGACCACAAAATACAAATCCATAAATCAGCAGACGAAACTTACATTCATGATAAGCAACTAATGACTCATATTTATGATTACATGTTTTAATTAAAAGTACATAATTATACAACAAAAAAATACTCAGTGTGTCGCGACCATAAGTTTGATGGTCTTAAAATAAATTCTGAAGTTCTGATAACACTCATTTTCCGTCCATAACACCTATTGTGGGTTACTTGACATATCGGTATATCCAGGCGAAACTGTGAACTTCCTGGCTAGAATAAGGAACAAAAGCTACTGCACCAGCTCTAAACCCATTCTAGCATTAGGCTGCGTTTCCTCCAGAGACTTGCTAGGAAAATGAGCGCAGCGAGGGTGTGTAGCGGGCTGTTTTCAGATTTTTCTTTTTGCTCGCCTTCATCCACAGCACACATCTCTCGCAACACATCTCTCGAAACGTATTTCTAGCACACATCCATTGCCAATACGCCTTGTTTTGTACGTACAAAGGTACAGAAACCTCGCTCCGCTAAGCCGTTTCCACCAGAGATGTGCTGAGCGAGGTAATTCAAGCGATTCTATTGATTCGCTAAAAACACATTCCTCGAAACATATCCTCGCACATCTCTGGTGGAAACGCAGCCTTACTAGCTGCCAGGTCAATGTTGCCCTAAATCAGGGGCGGATTTAGGATTGCGTCTAGGGGGAGGGGCGGACACGCTATAATTTCTGAAGAGCAAAAAAAAGCTCTCCAAGCAAATATTCCATGTTTACACTTTCCACTACAGCCCCAGGGGGGGGTGGACCAGTGCTGCCGCGGTCCGAAGAGCAAAAGAAAAGGTAACTTTCGGTATTTATATAAATGTTATATGCTTCCGTGAAGCTCTAGCGGGGCCTACGCCCCCCTCTAAATCCGCCACTGCCCTAGATAAATGGATTTATAATGCGCTGATGAAAGCTTTATTAGAGAGAGAGAGAGAGATGATTGCAAGTAAGCAAAAAGTTTGTATCCGGTGTTTTAAGTGGATTAGATTTTTACGGCATTATACAGGGTGAGTCGGGAGGAACACACCAAACTCTAGAAGTGTTGATGCATAAAAATAATGTAAATAAACTCATATGTTCTTATCCGATTCTCATTTGTTTTCAAGTTATAGGGCAATCAAAAATGTTTATTTGTCTTTCCACATATCTGAATTTTTCATAATCAAAGTATGCCATGTTTGAGGCTCAAAGCATTTTATAACTCTGATATTTTGAAGAAGTGTCAGTGTACAGTGACAGTAATTGGACGTTTATGATTATGTGTTGCAAAAAGCCAGATACACGCGATGCTCCAATTCGATGAATTAAGAATACTGCAGCTCATATAAGAAGAAAGAATCAATTGAAGAGGAAAGAATCAATTGGGAGAGGAATAAGCGATCTTCTCAGACGAAGCAGCAAATGTTTAGAGATCAGTGGCGGTATTTTTGAACATTTATTAAAAGAACGGTGTTGTGTGAACTTTGTTTATTTATTATTAGCTATAACTCGAAAACAAATGAGAATCTGGTAAGAACATATGGGGGTTTTTACATTATTTTCGCGTGTATAATGCACTCCTAGAGTTTGGTGCGTTCCCCCCGACTCACCCTGTACAACGTTTCATATACGTGCCTGACTTGAAAACGTATTAATTCAAAAATAATGGAATACCAATTATTATTTGGAGGAGGGGGGGGGGGGAAATACGCCCCATTATCCCCCTTATCGAGGCCCTTGGGCAGATGTGCTGTGTATCTCAACCTTGGGGTTCTGATGTTTGTCATGACGTAGTTTCATTATACTCAGTAAACTGGTCTCGGACATAGTGACATTCACCAAGAGATCTGATAGATTCGACAAGGTTTTCAAGGCGGCCTTGAAGGCTTTTGGGGTTGGTTCCATGCGGTTGGCAACTACTTGCCTGGCTTCGCCTCCCATAATTACTGTACTACTTCCATATAGGCCGCTATTAACTGATAATTTTGGACTTATAAAGCTCCCAATTGATTTTTATTTCATTCAAGAACATGCATAACGTAACATAAGCACTTGGTGTTTGTTAAATATAAAAACAATAAACAAACACTATACGAAGATATATAACAGGTCTCAGAAGGTTTATCACCATAAGTTTTGCTATTACCTTTGCTGTTACCCAGAAGGTACCTCCATGGCATTATCTAGTTTGCTGATGCCATCCAGCACTGTATTTTGAGTATTCTATGGAATATTGCTTAATAAAATTATACTGATTTATCTTTAGATATAACTAATTTCTGGATACAAAGATACAATCAGGCAACGAGTTTATATCATATTTTAGTCGAAAACTTTTATGCATCATTAGTTGAATTCATAATGAGGTTTTAAATTAATGAAAAAAATATTAAAAGTAATTACAGCCTGACAAGTGTAGCAAGAGACTTGGGAAGGGAATTTCGCCGCTGTCTCACACGCACACGTTATTTCATATCCTCTCGTTTCTGGCTATCCTTGTCTATTTCATATTTCTCACGGCTCTTGTCACACATGTCAGCCTTGTACAAGCTTGTCTATATCAACGTTAAATCTTCAGACTTCCATCACCACTGCTCAACAAGCAGTCGTTTATTAAATTTCACACCACTGTGTCGGTGACTAAATAGTGTAATATAATATATGGGTACCAGTTGTGTCTGTGTATAACTTTTCATTGCCTCTTGGTACATACAATAATTAAAGTAAAGCTTTTGCGGAAAGAAAATGATAAACTTTTAGGAACAATAATTTATAGACGTCCATTATTTCTGTATTATATATCATCTAAGCATGTACAACTTCATTAACAGACAAATAAAAAAAAATGGAAAGATATTGTTTATGTCTTCAGTTACTACTAATTAACTTCTTTCAAAAAAGTAAACATCTTGGCGAATTACACTCCAACGTATATGTACAACCTTTACCTCTAAATTGCTATATTAATTTATTGCCCATGGACATATCTATCATTTATATTGCTATCAACTCAGGAATACATAGTGGTAGATATAATTTCCGACGCACCGACACAAAATATTTAACTTGTATGAGTAAGAAATATAACAAGATCCTGTGTCAAATAATATTTTATTTACTTACATCAACGGTACAAGTTACCAGACTTACTACTTAAGGAATCTCCAAAAAGCTTTGGATCGCCAACATTTTGGTCAGTGTCACGAGATGAAAAAATGAGCATGTTGCGTTTTAAAAAAATAACCTGGAAGTATTAAGGTATAACAGCATCTGCAAATAACTCCTGGTTTATGGCTATTATTCACTATGGTGGTATTTTACTTTCTCATTTTTCTAATCAACAGTTGCTCCATTACGGCAACAAGATATTAATTGATACCGTAACGATTTGTTCATTTTTCCTTGTTTGTGACTCATAATACAGATAATTTTCCCAGTCCTACTTCGGAAGTTGTCAGTTCCACGTCAGTAGCTTAATCAATATCAATCTGATTCTCTGTTTACATGCTAAAATTATAGAATTTTACGAAAACGGCGGTATGAATATTTTATCAATTATAAACAATCCATAAAATACTTGACATATGTAACCTTAGTTCAGTTAATAACCAGTAACCCCTATATTCAATTTACAAGATAATGGTTTCAAGAAGAATACATTCTAAACAAATAAAGAACACAAAAATCTATTAGTTTCTTGGAATCGATGACGTGATTTCCATTACTAACAAATTGATTAAAAATTTAAAGTTGATTTAATTATTCACTCTTGATGTCAAGAATGTCAGTTTATACAGGGTGTTCTATAATGAATGGAAAATACTTTAGGAAAAGGCTGTACAGCATTTTTAACAAAAAAAGGTCTTATAAAGTAGGGTCCGATTTTCAACTGTTTTCGAGTTAAATTGATTTTTACAGATTTTCGTTAAAATGTAGACCTCCAAACGAAAACCCTAATAAAACAAAATTTTATTATTGTCGGATTTTAGTGTTTTTGGTATTAGTCTTTAGAAAATATGCTATCAAGTCATTATCGATTGAAAGAAAGTGACAATGTATCAAACACTTTGCGAGAGTGTCAAAAGCAGCATGTTTTGAAAAGTGACTTGGAGAAAGGAATTTATCTTAAAAAATCACCAAATAATTAACCGTGCATTTTATGATTAGTATGCCCATCTTTCTAGTTATTCATTGGTACCACAATCTTGTTGTAAATGTGGTAAACATAGGCAATAAGATTGCATTCAAGCTCTAAAGGCATCATGGAACTGCGAGAGCGCAAAATTTCAACAGACCTTTTGGCGGATTTTTAATTTTTGTTATGGGTACTTGAATGATGTGCTATTACATCATGAATAAAAAGTGATCGGTTAACCAAAACTTCGGTATAGGGTTTCAAAATTGTGCAATTTTAGAAGAAAGCTTCAAGTTGTAATTTAAAACCGATTTGTCTCGAAAAGTCGCTAGGTAATATCTTAAAAGTTGCTAAGCCTTAAAAATTGCTAAGTAATCAAGCCAGTTAAAAAGTGTCTTGTATCCGTAGATATTCACTCGTGTATAAATGAGAGGTCGTAAATAATCCAGAACGAAGTAGGTCTAAAATTAAGAATGATATCTTTAGTGAACACACTATGGAACAGTCATGAACGTACATACGCTAAGGCTGATACTGTAGATTTTGTACTGTAGATCGACAGTAATGAACGCACGATTGCGTAAATTAAGATCCAGTGTGTGTGACAGCTGCGTCTCGCGTCTCTACTTTTAGAACGGGTAATAGCGTCGGTGTTCACGCGTACACGGAAATCATCCTACAGCTTCATCTATGCTGTGGCAAATCGCCCCAATACGGTATTCCGCAGTGGATTATGTGGTTTGCTGCGCAAACAAGTGGTCTGTATCCGTACCGTTACATGCCAGTACACATTTTGAAGGAAGAAGAATGGATTTTTGCCGATTTATGCTTCATGTGGACGCCGAAGATGCATTTCTTTCTTGGACGGATGAATCCATACATAACTGTAAATCTACGGATATTTTATAACGTGGCCTGCATCTTCTGCTTGCTTGCCTCGCGACTTTTTGAGACGAATCGATTTTAAATTACAACTTGAAGTTATCTTCTAAAACTATACAATTCTGAGAAACTATACCGAAGTTTTGGTTAATCGATTAATTTTTATGGCTAATCATGATGTAATAGCACATTCTTCAAGTACCCAGAACAAAAATTAAAAATCCTATTACAAGTTTTTGCCAAACGGTCTGTTAAAAATGTGCGCTCTCGTAGATCCAATATGCTTTTATAGCTTAAATGCAATCTTATTGCCCATGTTTACCACATTTACAACAAGTTTGTGATACCAATTAATAACTAGAAAGATGGGCATGTATCTACCGTAAAGTGCACGGTTCATTATTTGGTAATTTTTGAGAATAAATTCCTTTCTTTGTAACGTTCTTGAAGTCACTTTTCAATTTCGATACTATTTCGCGAAGTGTTTGATACATGATTACTTTCTTTTAGTAGATAATGACGTGATAACATATTTTCTAAGGACTAATACCAAAGATTCCAAAATCCGACAATAAGATTTTGTTTTATTAAGGTTTTCGCTTAGAGATCTGCATTTTAATGAAAATCTCTAAAAATCAATTTATCTCTGAAACAGTTCAAAATCGGACTCTACTTTATATAACTTTTTTGTTGGAAATCAGCTGTACAGTCTTCTCCGAAAGTATTTTCCATTCGGCATAGAACACCCTCTATAATAAGATACAGATAAGTTAACAAACGGTGGACCAAGATTGCAGTTGGAGTTTAATTCATCAAGTTTTTCAAACAACAAATAAACAACACTTCTCCATCAACATAAACTATTCGATAAACCCTAAAACGTGAAAGCTTTATGCTTCATCTAACGAATAACAAACGAAGGTACGTAAATACGCGCGATTCACCTTGTATACTTTTTTATGCACGACGGTACATACATATCTAGCCATATCTCGCGATTCGCATTATTACTGTGAAGCCTACATAACCTATCATCTATTCTCTTTGTCGACATTCTAGGCGTTGGATTCTTTGAGGTCCTGCAACCTGGCTAACTGATGGGGTTCTAGCTCATCTGGAATGCTAGCTCTACCTCCTACAACCTGCAAAACAAAGACATTTTTAGGGTTTAGTGGTCACCTGATATAGGTCAAACCGTGGCCCGGTTACATATTCATACCGAGCGTAAGATATCGCAGCGACGGAAGGACCCCAAAGTGTCCGAGCATTGATCTGTATCGAGCGCTCCTTATCGCATAGAATCTGCATTCCTAGACGCTCGTTAAAAGTACGGTCAAAGCTTAAAGGTATTTGTTATTTCATACGCTATGTCAAAGATGTAATAGATATGAATCTACCGGATAATTATTTCTCATGCACGCCCACGCCGAGTTCTGACTGAAAACTGATTGGCTGAGTTTCTCGGAACATGCCGACCAAGTGACATCAGCTTCTGAGGATGCCAACATTGCCAACCACTCGTGTCAACGTCAAGCAGCGAAGCGCGCCGACACCAAGGCGGCGGAGCGTGTCGACGCCGGCCGCACAGCCCAAGAAACAACAGTTCATCGGATCAAGGCCACGAACGTCTTACACAATAAATTATGGGATACTTTCGTCAAAAGTTCAATCAACAACCAGAAAATAAATGAAAATACCTATACAGCCAACTTCTGTTTCATGACGAAAAGTACAACTCGACAAATATAGGAAGAGACCTGAGAATTTTGCTGGTTGCGCACACGAAAGAGTGACAACGCATTCGGCGTAAAAGAAATAGGAACACAGTGTACGCGTACACTCTAATTAAATAGTTAAACTTAGGAAAATATTTGCTTTGTCAAGAAAGGTCATCAACGTTGATGACAAATAATAATAAATAATTATCAGGTGACATTAAAATGTCTACAGTTCTGAAAGTTCACTTCCAACTGAAAGTAGATTTTCTATAAATACTGCATCATCACTGTCACTGTCTTCCTGCAAGTTTATTATTAGATCCTCCACAATCACATCCAGAATTGGTTTTTTTTTCAGTAAAATAGCGCTCGTTGGAAATTGCATGTCACACCTTTTTTCCATGCTTCTTGCGAAAATGTAGAAAAAACTCATCACAATATTTTTCGAAGTGTTTAAAATTGAAATCACGTTTTTTCTGCCACATTTCGTTCTAGGGATGCCCATACTAATTCAATAAAATTGGATTTAAGTCGAGGTGATACGGTGGAAGTCGTAAAACAGAATAACTTGCTTCAGTTATAATTTTATCTATTTCATAGGTTTTGTATCTGGGTTTATGCATTTTTATTAGACCGTATATTTCAGCTTTTAACGTGCTATCTGAATAAATGGAATATTGCGCTGTCTTAACCACTCTTCTATATTATTTTTCCTGGTTGCCATATAATAGGACATTTCTCCACTTCACATTATGATAAGGCGCGTTATCTATAACTAATACACTGTTTGCTGGTATATTTGGAATAAGTTTTTCTTGAAGTCATTTTTTAAAATTATTATAATTCATTTCGCTGTGATAATCCCCCGACTTAGTGCCAGACTTATATTTTAAACATTCATTTTCTATACAACTCATATCACCCATTCACCATGCGTGATTTTGCCCAGAGTGTACCATTCCGCTACAAAATATCTGATGCAAATGGCAAATTTGTTCGCTGTCCACCGCGCATTGAGGGGCGTTCCTTATTTCATATTTCTCACGTCTTTAGCTATTCCTGTCGAGTTGCTCAAGGTGAAGGCACCACACTCATTAAAAATGTATGTTAAAAATGATGCATGACTAGGGGAAAGCAAATCTTCAAAATACGCAGTATTATACAGGGTGGTCCAATAAGCGCGCGGTGCTCTCTAGTGGCCTTAGTGTTTAAATTAGAAGAAAATGACTTTAATAAAAAATGTTTCTTTTCAAACGGTCTACTTGTACAAAATAATTTCAAAGATGGCGGACATCCGGTTGTACCGGAAGTCGGTATCAACTTCCTTATTTTAAATGGAATACCCCGTATATTATTACATTTTTGAATTCAGCATCAATTTTCAGGTCCAGTTTGTTAACCATAGTTTATGTCTACGAAGCCTATTTTCGAAGTTATTCAGCAATCTTTATAAAACTTGACGTTTCTAGTACAAAAAATGTTAATATCGTTTTCGGTTTTTAAACGAGCACGAAACATACTTGTGTTTCAGTTAGATCATTATTTGAAAGCACTTTAAACAAATAAACTAGAAATTTTCAAATTTGAAAAGTTTGAAACGTTAAAAACTTTTTTTTTTCAAATGGGATGGTATGGTAAGTTTTACATCAGTGGATGCGAAATTAAATTCTCTTCCACTTTTATCTAGATATATTTGGTTCTATTTTTAACAGTTTTCAAGATATTTACAATTTGTGATTATTCCGTAATGGCGCATAGGAATTGGAAAAATCGTAGGCGGCGTGGCTCGCAGATGAAACAATTGGCAGCAAACCTTTCATCTTAAGGGTTTCGGCCTCTAATACTGAAATGTGCTTTCACTTCATCTAACTGTAACCACATTATTCTTAAAAAAGTCCAGTGGTAAATTTTCCAGCAAGTTTTTTAAATTTCCATTTAGAAAATTTTGGAAAACATTAGTTTATCATGCGGTTTCCAGTGATAACACCCCAAATCTTTGGACTCTGAGCTGGTTGTCAAAAAACCTCTCAAAATTTGGAATTACGTCGATGTAAAATATGAGAGGAGGAAAAATGTAGTTAATGAACATAGTGAGTTTGACGTTTGCGCAATTGTAGGTCGAGATCCGCATAGCAGTACTACGGCAGAAATTAGCCGCTATTTGGGCACTGGTCAAACATCTGTGAACATGATCTTAGCGAAGAACATATAGCATCCTTATCACGTGCAGCTAAAGCACTTGAAAGACAAGACTTTGAAAACAGAATTAATTTTTGTAATTGGGGTTCTGCTCGAGTCCAAGAAGATGCACTCCTTTTTACGAATGAAGCTACATTTCTTTCTTATGAAATATAACTTCACCGTTATTACTAATGGCTATGTAAACTCGCATAATTTACATTTTTACATCGACGTAAAATCGAATTTTGAGATGTTTGTTGACAACCAGTATGGAGTCTAAACACTTGTGGTGGTATTATTGGAAACCGCATAATAAAACAATGTTTTCCAAAATTTTCTAAATGAAAATTTGGAAAACCTGCTGGAAAATTTACTACTGGAGTTTTTAAGAATAATGTGGTTACAGTTAGATGTAGCGAATGCACATTTCAGTATTAGAGGCCGAAACACTTTGGATGAAAGGTTTCCTGCCAATTGTTTCATGTGCGAGTCACGCCACCTACTATTTTTCCAATTCCTAGGCGATATTACGGAATAATTACAAAATCGCAAATATCTTGAAGACTGTCAAAGATAGAACCACATATGCCTAGATAAAAGTGAAAGAGAATTTAATTTCGCATCCACTGATGTGAAACTTATCATACCATCCCATTTGAAAAAAAAAGTTTTTAACGTTTCAAACTTTTTTAATTTGAAAATTGCTAATTTATTTGTTTAATGTGCTTTCAAACAATGATCTTACTGAAACACAAGCATGTTTTGTGCTCGTTTACATCGTTCTGTCGAACCTAGTTTCCGAGACACTAACATTTTTTGTAAGTACTACAAACGTCAAATTTTATAAAGATTGCTGAATAACTTCCAAAATACGCTTCGTAGACATAAACTATGGTTAACAAACTGAACCTAAAAATTGATGCTGAATTCAAAAATGTAATAATATAGAGGGTGTTTGATTTAAAATAAGGAAGTTGATACCTACTTCTGGTATAACCGGATGTCCGCCAACTTTGAAATTATTTTCTGTAAGTAGACCATTTGAAAAGAAACATATTTTATTCAAGTCATTTTCTTCTAATTTAAACGATAAGGCCGCTAGAGATCACCGCGCGCTTATTGGACCACCCTGCATGTAGGTATTCATTAAATGTCAAAAATAAATACTTTCTTTAACATCAGCTTTAACCGAAATTGAAAAAGTAGGAAAGAATTTACATGAGTAAATTCAAACGGCGCTTTCACTGTGGAATCGGAAGCGATATTGACAAAACTGGATTTTTCTCGGACTAGTTTTTTCATGCTGATTCCGAATCTGTATTTAGTTTTTCTCTAGCACCTGTAGTTTTGGCTATATTTTCTATACGGACGAACGGACGGACAGACAGAGGCTCTGCATAAGCTCTCTTCAGTAAGAGCTAAAAAGGACGGTTCTAGAGCAGGTCATACCATCCGCACCGTTTATTATTCAGATTGTGACAGCCGAGCGGACGTCATTTTGTTGATTCTTTTTATAGCATTGATTTGTACCACTTTAAGACTATCCTTTATTGAAACCTCACAATTTTGATACTTATCAGTATAACCGTATGCTTGCGTATAAAAACTAATCATGTCTAAGAGCCAAACTACACGAGCGGACTTTCCGCGGCGTATTTTACGCGGCGATTTGCATGTCATAATAAGAAATAAGAACCGTGCCATCAAACGAGCGCAACTACACGAACGGAAAATCCGTCGCGTGGTGTTTCTTTCCGTCGGCGGTCAGCGTATACAACGCTCCCGACTGCGTTAAAATCGTCTCCGCCACAACGCAACGTGTTGTTCAGTATGGAGTAATTAGACGAGGTAACGGCGCGCGACGGATGCATTCACGGTACAGCCGAAGAGAAATATGTGACACGGAAGCTTTTATTAGTGAAATTGAAAAAAATATATCCTGTTGATAATATTGGATTGACCCACCAACGTCGCTTCCTCTTCCTTTGTTTTTCTTTTAAATATAAACTTGCACATTCAAAAACAGTGCAATCTAACACATTGCTGTCCATTTTGTACCTGAATGGACCTACTCAACGGAAAATACGCTTTCTGTTTGCTGCCAATTCCAACTGAAGTCCTGCCGCGTGAAATACGCCGCGGAAAGTCCGCTCGTGTAGTTTGGCTCTAATGCGTAGAGTGGCCCTTGTAACGAGCGTGCACTATCGCAAGGAGTTTGCAATCATGAGCGCTCGAGAAATGCGAGGAGCTCGGCTCCACTTGCCGTGCGATAGCTGACGCTCGATATGAATATGCGGCCGGGTCGGCGAATGTAACAGTGGTGACAAGCGTCAGCCATTGCAATATGAAGATCTTCTATTTGATCGAGTCGATTTTGCGTTTAGTATTATTATTTTGCATTTCTTATTTTTTCTCGCACGGTTGCGGTAGTAACAAGTATTGACGGGCTGTGCCAAGCCAACACCTGACCTATTATTATTCTGAATTCAGGAAGGACCGTACAATGCTACAGGTCTTGAGGATTACAGACTTTTGGAAGGTTTTATGTAACTTTTCATCCAAGCCCATTTTTTGCAGGTGGGGTGTAAATGTATATGGAGTAAGGCCTGAGACCGACATAATGAGGGGGACAATAACAACTTTGTTTTGTTTCCATAGCCGTTTTATTTCTATGGCGAGATCGGTTTATTTAGATATCTTCCCAGCGTAGGTGTTTTGAATGTTCATATCATTGGGAATCGCAGTACCTATTAAGTAGGTCACTTGGTCTGTCTTTGACTGGAAAACTATGGTCTATTTGCTGGGATGGTTTTATCTGTATGTATTTCAATGTCCCAGTATAGTTTGAATTGAATGTTCTCGAGTACTGAGGTCGATGTGTAATCATAATATGGATCTGTGTTTTCGATTAGCTTGTTTGTTGTGGCTAGTGCTTGGTGTATGACTTTGGCTGCAGAGTTATATCTGACTGTGTACTCAGTTTGAGCGAGAGTTTTGCATGCACTTGTTATATTATGCTCTATTGTTTCCTTCTGTTGGTGGACTTTTCTGCAATTATCATCAGTGATGGATGGATCTTTAATTATGTACTTCTTGTAATTTCGGGCTTTTCATTAATGTGGTCTTGTGTAACACGGTATCTATGTTTGCCGTGGTGTGCGTTTTGCGACCAGGTGTTTATTTTTTATTGTTGTGCTTGTATGTAGTTGTGTGCGTTTGCTGCGTGGTCTGGACAAGAAAGGGCGAGTGGTGTGTTGTTTTTGTCTGCTTTTACTATTGCTTTATGCAAGTTTGTTTGTGAAAAAAATGTCTGAGGGATTTTATTTGTTTTGTATGAAGATGTATGTATGTATGTTTTGTCGGAGAGTATATCTATAGTTCCTCTGCCCCCTTGTTTTCCGTCTATGGTGGGCCTTTCCTTGCATGCGTTGGGATGTGACATTCTGTGTTTTGTGATCTGTTCGGTTGAGTATATGGATGTTTTCTATGTCAGTGTGCGATCACTTGATAATGCCAAATTATTGTTATTATTATTATTACTATTAATTTCGGAAATATACAGTCGCTGTTATCAACGTAAGGCAGAAAATAAGTTGGGAAAAATTATCTATTCCCAAGCAATTGTAATTGCGACAAGTGTGTATCGAGATTCAGATGAATTGTGGGGCCCTCTTCATCAAATTTTATGAAATTAGTTACATAAAACTTTCAGCTTATGGTTCTCCGAAAACGGCAAATATGGCAAATATAATTTTATATGTATCTTCCAATTCAATCTACACTCATTTTTGTCATTATCCCTTGACTAAAGTCTGATTTAAAAAGATTTTAAAAAATACAACGGACTTTTGTTAACAATGAAATGAAAAAAATTTAAATTTATGCCTGTGCCAGTTGCCCACCACAACTATGCCTACAAAAATATTATGCAACCACAAGTTTCATTGTGCACAAGACATGAAAAATGCATAGAATTAATAAATTTTGTAGGGGCATATTTGCTGTGAGTGATATCGTTTTCTATTCTTGTTTTACTTTACTATTGTTTCCAGTTTTTGTGTGTATTTATTAAATTTAGCAGTATTATCTAGCCTTCATAAGGCCTACTTGGTAAGTGCCCTTTTTCATTGTTATTTATTTAGTTATTTTTGAATTCATAACAGAATTTATGTGTATATCAATATATCGAGCGAAAAGGTTGTATTCTTTCAATTTCTTTGGATGTTAGGGAAGAGGAGTGTTTTGGTAGTAATTGTAAAGTATTTTATCAACTTACACTGGTTTTGTTCTAGTAACTTATCTTGTACGGCTGGAAGCTACATTATGTGTAAAGCATTTTGAGACGCTTTTGCAAAAATAATGTATTAACTGAAGATGGTTTAGCTTTAAATAAATCGAAACTTCGTTTTAATAATTACCTATGTGATAACTGGATTAAAACCAAGATAACAGTCAAGCGAAAGTTGCATATAGTAAAAGTTCCTGGATAGTCTGACTGGTCGCGTACAACCAAACAGCCTGAAATGTTGGTGATTTGGATTATGTATCTGTATTTGTAGAGTGGGGAGGGTGAGTAGTCGCACTGCACTCAGGCCACAACTGGCCCTTTGTGCATCCTCCCAGGGAGCTGTTTCCTTGATGTCATCGTCCGTCCTGCCAATTTTAGGAAGGTGGACAAGTCGCTAGGGGACATCAATATGTGGGCAGGTGTAGGTCAAGACTCTCCGAACGCACACTCTCTAATAAAAGATAACGCTGGGCAGTCACATATAACGTGTTCCACAGTTTTGACGTCACTTGCACACATTCTACATAATGGTGTATCACTTAACCCCATAATCAAATGTTTCCTGAGTTGACAATGGCCAGTTAGGAATACTACTATGAGACGTAGGTTTGACCTGGTCATTGCCAGGTACTACTTGGTTATTGCCATGTCAAAACCTGCAAGGGTTTCCTTAGCATCATCCTTGTAGTTATTTCCATCGTTTTACCATTTTTTACCATGGAAGTGTTTTTTGGCTATTTCCGCAATTGTGGTTGGCGAGAATCGAGAAAGGTCACATGGTCCTAAAATACGTTGGCTAGCAGCCTTCCTGGCTAAACCGGCCACTATACGGTAACCTTTGTTGTTGTTGTGCCCTTTAACCCATCTCAAGACAATATTGCAGTTGTCTGAAGCATGGGCTGGCATTCAAATTCAATTGCTAGCTCTGATGTGGTGCAAGCTCTTTTCAGGGTTAGGAGTGCTTGTATGTTGTCGGTGCAGATTATTACAGTTTTCAGTTTTGCCAGATTCATATCTCACGGTTAGTTAATTTGCAGCTATCGATATGCTAGCCAGTACGTTTGGACGACACTGACATTTTAACCCATGGCCCACTTTATTCTTAGGTTTAGAGACCTGGAGTACACACCACATCCAGTGCCTTCCCTTGGTTTGGAGCCATCTGTCTATATGCAAATTGTATGTCACATTTGGCTCAGAATTCGGTTTAATTTCTATTTTGTAAGGTTTCTTAAAAACAAATGCTGGTTCAATTCAGTCGCTGCCGCCATACCAGCTGCCTCAGTCGTCCCATACCTACTCGTACATCGGGATCGATACCAACCGTGAGAAGTCGTAGCATTGCCTGTAATGTAACCTCTTTGATGTAAATATCTAGAGGGGTAATGCCAATTATAACTTCCATAGCAGCAGTCGCCGTTGTACTCATGGCTCCTGTTATACTAATGGATTATGTATCAATATCGTTAAAAAAATTTGCAGTGAGTGTAATCTAAAATTTCTGTACATTCTTGCATCAGTCTCTTAATCTCGGTTAACAGTATATGTGTGCACAAATATCTGCTTGCAACTCATACGCGTGCGCGACCCATTACGTACCATCAAACTTAAAGTTTTGGATAGCTTCTAAAATATAGAATTGTTCTGTTCACGAAGCCACTATCGGCTCTAAATGATTTGCTTGCTTGTACTCGATCGTGCGCGATTGATCAGTGGGAGCGCGGTCTAACGCGGCCTAGGTATAACCTACCTGTTTCGGCGCCGAATCGCAATCAGCCGGTGGTGCTTGACTAACCGAGTTTTCGGCAGTACTAGGACCTGTTGTCTCTCCATCGCTGCCAGTACTACTACTCACAGCAAAGTTCTGATGATCATCTGTCGTGCTGGCGGCCATTTCTTCAGCATCTTCGGACTGCCTTTTTGACTCCGCCTCTGTGTGGGATGTATCTACGTCGCCTGCCTCTGCGGTCGCCGATGCAGATACTTCGGATGATGGTTTTGCAGACTGGAGATAACAAAGGAAATTTTAATAAAGTACATTTTATATTTTATATATCTTTAATTCAATGCCTACTATTCATAACAAATACATATTAAGGAAAGTACTTTACAGTGATGGGATTAAAATTCACATATTTTCGTGCGATCTGTAGGTTATAATTTTAAAAGATCAATAACTAACCGGATACCGAGCCGGATACTATTTTACTTGCCACACCGATAGCTGAGGGGAGTGTTGCGATCGCGAAAATTTTCGATTTTGAGATTATATACTTTTTGAACTTTTTATGATATCTACGTAACGAAAATCCACGGCACGTATTTTCGTCGGTCTGCCTGTTGGAGTTTTTGTACCCTCGTAATCCCAGTAACCGCTGCATGGATTGTGAAATTTGGGTAGCGAGCAATAAACTGTGGGGTCGTAGATAGTGCTGCTATAATGTTGAAAAACAGTGCATGGACAGCGGAGTAATTAACAAAAGAAAGAAAATCAAATATTCCTCAAACTTAGTTTTTATGCAGTTTAGGTGTTCCTGATCGTTTTCTAATTTTTTTGCGTGGGGGGTGAAATTGGGAAGGGGGGGTACAAAACCAAAAAAAATTGTCGTATTCATGATAGGCTGTTCATTGACATGTGAAAGAAAGACCTAGCGACATAATACATTTTTTTATTGTGTATAGTGTGGAAGCTATTGAATTTATTTTAATGAAAATGACGAAGATGGACAACGTTTATGGTTTTATATGTGTCAGTGACGGCACAACGATAATCAAAAAATTAAAAATATAAGAAGTTCAACCTAAAAACGTTAGGCGTTTTAGAGGTTCCTGATTAATTTCTGCATTTTTTGAGTGGGGGTTAAATTGGGGAGGTTGTAAAACTGAAAAATTTATTGTATACATAATAAGCTGTAAATTGACCTGTGAGAGAAAGACTTAGCGCTATAACATACTTTTCTCTGCGGTCGGGCGATGATTTGGTTGCAAGGGAATATCAGACTATAGCTTCATGCTATGGGAAAATAAACTGATATCACCCGTATCACCGTAGTGTGTGAGGAAAGTCAATCAACTTGTCTTTTGGCTTACCTCCGTTTCAGTTTCGCAGCAAAAGCAGACTAACACATCGTATTCAATCCTAAACTTTTAAAAAACTTATCATGATACTTTGTGTATTTTGGATTGAAGGATATTGGTATGCTTTTAGGTTTTTACTTCCCACACCGATAGGTGAGGGGAGTACTGTGACCACGAAAATTTTCGATTTTGAGATAATACGCTTTTTGGGCGTTTTATGATGTCTACATAATGAAACTCCACGTCACTCATTTCCGTCGATCTGTCTGTCTGTCGCTTTTTTCTAGCCTCGTAATCTCAGCAACCGCTGCATGGATTGCGATGAAATTTGGGCAGCGATATGCTGTGGGGTCGTAGTATGTAATGTTCCTATATTTTTGTAAATCGGTTCATCATCAACAAATAAATATTGCTTAAACTTCGCTTTTAGGCGTTTTAGGGGTTCCTGATAATTTTCTACTTTTTTTTTGGATGGGGCTGAAATTGAGGTGGTTGGAGGGTGGGAGGTTTCAAAATTGAAAAATTTGTTGCTATCATAATAGACTGAGGAAGACCTAGCAACGTAAATAACTTTTTTAGGTCCATCCGAACATTGCCTCGCCTGTTACAGAAACCAAAGGACAATTTTTCTTTAGTGTAAACATATGAGAGTATTGCTTTAGATTGTTCTATATTGTGTTACGAGGAAGCTGTTGAATTGATTTTAATGAAATTTTGACACAGTATTACTACCGTGGCGAGCATGGAAAACGCGTATGGTTTTTATAAATCGTACCAGTGGCGGCTCAGAAATAATAAAGAAACTAAGAATATAACAGCTCAAACTTCGTTTTTAAGCGTTTTAGATGTTCCTGATCATTTTCTGCGTTTTTGCGTTTTTTTGGGTGGGGGTGAAATTGGAGTGGCTGGGGGGTGGGGGGCTGTGAAACTGAAAAATTTCTTGTATTCATAATAGGCTGTCCACTAACCTGTGAAGGAAGACCTAGCGACATAAATCACCTTTTAGGTTCATCCGAACATTGCCTAGCCTATTACATACGTCAAAATTTGGAGTTTTTGTAAGGCACATAATCGACACAATTGAAGGAATTAACCTCTTGAAATCCGCTGGAGTTTTGCTACGCAAGAGAACACTTATTAAAGTAAGAATGGATGAAGACCCAATGGCCACTATCAACTCCGGAAAGAAGAAACGAATGGTTAATGCAATAGGTTATAACTAAATTATTATTGTAATGTCAACTTTATAAGCCTATACCTCACACAAGGTGCAACCTTCGAGGTGGTAATATTTGTATTTTGACTAGTACAAATAAATGAAATGAAATGAAATGAAATTAGGGAAACTAAGGGACTTTGAATTTTCTTTATACACACGAGCATTTATTGCTTTAGATCATTTTGTATCTTGTAACGTGGACACTATTAAATTGATTCTAATGAAATTTTGACACAGTATTATTACCGTGGTGAGGATGGAAAACGCGTATGTTTGTTGAAAATCGTGTCAGTGGCAGCGTAGCAATAATCAAAAAACTAAAAGTATGAAAACAACTCAATCTTTGTTTTTAGATGTTTTAGGGGTTCCTGACCATTTTCTAGTTTTTTGCGTGGGGGTGAAATTGGGGTGGTTGGGCGTTGTAAAACTGAAAAGTTTGTAGTATTGATAATAGGCTGTCTATTAACCTGTGAAGGAAAGACCTAGCGGCATAAGACGATTTTAGGAGGGGGGGCTGGCGATTATTTGGTTGCAAGGGATCTCAGACTAAAGCTTCATGCTATGGCAAAATCATAAACTGGTATCACCGTAATGTGTGGGAAGTACTGGATAGGTGAGGGGAGTATTGTGATTGCGAAAATTTTCAATTTTGAGATAATATACTTCTTAGGCGTTTTATGATGCCTATACATAACGAAAACCCACGTCTTGGTGACGTCGGTCTGTCTGTCTGTCGGTCTGTTTGTCTGTCGGTCTGTCTGTTTGTTGGCGTTTTTCTAGCCTCTTAATCTCAGTAACCGCTGCATAGGTTTTGATGAGATTTGGGTAGCGATATGGTTTGGGATCGTAGTAGGTAATGTTGCTACAATTTTTAAAATCGGTGCATGGGTGGCGGAGTAAATAGCAAAAAACGAATAATTTTAGATATTCCTCAAACTTCGTTTTCAGGAGTTTCAGGGGTTCCTGATCATTTTCTATTTTTTTTGAGGGGCGAAATTTTAGATTTCAATCGACAAAAGCAGAACCTTTAACAGGCAACAGCAACATACTGATAAGCTGTTGGAACGGCATTTCAGTGGGCTACCCTTTGACGGCAGTTCAAGTACAGTGAATACAAAACCGTCACTTCAATGACGTCACATCTGTTAGTAGTAGTACAGCGTTATTTATATTAGATGTTATATGTATAATAATTTGATCTGTTTAACCAAATAATTTTAATTTTGTAGTTTTCTTCCGAATATATATTACTTATGATTCTATATTACTGCACGATTTTTTGTCATTATTCTTTTCATTAAACAAGAAACCTTTACTACCTCAAGAAAAAAATATTATTAATACAAGCTAAGTCTAGGGCTGAACCGATTTTTGCATAGTGTAAAGAGCCATTCAACCAACAAAACAGTTCTGTATCCCATATAGTATATACGATGTAGAATTCTAAGGACTATGCAAGAGTAGCTGGCAACGCAGTTCGTTAAAAATTGGACCTAACCGGTTCTTGCATTGGACTATTCAATTGCCATATAGGGCATCTACATGCAGTGCATTAAAATGTCGAAACGGAACGGCTTAAACCGTTGATGTAGCCATGCGGAAGTGGTTAAAAGCTCAACTAATTATAGCTTCTCAAAGTGTATGAAGCTCTCACTAGTAAACTTTCTTCAGCGAACTTTTCCTCCTCAAGTGAAGTAATGTCAAAATAAGTACACACCTCATTTCCATCATAGATCGTTTCCAAGTTTATACTGGCTTCAGGTAATGATAATAATTAGCATCTCATTTATGTAATATGCAGCAAAAAACCGCTCAGTATAAAATGTTGAAGGCGGTAACTCGCCGGCAATATCGCTCGGGGCATACCGTGCCAGTTAATATGGTTTCAGTTAAGGGGCTTCTAAACGGGCAACACTTTTACGGCAATATTTGACTATACACCGTGTGCCGTGAATCCCGAAAACTTTAAGGGATGTTTGATGGCACCAACTTGATATAATATGATTCAATTATATGTTTATTCTTAATAGCAAAAAAGTTGAAATTCCCTTAATTAGATCGCGAAATGTTTAATGTGTGGGCCCCTTTATCATATTCGTACCGTACAAGCAATACAACGTCAACAACGTATAACATTTGCTATAAACAATTGACAAAAACATTCACAATACCCGTTAGCGTAATCCAACCTTCTCCCCTTCTCCGTTTTTGCAAGGAATTCCCGAAAGTGAAAGTGCAATAAGGTGGGCCACACACGTTTCAGCTATCTTTATACAAGGACGTAGCCGGGTACGGGCAGGGGGCAGCAGGCTTTGAGTAACCACGTGCTACGAGTCCGATCGAACAGAAAAAATGTAGTTAGGAGTTCTATAGTCAACAGTTGAGCGAAGGTGGTTGATTAACCTTACACGTGAGTTCATTACGAGCTTGAATTGATAACTAAAGATTAAGGCATACTGGTATTTGAGCTTTTTGGTAATGCGTTACACTCAAAGTCGAGCGACATGGACACGTGCATAAATCATTTCAGAATAACGTCAATCATGAAGGATTATCGATGCAACAGGGACAGAGATTTTCAAATTATTTTAAGCAATTTGGCCATTAGAAATTATTTACAAGGTCTGCATCATCGCTCCAACCACCGGTTTGAGTCTCCAGGAGATTTGTGGAAATGATCGATTTTTCTTCTTTATTCAGGATATAGATTTTTTATAACTTATATCCACATTGGAACAGCGTAATGCTGATAAAAATTTGTCTGCTTTTGGTTTGATGCCACTACATCCCAGAGTAATGTTGAATATATCACTGGTTGATATTAAATAGAAGTCCCAAATTTTCGGCCAATACCACCACTTGGAAGCTTCCAATAATGAAGCTGAACTATGATGGGTATAACCTATGGCAGAACAAGAGAAAACCTTAGGGCCACATTCATAGTTTTTACTTAAGAATCGCTTAATATTGTGTCCCTTAAGCATGGTTTTGTGTTGCCACAGCTACTTGGGCGTCCCTCGCGTAAGGCTCACTTGAGCAATACTCCAGTAAAAAAATGGAGTCAAGTTGATTGACTCAGTACTTCCCACACATTACTGTGATATCAGTTTACTATTTTCCCATAGCATGAAGCTTTAGTCTGAGATCTCCTTGCAACCAAATCATCGGCAGCCTTTCCTCCCCTAAAATTGTCTTATGCCGCTAAGTCTTTCCTTCAGAGGTCAATGGACAGCCTAAACCATCTAAAAACGAAGTTTGAGTTGTTTTCAAACTTTTAGTTTTTTGATTATTGCTATATACGCTGCCACTGGCACTATATTTAACAAACATACGCGTTTTCCGAGGCGTTTTCCATCCTCACCACGGTAATAATACTGTGTCAAAATTTAATTAGAATCAATTTAATAGTGTCCACGTTACAAAGTACAAAAAGATCTAAAGCAATAAATACTCGTATGTATGTATAAAGAAAATTCTAAGTCCCTTAGTTTCCGTAATACGCTAGGCAATGTTCGGATGGACCTAAAAAGTTTATTTATGTCGCTAGCTCTTCCTTCACAGGCTAGTGGACAGCCTATTATGAATACAAGAAATTTTTCAGTTTTTCAACCCCCCACCCCCTAACCACCCCAATTTCACCCCACCCAAAAAAAAACGCAGAAAATGATCAGGAACCTTTAAAACGTTTAAAAACGAAGTTTGAGCTGTTTTTATTCTTTTACTTTTTTTATTATTTCTGCACCGCCACTGGCACGATTTATAAAAACCATACGCGTTTTCCATCCTCGCCACGGTAGTAATACTGTGTCAAAATTTCATTAACATCAATTCAACAGTTTCCTTGTAATACAATATAGAAGGATCTAAAGCAATACTCTCGTATGTTTACACCAGAAAAAATTCTAAGTCCTTTGGTTTCTGCAATAGGCAAGGCAATGTTCGCATGGACCTAAAAAAGTTATTTATGTTGCTGGGTCTTCCTTCATGGGTCAGTGGACAGTCTATTATGAAAGCAACAAATTTTTCAATTTTACAACCCCCCACCCCCCAACCACCCCAATTTCACCCCCACCCAAAAAAAAGTAAAAAATGATCAGGAACCTCTAAAACGCCTAAAAACGAAGTTTGAGGAATATTTAATTTTTTTTGTTTTTTGCTAATTACTCCGCCGCCCCTGCACCGATTTTCAAAATTATAAGAACATTACCTACTACGACCCCCCAGCACTACGACCCCCCAGCATATCTCTGCCCAAATTTCATCACAATCCATGCAGCGGTTACTGAGATTACGAGGACACAAAAACGCGTACAGACAGACCGACAGACAGACCGACAGACCGACAGACAGACAGACCGACGGAAATGAGTGACATGGATTTTCGTTATGTAGACATCATGAAACGCCCAAAAAGTGTATTATCTCAAAATCGAAAATTTTCGCGATCACAATACTCCCCTCACCTATCGGTGTGGGAAGTAAAAATATCAACATGACATTTCGTTGCAGTCAAGGCGACTTTGTAGGTTAATTTTGGAGTAAGGTGTTGTCATTTTCCGTTACAACCGAAAAAATGTCAGGCAAAAACACGAAATACTGGCATTAAACAAAAAGAAAACGCAGAAACCATAAGGATAGGAGAAAAAGATAACAGAAAACATCAAAAAGCGTAGACACCGGCATAACAACTTTACTTATATTTGAAATATGACAATGTCACCAAATGAATCCCGCCGTCTCGTAGATGTTGTCTAGGAAACAGATGCACCTAGGCCCTATTACTCAAGTGGACCTTGAGTTTTTACTCAAGAGACGACTATGCATATGGCCCTTAGGGAACTAGTCTTATTTAAGAGAGGCAGACATATTCTTTCCTGCAACAAGAAATGCAGTACTAATTTCCTTGGCACCCTCTTGCACAACAAGTAGCATAGAAGAGATATTTCTCTACACTTCCGTATACTATTGAAACGGTTTTTTAAAGAACCTCGAAAATGTCTGCTGATATAAAAAAAATTTTTTTGTAATAGAAACAACCTTTGTATTGAAATGTCAACATTTCTGAAGAGCAAATACAAAAAAAGTATTTAAAAAAGATTTCGTCTAATTTGGGCTCCTATCATTGTCAACTATTACTGACACTAACTTACACACTCATTTAAAAAGAAAGTGTAAAATTATTCTGGGGGGGCAATTCTGACTTCCTAAACCCCCCTTCGCTACGCCGTTGATGTTATTAATACCCATGTCTGCCCCCTCTAAATGAAATCCTAGCCACGCCCTTGTCTTTACAACTAAACCTCAAACGTTAATTTCTCTGTAACAAACGCGACTTTCATAATAATTTCTTTTGATAACGGCTTCACATTCCGAAATCTAAGTGAGATTTGGGATTAGTCCTGAGACTACAACTATAGCCCGGCAATGATGATAACATTTTATTGCAGTATATGGCTCGGCAATTTATATCCGGGCAATATTTTCAGCAATAGTATGGCCCACAAATTTGTTCATACAGTATGGCAACAATGGCCGATGAAATTGTACACGTCGCAGAGTTATGGTACGCGCACATAAATCGGCATCGGACGGACGGTACGGATGAAACGGCCGGTACGGTACGGATTTTTCATTAGGGTATCGCACATATCTGATCGGAATCGACGGAAGAATTGGAAATCAGTTGCAAATATGTAAATGATATGCAGTCTACAGGCAGTACAGGTAGAAACTTGTAAAATGCCGACGGTACCTCGGCAAACGCCGATCACCATCGCACATTCGTCAGTATCGGCACGCACAGCACGCATCGGCCGGCTTTATTTCTAGTTGCTATATTTTCGCCGGATTTTGAAAATCCGATGCCTACCGTCCGCATGTATGTGCGATAGTCCATTAAATTTAATAGAAAGTATTTTTCTCCGATCCGTACCGTCCGTCCGAAGCCGATTTATGTGCGCGTACCATTATCTGATTTCCAGCGACTGAAGATTCATTTTAAAGGAAGATGTACTCATTCTGTAGAAGTCAGATATATATGAGCGGTTTACAGTTCTTTCAGGTCTCAAGCAGTGTCGACACTTCTATAGTGCAGCTACAATATTATGTAGACCTAAGTAATGAAAAAACCGTAATTATCTATACAAAATATATATTATAATAATTCAGAAAGTGGTAGGAGATCAAAATAATCGAAAATACCAATTTGCAATAGATAAAACCAAAATAAATTGACCTATTTATTGTATATTAACATCTGATTATACCCAGACATACCTATACAATTTTGACTACACTAATGAACGTGCCAGCTTTATAGCCAGGGTAATAAAACATGCCGAAAGGCAAACGGTCACCCCACTCGTCGGGCTTCTTTTGAAGGATTAAGGGATTCTTTGTAGTGTCGTGGGAGGACAAAAAATGTAAACTGCTCTTATATTTCTGACACGTACAATATCTGCTCAAATTTTCAGATGCTACGATATCTGCGTCGGTACTCTCTAACTTAAGAGATAGAAACATGTTTCTATCACCATGACGATCGGGCAGTTTCGGGTACCTATCACGTGTCTACTACGCTGTCACGGCACGCTGTCATATTTACGAGGCCACCCGATCCCATAGCACATAGTGCATAGAAACACGTTTCTAAGTTACAGAGTACCGGCGCTGTTATTGTCACATATCTTTTTTGGCATTTCTATATTTATATATTTCGACTTGCATGCTCCATAACTCTAACTCTATTTCATCGATGAGATCAATGAAATATTAGCCATTTACCAAACATAAAAACAGAGCAAAATTTCCGATGCATTCGCTCGCCCAGCGATCGTTCGGCCACCTGCTAGCAATACAAAGAAATAATATATCAGCATTACCAAATATAGTGACTATATGGCCGGGCCATACAAGAAATATTGCTGTCTGGCCGCTATTGTCGAAAATGTTGCCGGTTACACTATTGCAGCTACACATTGCATTAAAGGTGTTGCCCGTTTAGAAGGCCCTTTAGAATTAGGCATACTATAAAAGAATTGGTGCATTTGTAGCGGTCTTTACAGTTCTTCCATCCTAGTACTAACCTCCGTCTCTTGGCTATGATTGACGGCTGATTCTTCGACAGGCGGGAAGGGGTGTTCGGCCTCTTCGACCATAGGCGTAGCGGCCGTTATCACAATTGAGGCTGCGCACAACCCGAAGTCATCGCCGCCTGTTGACGGTGCTGGGGGTAGTGCTGTCTCTTCTGCATCCTATATAAATCCGTTGAATTCACATCATTGATCGTATATGAAAGCTTTACGATTTCAGATATTGACTCGAACTAGTAGTAGCAACATATAGATATTGGAAATCACTACCACAGCATAGCAAACAACCAGCACAATAACTCAAGTTGGCGAAAATTACACGCGCCCACTTTTGGATGATTTTTTGTAGGGATGGTAACGGTACTTCGATACTTGTACTTCTGCACTAATATCGACTATTTTTATCTTAGATACTTTTTGAGCGATTCCAAGCTGGTATCGATAGTTTTGTAGGTGTATCGGTATATAATTATTGGGGGTGTAATCAATTGCACAAAATTCTCTGTACGAAACGCGCCTATGAGGCTAAAAAATATCGAGTTGGTACCGGTATCGATATTTTCATTTTCGCATCTCTACCCAAACTTCACAGTCGTGAAATCATCCATAATTCCTCCCAAGGTCAAATTTTGTGGGAACCATTTTTATATAGGAAATCCTCAGAGATATTATGCTGGTTGTTTACTATGCTGTGGCAGTACTTTAAAAAAGTATTAGTTTGTCATCTATCTACCAAAACCGGTATCTGAGCGTTTAATTTAAGTATCCGAGCACTGTTTATGTGACCCGTTTAATAGCATCAGGTATAGAAACCTGCGGGCGCGACAACAAACAGACTCTTTTTTTTGTGGAACACTCATTTAACACTCCTGACATTCGGTTTATGTTAAAAAGCAACTTAACTCAATTAAATAGTAGCAATTTCATTCATTCATCCGAAATCACACTGACGAGCGTTAAGAAAAGCGAATCGACGTCGTCTGTGATTGGTTGGACATTGATAAACACTTTAACTGACAATTACCAGATAACTTATACAGGATGTTCTATGGAATGGAAAATACTTTCGGAGCAGATTTTACAGCACATTTTCAACAAAAAAATCATATAAAATAGGGTCCAATTGTCAATTGTTTCAGAGTTAAATTGATTTTTTTTTAGATTTTCATTAAAATGCGGACCTCCAAACGAAAACTCTAATAAAACTAAATTTGATTGTCAGATTTTGGCATTTTTGATACTAGTGCTTAAAAAAATATGCTATCATGTCATTATCGACTATTAAGAACGAGATAATGTATCAAACACTTCGCGGGTTATTGCCAAAATCAGCATATTTTGACTGAAACGTCACAAAAAAGGGAATTTATCTTGAAAAATCACCGAATAATTAACCGTGCACTTTATGATAAACACATGCCTATCTTTGTAGTTATCCATTGGTACCACAAACTAGTTGCAATTGTGGTAAGCATAGTATATAAGATTGCTTTTACCCTCTAAAGACATTGGATGCGAGAGCGCAAAATTTCAACAGATCGTTTGGCAAAAATTTGTCATCGGATTTTTACCTTCCACTGCGAAATACCGTATTGAAGCGATTTGCAACAGCGTAGTAGCTGTAGGATGCTTTCCGTGTACGCGTGAACACTGACACTGTTTCCTGTTCTAAAAGTAAAAACGCTGCTGTCGTAACCCACTCGATCTTAATTTGCGCCAGCGTGCGTTCACTATTATGTTGATTTACAGCACAAAATCTACAGTTTCAGCTTTAGCATATGTACGTTCATGACTGTTCCATAGTGTGGTCACTAAAGATATCATGCTTAATTTTAGACCTACTTCGTGCTGGATGATTTACGACCTCTCATTTATACATGGGTGAAAATCTACAGATACACGATACTTTATAACGTGGCTTGCATGTTGTGATTGATTACCTAGCAACTTTTGAGAGATTACCTAGCGATATTGCAAGAAGAATCCATTGAATTGAGGAATGAATATTTCTTTTAAAATTATACTAGTTTAAGACACTATACTGAAGTTTTGGTTAACCGATCTCTTTTTATGACCACTGGGCCATCCTTCGATTGAGGAGATCTTTTCAACGAAACATATTTGATTAGGTACTTACTTACTGGAATCTGTAATCTGACTTCAACTTCAAACATTCAAAAACATATTTATTTTGCAACAAATATCCACTAGTTACCAGTTTACCAGTACGTATTTTCGCGATTGGTTGGGAATCTAGAATCTAGTATCGGAGTAGGACGTCGTTGATCAAAGGAGCATCCTGAACGCCATGGTGACGTCACACGGGTTCGGGAGCCGTCGGCGTGTTTTCGGTACTCGATTCAAAAACAGTTTTGTTATAAAACTTATATATGATCTTTCCATTTATCACAAAAAAAATTTTTTTCCTAATTCAAAACCTCAATTGAAAAATGGTTTTCGCTTAAATCGCTTTCCCCTTTGTAAATGTTCAGCCGCATTAAGTACTACATTCCGTAAGTGCATATAGTACTCATTTACATTCCATGCTCGCGCATGGCACTCAGAGCTTGATTGGTTCGAAATTCAAATCTGACCAATGGGATTGTGCTAGGTGCTGTATACATGTACGGAATGTATAAATGCGCCCCGTACACATCTGAGCGCATATGGTTTGAGTACACACGAATGTGCAAATGTGGACGTCCCATTCGATGTGTCTCAGGGCATGCGGGCTGACTCGAGCGCGACTTTGAGCGCGCATGGGTCGAGCGAAATCTTGTCGGTTTTCGGTCATCGCATCGCTCAAAGAAAACGTTCAACGTATGTGTGCTCAGTGTGGACGTTTCTGTGTTGTCCGTGGTACCTGCTTATACCCGACTGTGAACATGGAGCGAGTCGAGAACACACGCATGCAACGTAAAAACTAAAACCAACACATGATTTGAGAACACACACATTGAGCACGCACGCATATGGTGTGTTCTCAAGTCATGTGCACTCAGATGTGTACGCAGCTTTATACATGTGACAATTCACGCATGAAACTTTTTTTGAACACATTCCTTATTTACTTTTTTCATGTTTTTCCTCTTTCCTTGTTATATTGTGCATCCGGTATTAAGCTCGACAACATATTTTCATAAAACCTACCATATATTCTATGGACCCTTTTAATAAAGAATATATTGACTCAGTTTTAAATCATATTCTATAACGTCTACGTGCAAAACAAAATAATATAAAGCCAAATATGAAATGAAAAAGCATTACATATAGCATAAGCATCATACAGCATACCTCGTCAATGACTTCGACACAGGGAACATCGATCACTGAAAAGCAGCAATGAAAAGAAGTAATCAATTTATTATTATAATAATTATTGTTGCCCAAGTAATACCTAATACATAATGTTCGACAGATCGTACGCTAAAAGAAAATGGTAGAAACGTTTACCACCTGTTAAGCAGCAACACCCCTTATTGCTGCCAGGTTCAGATATATCGATTTTTTACTCAAATAGTCTGGTCCATATCCAACCTGCGCCGGTACTCTGTAACTTAGAAACGTGTTTCTATGCACTATGTACTATAGGATCGGGTGGCTTCGTAAATGTCAGCGTAGTAGGCACTTTGTGGTTGGCACCCGAAACCACCCGATCGTCATGGTCGTCATGCATGGTGTTAGAAACATCTCTATCTCTTAAGTTCAAGTTACAGAGTACCGGCACTGTAGTTTCTTCTTTACTCTTTGTATAATTTTATAGAATGAATCACAACATGATTGCATGTATCTGTCACGTATATAATACAGGGTGACCGACGGGAACCGGACGTTTTTCAAATGGTTAGTATAACGCCGCTAGCGTTGGTAGGGAGAGGATTCAGGTATCAGTCGCCTTGCTGTATAATGTATAATGCCATTTGCCATTTTAGTAGCTATGGAGCAGTAAACCGTAGAGCACCGTTTGTTCGCTTATGACGCGTATGTTAAAAATGCTTAGTCGGTCGCGGCCGCGCAGCGACTGTTCCGCGTTCATTTTAATCTTGGACGCCACGATATTATTCCAAGCCGCAATACCATTCTCAGATGGGTTAACAGTCTAAGAACAACAGTAATGATTGTGAACAAAAAGCCACCTGGAGACCAGTATCGGAAATGTTGTTTGTTTATCTCTCCGCTTTAATGAAAATGAGCTTCATCACTCATGACGATTACTGCACTTTCATGGTCTCCAAGCAGCATTTGAATTTGAATGGCAAAGTCTTCTCGTTGCTCATAATCTGTTGGCTTAAGCTGCTGAACAATACACACCTTGTAAGGATGAAACGTTAAATCGTTTTTCAATATTATGCGCAGTGATGCACGACTTAAGTTTAATTCACGCGCGTGTCTTCTTGCAGACCGTTGAGGGCTCCGAGTAAGCGCTTGTTTCACCCGCTCGACGTTTTCTGGCGTCCTCGCAGTCTTCGTGGGACCAGGTGGCTTTTTCTTTACAATCATTCCTGTTGTTTTCAGATTGTTAACCCATGTGAGAATGGTATTGCGGCTTGGAATAACATCGAGGCGTCCAAGATTAAAATGAACGCGGAACAGTCGCTGTGCGGCTGTGACCGACTCAGCATTTTTAACATACGCGTCAGAAGCGAACATACGGTGCTCTACGGTCCACTGCTCCATAGCTACTAAAATGGCATTATACAGCAAGGCGACTGATGCCTGTATCCCCTCCCTACCACCGCTAGCGGCGTTATACTAACCATTTGAAAAACGTCCGGTTCCCATCGGTCACCCTGTATATATAGATTTAGATACATGAAAGGATCTCGAAAAGAGCCCGATCTGTTCCAAACTGTAAACCCCAAACTTAATTGTTTCAAAAAAGGTGTGTTTGAGGACAGAAGTATTTGATCCTGAGGGTTTACAAGAGGAGGAAGACAAGTAATGTTAATTGGATGTGTGTATACACCGTGTTGTCGACAGATTAGGTGCAGCGTAAAAAAATCAGAGATGCTTAGAGCACAGGTCTATTAATAAAATCTCTTCGAAATGGGCACGGTTTGCATAATTTTCAGGAGTTTTGAGGTATGGAGGTTTTGCAATACGGCCGATCTTGTAGTAGCATTAATATTGCTTTTCTGAAAATATAATGCACTTTGTTATCTAAAATCAATCAGCCCTGTATATTCTCTTATTTCATTTTGTAGAAAAGGTACTTCGGATTTTGGGACAAAAATACTGCAGAGGTTTTTCTACTCAAAAATCCGATGTTTCGGCGTTTATTTTAAGCGTTCTTCAGGGCTAACACATCATATGAAGTTGAACATATACAGGGTGTCCCACCACGATTAAGAGAAGCAATATATCGGAACTGGGCAGTAGTAGCGAATTATAATTTTGGAGGTGTAAATTAGAGCAAATATAGTATCTTTCCCTGCCTTTCTGTGTTCCTCTCGATAAAACAATTCCAACAAACTCGCACACTTGGGGTCTAAAGCGATCATTTCAAGAGCTACAGGTACCTAAAAATTTGTACCACTAGCATCGAGTATAATATGTTCCCCTACAGTTAAATTATTTGCTAGTGCTTCATAATCGTAGTGGTACAATCCTTTGAGTACCTGTAGCTCTTGAATCAATAACTTTAGACCCCAAGTGTGCGAGTAAGTTAGGTTTGTTTTATCGGAAGAAACACAAAAAGGCACAAATATACAGGGTGTTCCATTAATCATAATTTTGAATCGGACGTCACGTGGCCAGACCAGACAAATACCTCATTGGATAACGCAATGACAAGAAAAGACACAACATTTGCTCTTATTTGCAGCCCCAAAATTAGAATTCTCTACTACTGAATAGTTCCTATATGTATTGCTAATAATGACGTTTAGGTATACGAAATAAAAAATAATCAGTATTTTCCAAGGATCTCAAAAAGAAAGAAATATATAGGTGATCCATTTGAAGTAACAAAGTTTATTATATTTGCGGAAAACGGTAGATATGACAACATTGTAAATATCATCATAAGATCGGCTTTATTACAAAACCGCCATACCTTGAAATTCATGAAAATCGTGAGATAATTGATTTAAATTGGCTGGTTTTGAGATTGAAGACTGAAGACAAATTACCTGGTATTGCCGGTGCTTGTCCGCCTTCGAATTGACTTCCGTACTGGTGATGTTGGTCCCTTGTCATCTTCATCTCAAACCCCTGCTGCTTCGACTGTGCAGCCTTTGAGGTGGACGACTGCGCTGAGGACTGGACAGCAGGTGGTTGGGGTTTCGTAACTGGAGGCTTCTCCGAAAATGCGTCCTCGTGACTGAAGCCATTTTGAATTGGAGAGTCTTCCATGGCCTCCATCGCCTCGATCGCCGCCAGTTCCTCCAGAACCTCTGGTGGTGGAGCTGGTGGAGGTTGTTGTGGTGGAGAGGATACTATGTCATCCTGAAGAAGTATATTTTTGCAGATTTTACAGATCAATAATAATAATATTCCGGCTTTATTCATACGAGTGTATGAAAAGGTGAAGTGCCACTTAAAAAGCGTTTTTCAACTTGAACTAAATAGACCAAGTAATTAATGAACCTGATTAGCAAAATATAATAATGATGATAATAATCAATCCAGGTCGATTTATGTAATATTAATGATACATTATTTGTAATATACAATGCTTCGGTCTTCAAAAATACTATAATTTCAAATAAAATTCTATAGGTGTAAATTCTGAATATCCAAACAATATTTACCTATGTTTTGGACATAGTTTGAACAAATTTTAATTCAGTTTTCAGTTTCTGATAATAGGTACAGAAGAATTTGAGAGGCTCCAGTCAAAGCTTTGGACTTGATGTATATAACTCTTTTTATACCATTAAATATGAAATTTTACGCTGAAGATGTTAGACTGCCAGCAACAATCGCTGGTATTTTTCTTTCATTTCAAGATTTTCAATAATAATAATAATAAAAGTCCAGCTATTGTTTCGCTACATAACAGAGTATCATACATAATATTCACAATTACATAGTTTTGAAATAATCAAATCCTGAGCTAGTTAACATGTGCCCTTAAATAATACAAACTAGTCGAATGTTCTAAATTGCCTATGATTAAGCGAATTAAATGAAAGGCTGAGTTAGGTACATACTAGAAAGAATCATCCGGTACATCTCAATAGCTATAGTAGGCTGTAGAAAATAACCATTTTTGTAATGTAAGAGATGTAAGAATTTTAATAATCTTATCTCGTTAGTCCAGTTGTTGTGCATCTTGCTACTAAGATGAATGTTTTTTTCATACAAATAGGTTTTTGATTATTTGTCATGGTCTGCGAAGGTGCTTTTAAGTAGGAAATTTGAAAAATACCGATCTCATTGAAAATTTTAAACGAAATGAAAACTACAAGAGATTGATATTAACAATATAGTTAGAAAAATCATTAAATTTTGCATTTAATCATTGAAAAAATCTGGCATACCCATTTGAAATAATTAAGTTTCAACCTCTGAACTTTAATCTGAATTTGGACAAAAATAACAAGTAAATGTACCTATGTTCCTCAATAACATGTTTATGGTCGTCAAGGTGTTGATGCAGAAACCACATGAAAAATATATCTTTCTGGTACCCACTGTTACAGTTCACATAATCAAGAATTAAGAATTGTCTTATGTTGATAAAAGCCGCCATAATCAGGGGCAGTTCCTCCTTAAGGCACAATTCCCCCCCTCCTCGAGCAAAAGAGAAAAAATACTTTTTAGTAGATAGGTATGCAGTGCTAGTACCTATTTCTAGCTACAATCGGTTGCCTGATTTGAAAGTAGCACACAATGCTCAGACTAAAAAAACCTGCTCTTCCAGCACACTAAGCTCGAACTTCCTGCAGACGCGCCTCAGTCATCTTCTCTTGTTCGAGTCGCTACGCGTTGTTTACATCGGCGATTCTAACCTACTAACCTATTATTTAAGGCCCGGTCAAACAGAGGGCGTTCTAGAACGCGGCGTTACGGCGTTCTAGAATGCCCTCTGTTTGACCGGGATTTGAGTTCATCTATGTTTGAATCACCAGATATCTTTACAAAAATTGGCGTAACGCTTTTGCTCAACCCGTCAAACAACGGAATGTGGTAACGCGGCGTTAGAGAACGCCGCGCCGGATCGCCGCGTTCTAGAACGCCCTCTGTTTGACCGAGCCTTTAAAAGGGATAATCGAGTGAACGTTGCTTTAGATGAACTTTAGCCGAATTTTACTCAGAGCACAAAATAAAAATTAAGGAAATTATAATCTTTTAATTTTAATTTATTTATTTATACTATACAGTACAAATAACATTACAACGCAATGGCTAAAATAAGTAGATGGTAATATAATGTACAAAGTTTTGACTAAAAGATGCAGACGGCTGTTAATGGTTCAGTAGGTTGCGCTGACGTGTTTCAATCAGGCGTTGGCGTTGGGAATTCGATTCCCAAGCTAGACGATTTTTTTCTTGGTTAGGCGGGACGATAAGTAAAAAACTCTTAAGAAATAACATTTTGTGATGAATGATGAGTAAAACACTCTTAAGAAGTGACTTTTTGTGATACCAGCTAGAAAAAACTTCCAAGAAATAACTGTGGAAAACTCTTATTATGGGCAGGGTGCAGCTGCGGCCTCAACAATCTCTGGTTGCATTTTCGTGTAGTTTTTATTTAAAATTTTGTGCCATCCACCCCTTTTAAAAATTCAGGAATCGCCACTGATCATAATACATAATTTCGGACGACCGAAAGATGCTATGTTTGGCAGAAATATAAAATTACAGTTTTGGGTGGCATTCAATACATTAAAAGGCAGAGCTTGATGTACTAGAAGTCCAGCATATATGCCTGAAACTATATCATCACATCTTAAGGTCAAGTTGAAAAACGCTAATTTTAGCGACACTTCGCCTTCTTTGTACTGAGGAATAGAATAAAGACGGTTTAGTATTATTATACATACCACGTCTGGAGTTGCATGAATCTGTAATTGAATCGATGAGTCCAAGGACAGTACAAGTCCAAAAAGATAGTTTTGAGATAAATGAAAAAACATATTAACTCCAAAACGAGTAAAGTTACTGTGTTCGCCATCATATAAAAGTTGTAATTCCTTAGACTAATGGGAATCCAACATAATAGATCCAAAAGTCTCACTCTCCTTCAAGCTATTAAAAAAATGTTGATGCCTTTGTACTGTTCTTGGACTCAGTCTTCTTTTTACAGACTTTTTTGTATTTTTTTTTAGTTTCAGCGTACTATAAGGTTATGACAACGACAATGGAGGGTGCTAAGTATGTAAAAATTGTTTTATTATTATTAACGACATCGCGAACCGTGGCGCTGATAGCCAACAATGGCGAGAGTTGCTCTATATCTCCGTCAATTCACCAGTACGCAGACAGCTGTTTCACGCTTATTAGCGACCATCTTGTCGCCTGCTCTCACATGCTTCACATGTATGGTACACATGAAAATTCTGATGCTCTCTATCTCCGCCAATCGACCTAAGGCGCACTGATGATCGCTAATAAGCGTGAAATAGCTGTCTGCGTACTGGCGGATTGACGGAGATATAGAGCAACCCTCGTACATTGGCTTTCATATGCAGCAGCATATAGAACCGCGCTCTCTGGTGGCTAAGCGGACGCGCCGTGGCATTCCACCAAGAAGTCTGCTGCTGTTTAGCAGCGATTTTCTTTGGTTTGCCGTTACCTTCGGGAACCAGATGGCGCACCGGCAGAACCTTTCTGTCGCCTGCTCTCAGCCAACAATGAGTTGACCAATGACGTTAAAATCAGTACATGTCCTGGGACTTGTAATGTTCTTCATCCGCAACGCCGTACACTTGTAATATTTTTCATCGCAACGCCGTAAACAGATGGTGCGTTTAATGGGGTTATTATTATATTTTGCAATCTTTTTAAGCGCAACCGATGGATCTTCGTATTTTAAACGTTTTGGCCACCTTAAGTCAAAACTCCATTTTTTGGACTTGTAAAATTATATAATAGGCCATCAACTCGATCCTCGATATGAGCTCGCAGGTCCTGTTGGAACCCTAATATAGCATCCATAAAAGAATTCGTTTCAAGAATGCCGAGCAGCTATAAAGGCTAGTGCCCCCCCTTCCACATTTCACAAGTCATGATATTATGATTTATGAAATGGGTAATATAGTTGTCGTAAGGTATAAAATTTATATTTAGCCGCAGCCAGAGCTAAGCTCATAGAGGCAAAATTCAACTGATCTGCCTACTCATCCTGTCTCCCCTAATTGCTTTTTCGAAGAAACCTTTGTATCAGCCTGAATGCGAGTGTCATGAAACATCCAAAAAGATGTTTGCTCCAAATCCAGAGATGTTTGCGATTGCAAAACCTTCACCGCCTACTAGTATGAGGGGAAAAATTAAGAAAACATGATAAGTTATGGAAACCCAGCCACAGCATAGTAAACAACCAGCATAATATCTCTGAGGATTTCCTATATAAAAATGGTTCCCACAAAATTTGACCTTGGAAGGGTTTATGGATGATTTTACGGCTGTGAAGTTTGGGTAGAGATGCGAAAAAGAAAATATCGATACCGGTACCAACTCGATATTTTTCAGCCTCATAGGCGCGTTTGGTTCGTACAGAGAATTTTGTGCAATTGATTACACCCCACAATAACCATATATCGATACACCTATAAAAGTATTGATACCAGCCTGAAATCGCTCAAAAAGTACCTATCTAAGATAAAAATGGTCGATATTAGTGCAGAAGTACAAGTATCGAAGTACCGTTACCATCCCTACAAAAAGTCATCCAAAAGTGGGGATGCGCATGTAATTTCCGCCAACTTGAGTTATTGTGCTGGTTGTTTACTATGCTGTGACCCAGCGTTAAAAAAATAAAGACGACCATTCTTTCGCGAATTAAGAACCACCAACAATAGACAAGTTGTAGGCTGTTCAAAAATCACAATATTTGTAGTGTCTCGAAAGTATTTAATTCTCACCTCCAGCGTATCCATCCCGTCAGCCTCATCGGGAGGCAAAGAGGGAACCACATCAGGTGGTACTCCGGACCACTGAGGTACCACAGGTGGCGTCGACAGTGGCGCCTCTTCGTCCCATTCGGGATCTTCTAGCAGTTCGCCGCTCTCGTTACACTCCTCCACTACCAGTGAGGGGAAGTTGCCTACTTTACCGTCCTCTAACTCTCCCCTCCACCAGCCGTCGTCTACGCTGTGCGCTTGCCTGCTCAGGATACGAATCACCTGACCTTCTTCGAAGGTCAGCTCATCATCACCACCTGTGGAGTGGACATTAATTAGAATTTGAAACGTAAAAAATAGATGCATTTTATTAAACTTATCCTGTTGCTGACCTTTCGCCAACTCTGACGCCCTTATCAAGGACATAATTTGACAATAAATTAATTAGAAATTAGTAACATTGTTTGACAACTGTGCCAGGAAACAGCATTTGTTTTTTTTTGCGAACTTATGGTACGCGCACATAAATCGGCATCGGACGGACGGTACGGATCGGAAAAAGTTACTTTCTATTAAATTTAATGGACCATCGAATATACGTCGGAACGGTAGGCACCGGATTTTCAAAATCCGGCGAAAATATAGCAACTAGAAATAAAGCCGGCCGATGCGTGCCGTGCGTGCCCATACCGACGTATGTGCGATGCTGATCAGCAACTGCCGAGGCACCGTCGGCATTTTCCAAGTTTCTACCTGTACTGCCTGCATACAGTGTTGCCATTCATAGCAAAAATCTCGCGAGAATAGCGACATTTTGATTACGTTGAGACGCAGCGGCATTTAAGAAAATAAACCGATTTGTAGCGACTTGTTGAAAAATTCTGTTACTATCTTTTTTTCGCCACTGATTACTTCTTGTCTATTCTTCTTTTCGGTTTTGCCTGTCTTGTATTGGTGTCGAGACCACAGGTTGGCGACAATTTCACGCGCATCCCCCGTTTTGGATGATAATTTGTAGGGATGCTAACGATACTTCGATACTTGAAATGTATCAATACTTCTGCACTAATATCGAGTATTTTTGTCTTAGATAATTTTTGAGTGATTCCAAGCTGGTCTCGCTACTTTTGTAGCGGTATCGGTATCGAAAATAATTACGAACCAAACGCGCCTCCATTGGCGTGTACAGCTCTATACTTGGCTACAAAATGTCGAATTGGTACCGGTATCGATATTTTTATTTCCGCATCTCTACCCAGACTTCACACCTGTCAAATTCTGCTGGTTGTTTACTATGTTGTGTCGAGACTATGGGTGTGTTCAACGGGACCTAGCGCAAAAGCGCTAGCGTGGAAGCGCTTGCAGGCGCTAGGAGTGACTGTTGAACGACTTTCCTTTTGACGTGATAAAACTGTCATATCCATTTTTTAATATTTAATTTGTATTGTCAAAAACCTAGGTTATAAAATCACAAAACCTGATATTAAATTGACATTAAACAAAGGCAACTGCTTCTCTCAGAATTACAAATAACTTTTTTCCAGTTATGTGCTGCTTTGCTAACCAAACATCGCTTTTTTAAAGCGCTTACCAAGCTGACTGGCGCTTTTTTGACAGCTTGTCGTTCATCGGTTAGTTAGCGCAAAGCGCCCACAAGCGCTGACGTCCGCTAAGTCCCGTTGAACACTACCTATGTATCGAGTAATCTATAGTCGGTGGGTAATCCTGCCTGGCAACACTGCCTGCAGATCATTTGCATATTTGCAACTGATTTCCAATTCTTCCGGCGATTCCGATCAGATATATGCGATACCCTAATGAAAAATCCGTACCGTACCGGCCGTACCGGCCGTTCCATCCGTACCGTCCGTCCAATGCCGATTTCGCGTTCCCTTACTGAATATCCGATGATTCTCAAATCTTAAAAAGAACGGAGTGTTGCCTGTCGCATTTGCATTGTTGATAAATGCAAAACGAATGCCAGTAGTAGAACAGCAAACAAGAAAAAGATTTGGAAAAACTTATGGCTTGCGCTCTGGTTTAGAGAACACTGATCAGATTTTCTCTTGAAGATGAGTCATAGTTAGCTAATGAGTTATGGTTTGCAGTTGGATTCCGTATTACTGACTCTCATTTTAGATTTATCAGCTATATGTATATACAAATGCAATACTTTGTGTTCTTTAAGATATCAAAATCACCAACTTAGGAAATTTTTTGCACAAAACGTTGACTGATAATACTTTATAATCTACTACTAATCTTTAGTTTTGTATGATCAGAAAGTTATCGCGTGTTGTCAGTCCTAAATCTAATTATTATTAGATTATTTCAAATTTTGAGATCAGAGTAATTACCTTCTCCGTCATAATCGTACATTGCGATACAGTATTCTGCAATTTCTTCTTTTTCCCCTTCTTTTCCTTTTCCTGCCGATATCACAGAAATTTGTTCGGGGGATTGCGTTGCGGTCTCGGCCTGCCTTTGCGTATCATCATTGTCTACCGTATAGTCTACCTATATTAACATATTATATACATTAGGTTTTATATCCTCCATATCTAATAATTATACAGGGTTGGGATAAAGTATGGAACCAAGCAAATAACTTTGGAGCGGAAAGAGTGTTATTGCTGAAAATTTGCAGGCAAGTGTAGTGACGTCTAATGCATCCGAAGACATTATGTTAGCTATTAATGTACTTCCGGTTTAACCGGAAGTACCGCCAACTTTTTCAATTTAAATGGGACACCCTGTATATTTTTGCAGATTTTAATTCATCTTTTTTTTCTGAATACGTCCATAGTGGGTTTAGTATTTGTTTCTTAAAAAATTTGTTTCACAAATTCGTCCGTGGCGGTCTGCGGTCTTCCCGTTTGAGGTATTTTTTTTGTATTTTTTTTTTAGTCACCGTCAAACGTGTTATAGGACCCCTGTTGGGACGTAAATCATTAAAAGTTGACATACTTCTTTGTGAGTTCTCACACGATCGCCAAAACCGACTTTGAATGACCGGCATTTTAAACACCTGAAATGATAAAGAAGCTTTATCTTCCCGTTTTTACAGAAGCTAACGCTAAACCCACTATGGACGTATTCGGAAAAAAAAGATGAATTAAAATCTGCAAAAATATACAGGGTGTCCCATTTAAATTAAAAAAGTTGACTGTACTTCCGGTTAAACCGGAAGTATATTAATAGCTAACATAATGTCTTCGGATGCACTAGACGTCACTACACTTGCCTGCAAATTTTCAGCAATATCACTCTTTCCGTTCCAAAGTTATTTGCTTGGTTCCATACTTTATCCCAACCCTGTATGTATTGCTAATATAAAGATATTATACACCGTGTCCCAGGACGAATCCCGAAAACTTTAAGGTATGATTTTTGACACCGACTTATGATATAATATGAATAAATTATATGTTTATTCTTAATAGCAAAAAAGTTGAAGTTGAAGTGCGATTTTTTTTTCGGGATCGTCCTGGGACACGGTGAATGGATATATTGTATACACATTATAGGAAAAATAGATATGAAATAAAAAGTACAATACAAAATAAACATTTTTATTATCATACAGTAACGCAAAGTATGAGCTGTTTAACCCTTAACTGCTAACCATCTGTGAGGCGGTTAGAAATTGACATTAGCACATGACTTGATGTTCCCATCTGATTTCGGCTCTACGCGTCTATATACATTTAGTCGAGTTAGTAGTAAGCCAGTTGTGTGAGTAGTATTATGATTTGAGCGCTTTTCAGCAGAAAATTATTTTACAATAAAGTACCGACAGCGTCTCAGAGACGCTTAGTGCTAATGTAACTTTTTGATACGTGTCTACCTCGGAAGTTACAAAAAATATAAGAGTTTCTAGGTATCTTAGAAGATGTTGCTAAAATAAAATGAAAATTGTTATAAAAACGCAAGAATTGCTGCATATTCCTCTCAATCAAGAAAAAAAGAACTGGATTTTTGTGTTATAAAACCTGCGAGTTTAGAGTGCACCAAAAACGTTTATTAAAATTGCGCAGAATAAAATGCATGTGAATTTGGTACATGCGAGTTTGATTGCAATAAAGTGGAAATTAATTGTCAGGCTTTGCATGACTTATTAAACTCAAAATATGTTTGTACCTTGTCTTAATATTAAAACTGATTTTGTTATATGTAGGTACGTATTTCATGAACACATTTTTGAAATGAAGTTTTTCTTAAAAAAAAATGGGAAAATACCGATGGCGTCTCGCATCAGACGGCACGTTGGTAATTACGTAACAGAAATGCCACTTCAGTAGTTAAGGGCTAAGATCTTAGGACCGGGGCATGCCCACCCCCTATGACCGCTAGTGTAAGGGCGCAAAATTTTAGTTCTTGTCAGGTTCATGGTAACAGGTTATTGTAAGCGCTAGAGCGCACTTTTTTTGTCACTCTGTGTGACTTTTTTTTCACTAGTGCCCGTGCAAATTTGGAAGCCTATTAGCTTGCTGACAGTATTGTCACGAAGTCTGACACTGGAGGACAAAAAAGTCATCCGATTGTCATGACTTCGTGGAGAGTAACGAAACTGCCACGGTGGCAAAGTCAACCGAGCCCACTAGGCATTATGGCAGATTGAAAGTTAACAGCAACAGTTGCAAGTTAGTAGAGTATAGTAGTAGTATATTCAGTAGAGTACTTAGTAAAGTTGGCTGTTAAACATTATGAAAATGGTGAAAGTTTGATTGTCACCATTCGTAAAGTATATTCGGGCGACATGTGTCTAATTAATTCGGTGTGAAAAGATGATCTAAAGGTTAGAAAATACTAGGAGTACGACCTCTACGAAGAGGTCATTCACAACATAGCATCATTGCGGATGCTAAAGTGTAGCCGAAGGTTCAGAAAATTTGATCGGTCACCAGACACAAGAATTGGACATTATCACAGGCACTTGCTCACCATTCTCACGAAATATTTGTATCGACACACCCACAAAGTCAAATTGACACAACAACTATTGCTAACAGACCATGCTGATCAAAGACAGTTCAACAATTGGATTATCTATCCAAATAAAAGTGAATTCCGATTTTGTAAAATCTAGCGATCAGATAGAGGGTTAAAACGTATTAGTCCATTTACTGAAGTAATGACAAGCCATCTTCGTGACAATGGGTTGTATACCGTGCTCTCATACTAATCACTTTGTTTACTATGGTATTACTTTTTATGGAAAATGGCACCGTTTAGTATAAAAGTAATATAGAATATAATCGAAATATATCTCAAATGATGATACTGCAATATGTTTTCTATAGTAATGACTTATTATACGCACCGATGAGAATGAAATTTGATTGACGAGGGCAGGAGTTCCAGACGCAGACGTAAAGGGTGGTTCCCTCTCAATATCTAGATAGTTTTGTGGAACAAATCCCTCTTCACCCCGATAATTTCTAGCCCTCAACCAACCGTCTCCATCGCCTTCTCCAACCACTTCTAACTGTTCATTTTCCACTATCGTTAGTTCATCTGGATGTTGAGCCTGGAAGAAACATTTTTACACAAGTGAGTGTACTGCTCATATTTTCCTAGATATTTATTTAAGACTTCCAAACAGATATTAGATACATACTTAGTGAATCTTTCTTTTACATCTGGGACTTTTCCAAACTTATTAAAGACAGGTAAGGTTGTACCGATCTTTACAAAAGGTAATCCCCTATTAATGGAAAATTATAGACTAGTGACAGTACCATCTGGGTTTCAAAAGATATTTGAATATGCTTTTTTGAGTCGATTGATGGGCTTTATTGAGGACTGCAATATGTTGTTCAATAACCAGCATGGTTTTAGGAGTAGTAGGTCTACCACTACTGCACTGATGAAATTTTATGAAATCATAATAAAAAATTTAGATGAAGGCGAACATCCACTAGCAATTTACTGTGACATAAGTAGAGCTTACGATTGTGTAAATCATCACAGTTTAATAAGTAAGCTAGAAGATTACGGCATGAGAGGTAATGGTATCGAATGGATTAAGTCGTTTTTGTATAACAGAACCCAATATGTATATCTAAAATCTAAACAGGGTATTCAAACAGTCATTGGGGAGTCTGAGCATTCGCTTCTGTCAATGGGCGCTCCACAAGGGTCGATATTGGGACCGATTCTTTTTATATTGTATGTCAATAGTGTTGACAGGATTTTGAAAAATCAAAACTACGTTGCTTATGCCGACAATTTTTCTCTTGTCGTATCTTCTGGATCACTATCAAACAAACGTTCTCAAGCTTTGAGCTTAGTAAATAACTTCTTTCATGCCCACGACCTCTTTTTTAACCATTCCAAAACAGATATTGTGAGATTCCATTGTAGACAGAGTCAACGTCTTGATTTATCCATTAACCTTGATAGAAAGTTGATGGTTAACACAGATACCGTCAAATTCCTGGGACTTTATTTTGATCACCATTTGAATTGGAAGGTACACTGTAACTACTTAATAAAAAAACTTAGTTCCATAACTTTTCTGATGAGAACTCTGAGAAAAATTTTGGATGATCAGCAAATGATCAACTTTTACTACGCTCAGGTTGATTCTCGCATGAGATGAATATGTCTAGAATCATGCAGGGGTCATTTTATGAAATGTCGCATTTTAACTGTAGCATCACTTTACATATACGAGGTTTCTGTTTATATTTTCAAAAACAGGAACCTGTTTTTCAAGAACAAAGATATACATTGTATTAATACAAGATATAGGCAGAATTATCATATTCCTACTTCCAATTTGGAATTAACAAAATCCTCACCTAAGTACAAAGGTCTGGAAGTATTTAATAAATTGCCTTCTTTTGTACGAGAATGCAAATCTCTGGTTGCTTTCAAAAAGCTCTTGAAGAAGTGGCTGATCGAAAAATGTTTTTATACTATTCAGAAGTTCATATTAGGTCACTGAATATATACTTTTTATGCTCTGTAAAATAATATACACCTTCATGTTCTGTTTGTACCTTTTACTTTAAAATCCTAGTTTTGTCTTTTTTTGTGTATATGTATGTGATTTTGTTTAAAATCTGTTTTTAACTGTTGTTGATCCATGACAATTCCTATACATCTGTGTATGACTAGAGGAAGTAAATAAATAAATAAATAAATTTTCTACATAGGAGAGGGTTTCTGAAACACATCTAGTAATGCGGCTTTAGTGTCATTTTACTAGTTATGCATGTTTGTTGTATTTTATTCAACTTCCGAAACTTATTGCCTCGTTATTTCCATAGTTTACTAGCAATTTACAACATCTGAAGAGGAGGTGCATATTTGAATTGAAACAAATTGTATGTAACATACAATGTGCCTACATTCAACTCTTTCTAAGTTATCGAGTTATAGGGTTTGCTTGATTGCTCCACTAATTTATTTGTCTGTGCAATGCATTTAAACGAAACGAAGCGTATCACTCTCCTTATGATAAGTGTATTAGGCCAGTGCATTTAGTTTGAAACCCTAAAATTTTGGGTACGTTTTTTCTTTTGCCTCTTGATCGAAACTGAACCCTGAGTTTGCGGATGCGCAAAGTTCACTGTTCCGCCACTATTTTGAATTTGTTTGTTTTTTCTTCAAACGCTTATATCTTACTTTCTACTTATCGCACAGTGAGCGAACCAAGATCTTTGGATTTATGAGGACTTGTACTTTTTGCAAGATTTTTTTAAAAGAAACCATTCTGTGCTTCAGAAGAAATTTATTGACGTTCAAAGTTTAGAGAGCGCCGGAAACAAAAAAAATCGCCGCTTTTTTGGACATAGCTTTTTTTGGTGAATCTGAGATCAAAAACACCCGGAATAAAAAAGAAAAGTAACTCAAATCCGAGCATCCACAAAAAATTTATCTCGATACTATGACACCTAGATGGTTTTTGTAGTTGATTACTTCATGGAAAATCGCGGACCAACCACAAGATTGTGGATTATATACCTGAAAATGGTAACTATAAAGTTAATAATAAGGCAATTTTTTTATGGTCGGCCTCCCGCAAAGGCTGAAAGCCTATAGCGCTGCGGAAGCGCTGCGAGAGGATAGGTGTCGGTTCACGTTAGATTTGAAACGTTGCAGGTTAAAGCCGTCGGGAAACAAATTACCCGGCAGCTTATTTCACATCGTCAAAGTTCTACAAAAGAAGGAATGCTGGAGGAGACTGGTTCGGGGAGTAAGGACCTCGACCTGGTAAGGATGAGCTCGCAGAACTTCTCTAGTGTTCCTGGTTCGGACGGCCTGTTCTTGAACAAAACTAACAATAATATTCAATAAATACTTCTACAACAAATAAAATATAAATGTAATTACCCATTTTACATAAAATAATAATAAATAAGAGTTAACACTTTAAGCAAACAGAAATAAAATTGATTCATTTATTTTAATAAATATCAAAACTGAATATTTGTATTCGCGAATGTTGGCAGCAGATATTCGCATTCGCATCCGCAAATGTCCAAAATGTGACATTCCTTACATCACTAGAGCATGAGCACAATTGATGAGGTTATAACTAAAATTCAAGATTTTTCGACATTTTAGTTATCTCCATTTGAGTTGAGTAGATAAAAAGAACACGTATTGAACTGAGTAAAGTTAAGTGAGCTGAGATTATCTGAGATTTTGTGTAAAACGAATGCGCCTATAATCTCCACTGAAAATGCCCTATCTTAATATCTTAATATAACTATCACATTATTGTGACAAAACTATCAGTTTCCTATGTCTTCATCAATAACGAATAATGCAAAAGTATATATAAGATTGTAAGCATTTATCAGTGAATACGAGATTCAAGTAGTGGACGTATTATCATGGAATATTGATGATATTAAGGATGGTCAGACCTCTCTACACAGCCTCTTTTTGCATATCTGAAAATAAAAACTCACCGTGTACGAATACAGGGCTGTGCATTTTAATAAAGGAACGGATGATCTTTTCTCCACTAAATCAGCGCTTTCGACTCCTTCGATTGCATCTTCTGCGCCCCAGTCCACCTGCGTGGGGTCATCCCATCCCGCCGCCAGATTCTCAATCCGCTGTTTTTCCTGGTCCAAAACAGCTGCAAATATATGATCATGTGCCATATTTAAACGGAATTTAGAAGTATATGGTCATATTAATTAATAAATAAGGTGTAAACCCAAGCCATCTGATATCAAATGTTATAGTGCTACTGTAACCGTACAGGAATGAACGAATGAAAGAGGAATACATTTTTTCTGGGCCAAACGGGTCCTTATGAATGTCTCCTTAACCCGGTTCTCAAGTCCAAAGGTGGGGATGGCCTTGGGTCCTGCCCATCTTATATTCTCAGGTTCAAGAACCCTTGAACCTAGTATGGTGTGCCTGTGACACCCAAGGGCTTTGACAAAGAATGTGTGATGAGGGTTCTTCCTCCTCACCACATCGTGTACATGTCGGGTCACTTGCGAAGCCCCTGACATTCAAGCAGTGGCGTATATAGAAATAGATTTCGGAGGGAGGACCCATCGGAAAAATTAAAGTTTATTTCATACGTTATAATATTGGCGTATTATAATCCTAATCTAAATAAAAAATAACAATGCAGTAATATTAACGAAAATAATTATATATAACAAATAAACGTATGTATATTAGAAATGCAAATTTTCACCAAGGCGATGAAGCTGGATGTATACGAAAAGTTGATAGATAAACTCATAGCAAATCATGCAAAATAACAACTTCTAGTCCTATTATCAAAAGAGCGTCTTCCCTTTGCCGATATTATATCTACCACTCGTTAAACTTTCGAAACAAAATAAAGCCATCCAAAAAAATGTGACGTGTATGCGTGAGACGAGAGTACAGGGTTTCCCTTTTGACTAACCTTTCGGCTCACAAACCGCAAGTCGGAAGATAGACTTTAGTACCTTATGTCCAGCATTGTAGGTACAAGTCTAGTTTCTATTTAATATGGAAATATATTGGCATGGCTTGATTAAATGATCATAATTATGCTAGATAATAATTCTAAATTGAAGCAAAGAAACCAAGGTGTACTTCCTAATCAGATATCTATAAACGTTAAAGTTGTCCTATTTGCTTTATTATCAGATTACATTTTGATGTCGCTGGTAATTTTATTCAGTACTATATTTTTTGACAATTACACCCCTTATATACGCCACTGCATTCAAGTCACGTTTGACCATCAGATAGCAGGCCGACATTAGTAACCTTAGCCGGCTTCTGTCCGTAAGAGGCAGAACCGCGCCACCTTTGCCAGAGATCCTGAAATACGTTCTCTAGCTTGACGGAGATGTCCAGAGATTCCTCTCCATCTCATAAGATGCTGATTTTCAAACCAGACTTCTGTTTGTCTTCTAATGGTAGGTAGGCATGGTAGGTAATTATTCCTCGACCATCGCCTTGCAAGCGCGTCTGCCATTTCATTACCACCAGCTCCGGTTTATTCGTTGGGCGCTTGGGGCTGGCGCTCAGGGGCCCGGGCCACGGAGGGGCTCCGAGGGGCCCAGTCGGATTATAGAAAAACTGATGATTTGTTAAACATCGCATAAAGACGAGTAATGTAGGGGACCCAAAGGCGGAATTTCATGAATACAAAAGACACAATCTAAAATCGCATATATCTCTGCTTGGAATACCGTGGTTTTTTTTATAACTGAGTAGACCGCGTAGGCAAAGCCTAAATACCAGAGTACCGCGGCTGCTGTGAAAGGGTTCTGTTAGGGGAAGTTTATGGTGTATCCCCCAGGAGAGAGGGAGTGCTTTGCTTTGGCCCACAGACTTCAGCGCCGGCGCCGGATGCTTTGTCGGCAAGTGAGCCGTCTGTGTACCAGACTAGCCCTCCTTTCTCAAAAGACCAAAAACCGTACACGTTAGAACCTACCACTTCAAAAAAAACCTCATTATTAACGTAGCTAATCATAATAATACTAATTTGAAATACGAAAAAATGAAGTCAAGTTGATTGACTCAGTACCTCCCACACATTACGGTGATAAAAGTTTATTATTTTCCTATAGCATGAAGCTATAGTCTGAGATCCTCTTGCAACAAATCATCGCCAGCCCCCCCCCCCTGCGTTATGCCACTAGGTCTCCTTCGCAAGTCAATGGACAGCCTATTATCAATATGACAAATTTTTCGGTTTTACAACCCTCCGCCCGCCACCCCTTGACCACCCCGATTTCGCCTCCATTCAAAAAAATTGGAAAATGATTCGGGGCCCCTAAAACGTCTAATAACAAGGTTGATCTGTTTTTATATTAGTTTTTTGATTATTGCAGCGCCACCATTGACACGATTTCTAAAAACCATCCGTGTTTTTCATCCTCGCCTCCTGTGTCAAAATTTCATTAACATCAAGTCGGTCATTTCCAGGATACACAATATAGAACGATTTAAAGCAATACTCGTACGTATGTACATCACAAAAGTCCTTGGTTCCTGTAATAGGCAAGAAAACGTTAGGAAAGACCTATGCCGCTAGGTCTTTCTTTCACATGCAATGGATAGTCTATTATGCATACAACAAATTCTCACTTTTACAACCTCCCATCCCCCAACCACGCCAATTTCACCACCACACAAAAAAAGGTAAAAAACACTCAGGAGCTCCTAAAACATCTAAAAACAAAGTTTAAGCTGATTTTATATTTTTGGTTTTTTTTATTATTGGCAGCGTAGCCACTGACACGATGTCTAACAATCATACGTGTTTTCCATCCTCACCACGGTAATAATACTGTGTCAAAATTTTATTAGAATCAATTTAATAGTTTCCATGTTACAAAATACAAAACGATCTAAAGCATAAAATACTTCGTATGTACACAGAAAATAGGCAAGGCAATGTTCGGATTGACCTATAAAGGTAACTTATGTCGCTAGGTCTTCCTTCATAGGTCAGTGGACAGCCTATTATTGATGCAAATTTTTCAGTTTTTCATCCCCTACCGCCAACCACCCCAATTTTACCCCCGCCCCCAAAAAAAGTAGTAAATGATCAGGAATCTCTTAAAAACGAAGCTTGAGCTGTTTTTATATTTTTCGTTTTTTATTACTTCTGTGCGCCACTGGCACGATTTATAAAAACAATACGCATTTTCCATCATCACCAGGTAATAATACTGTGCCAAAATTTAATTGAAATGAATTCAATAGTTTCCTCGTTACATAATACAGAACGATCTAAAACAATACCCGTATGTTTACACCAGAAAAAAATCTAAGTCCTTTGTCTGTAATATGGGAGGTAATGTTCGGATGGACCTAAATAATTTATTTATGTCGCTAGGTCATCCTTCACAGGTCAGTGGACAGTCTATTATGAAGAAACAAATTTTTCAATGTAAACACCCCCCCCCCCAAACAGCCCAAATTTCACCCCCACCCAAAAAAGTAGAAAATGATCAGGAACACCTAAAACGCCTAAAAACGAAGTTTGAGGAATATTTGAAATTTTTTGACAGACAGACCGACAGACAGACCTACGGAAATGAGTGGCGTGGATTTTCTTTATGTAGACATCATAAAACGTGTAAAAAAACTTATTATCTCAAAATCGAAAATTTTCGCGATCACAATACTCCCCTCACCTATCGGTGTGGGAAGTAAAATGGTGTTTGATGAAACAGCTGAGTTTAAATATTAATAATAATATCGCGAATGCTGCGGCCCATAATCGCACTAGTGTCTACCTATACTACACGTAAATACGGTTGGGTCATCCGCAAGTTGCAGTCGACGTGACTGCAATTTTGCAAATTTGCACTCCGCGCGACTGCCAAATACAGCTTATGTACGGCTGCTCTAAGAAGAAAGTATACACATTTGCCATAAGTAGACTCAATTTTTTCCCGATATGTCTGTGTCTAGTGGCGGGTTTAAATGGTGGCGCACGCCCCCCTTTAGACTCTAAAAAAACACGGAAGCACGGCTCACCGAAGCATATTACATTTATACTATAAATACCAAAAGTTAAAAGCTTTCAACCAATGCAAAATAATAGTGCTTAGAATTTTTGTTTCTTCTAAATTTGTATTATTTTTAAGTGCGCTCGACAACAAATCAAACGCGAAGTCAAAGGTAAAGGCGAAACTCGGAGGTGAATCGGTGTCTGGGTCCCCCCTCCCCCCTCTAGAAGAGATCCTAAATCCGCCCCTGGCTGTGTCACCATCCTGTTTATCCCCTACTTACCATCGACGTCGGCACTTTCATATTGATGCTCTGATTGGCTCTCCCGTCTGACTACCTCATCATCGCTGCTGTCCCTCCTTGTAGAAGGATCGGTTCCAGCTGGAACTGTCTGGCCATCTCCTTCGGCAAAATCACTATCGTAATAGGAATCTGAACTAGGATGATCCTAGAACAGAAAATTTGAGCTAATGGTCGAGTAATTCCACTACTCGCAGTAAACACTAAACTTGTTGCTTTCCGATGTTAACATGCTTTTTCCAATGGTATGGTAATGCTTTATATACATGCAGGCACGCCTGCTCTGCAAGGTTCTATAGGATTCTCGTTGCAAGTTCCTTCACGTCATCTACACTGTCGAAGTACGTAGGCTTTGTATTGGCAAGATACTTGAGCAGAACGTTCAAACTGTTCGTCACAAGGCATATACGACAATATGATGTAAAAAATATAGTTTTATTAAGACATTCTAGTCAAATTAAAAATAAAGAAAACTTTGGTATTAAAAATTGGCTGAAATAACCTAATTAGCTCGTTTGAGTCCCAACAAACAATAAATCAGTAGGTATAAAAACTTGCATGGACGTACCCAGCGAGAGGCAAGGAGGGGCACAAAAGAGGATGTTTAATGAAGATGTGATTTGACAAAATCTAAATTGATAAATATTTCTCACAGCAATAGTCTACGTTCATGAAGTTGTAATGGTAGCATAGTATGCTGTGCGCGAGTATCGTGGTTGTGCAGTGTATAAGTGAGTCGTTAAGTAAGCACTGATTTTAGACATAACGATAAACAGGTTGAATACGAAAACGGGTTGTAAAATAGGAATAAAGAGGGAATTCATGTTTGAGACATCATGTGGCGTGTTAATTATTAATTCTGTTCTTTTTTTACTATAGTATGTCCTGTAAATCATATTTTGCTGGACGAGTACCACGCGGGCGGTACTAAGGGATTGCGCTTGATATCTTTCAAAATATACTAAGATCATTCTCAAGCTACGTTCGGAGCCTCTGATGTAGTTCGAAAGCATCCTGGGTCTAGCAGCATTGATTGGGAGATAATATCAGTATTGCAGTGGCAGAACATACATAACAGTAGTATAGTGCATGTAATGTAGCGGTTGAATGTGGAAGTTACTCATGAGCGTTTTCAAAATACAGGCCCGTCTCCAACTGTTTCCGTCACCTCTTGTCCAGCAGAACTTTCCTGTCGTCTTTTTACCAAGTAAGTGGTCTTTTCAATATCCTGACTATTTGAGAGTATCAGAGTTCTTTCCGCATCACCCTCGTAAAACAAATTTTATGGTACAGGGTGTTACGCTGACATTTTATTGTACCTTTAAGTATTCTATTCTATTATTTTACATAATCTTTTATATTCTACGATGTTCTACAGTTTACTTTTTCATGATCTATTGAACGGTTTTTATTTTCGATATCGAATAATCAACTGGTTGAATAACGTATCGGTTTCCCTGCTTACTGATATACCTACCATGCGTGATTCAAAGAAGTATTTACAGATCTACAGGTTTGCCTTAGCATGTTGTACCAAGTCGTTAGCTTCATTTCTCATATCTCGCCGAGTCTGTATACAAAGCATATTTTGGTGGAATGATAGTTAGCCATACCAGAATATGTAGGTTAGTGGAGAGCTTCGAATATTAAAGAAGGTACCGTTAATGTTCGAATATGGAGAGCAATATTTTGATATAATCATTTAAGAGTGGAAAGAGCCAAATAAATGAATGGGGGGTGGGGTGAGGTTAAACTCTTAGTTTGCTGTGTTTCACTGACGAAACATGCTCTAAGGAGTCGGGATCCTGTGAGGCAGACTTTTCCTTTATAGATAAAAATGTGCAGAGAAACTCGGGTCATGAACGCTGTCTTCCAGGCATATTGATGGTTACAGCTTCAGTAGAAGTTGAACATGTGACATCATATGTATATACACACTGAGCAGCTCGAAAGGCGGTAGTATCTCCCTGAACTAATGCCAGGAATTAATAGGTACCAGATCAGTTTTACCCTGAATGAGTGGACTTACAATAAACTGGAGGAAACTTCATTAGGGAGAAATAACTGCAGGCAAGGAAAGAGGTTTATAGCGGACCTATTCAAGAACCAGAAGCTATGACTTTTAGACAGATGTGTTGAGTATCACAACCTTAGGGTTCAGATATTTGTCACGATGGAGTCTAAAGAGGAATCGCTATAGTCAGTAAATTGGTAGGACGTATTGGCCTTCAGTAATAATAGGTCTGTCAGGTTGGACAAAAAGGAGGAGGAGGAGGAGGAAGGTGTTTATTATTGGTTCCGTGGAGTCGCAAAAGAGTCGATGGTGACCCACCTGCCAGCTGCGCCTCTCCACCACTACTACTTTTATACAGGTGTTCTATTTTCATTGAAATGCAGACCTAATAGAATTGTTGGATTTTGGAATTTTTTGTATTAGTCCTTATACATCGACATTTTCCTTGCGAATTTATTCACGGATTAATCCATGGTCAAACTGATTCTGTTTATATCTGTGAATAAAATCATGGATTGTGTGATAGCATGCAGTACTGCCAACAGTGCTGCTGTCATATAGTTTGGCGGTTTTCGCAAGATCTATTCCTATTTTTTGTGGCCTTTTAACAGGAAAACTCTCAACTTGATTGCGAATTTTTATTTAGAAAATTTTTAATAATCTACAGAGACGGGCATATGCAACATGCATGACAATGCATCATATGATTTTATGGTTGGCATCACTGAATTTGACGTCAAACTTGACGACAAATTAGAGCAGGTTCTAAATGCGTAAAGAAATCCATGGACTTATTTGACGTCAAATTTCTGTTTTACACTTCGCGAATTTGACCACGAACTGAATCCACGAATAAAACCATGGATTGGTTGTTGATGTAAAGCGGGTATTAGAAAATATGCTATCACGTCATTATCGACACAAAAAAGTGATCATGTTTCAAACACTTCGCGAGGTAGTGTCAAAATTAGCATGTATTGACAAAATTTCAAGAAACGTTACAAAAAAAGGAATTTATCTTAAAAAATCATCAAATAATTAACCCTGCGGTTTACGGCAAACACACGCCCATCTAACTTGTTGCAAATGTAGTAAAAACAGGCAATAAGATTGCATTTAGGCTCTAAAGGCATAATGGATCTCCGAGAGCGCAAAATTTCAACAGACCGTTTGGCAAAAACTACATGAGGTAATCTCATAAAAGTTGCTAGGTAATCAAGCAGAACACGCAAGTCACGTTATAAAGTTTCGTGTATCCGTAAATTTTCACTCGTGTATAAATGAGAGGTTGTAAATCATCCAGAACGAATTAGGTTTAGAATTAAGCATGATATCTTTAGTGAACACACTATGGATAAGTCATGAACGTACGTTCGCTAAAGCTGAAACTGTAGATTTTGTGCTGTAGATCGACAGTAATGAAACGCTGCTGCAAATTGTCTCAATACGGTATTTCGCAGCGGAAGGTGTGGTTCACTGCGCAAACAACTGGTCTGTATCCGTACCATTACATGCCAGTACGCATCTTGAAGGAAGACGATCCTATCAGAAGAAGGAATTTTTGCCGATTTATGCTTTATGTGGACGCCGAAGATGCAACTTCTTTAAATAGTATTCTTTGGACAGATGAGTCCATCCGTAAACTGAAAATCTATGGATACAAGATACTTTATAACGTGGCCTGCATGTTTTGCTTGCTTGCCTAGCGACTTCTTAAGACGAATCCATTTTAAATTACTTTTTCTATTTTCTACTGAAAATATTCAATTTTGAGACCCTTTACCGAAGTTTTGGTTAGTTAAACGATCACTTTTTATGACTAATCATGATGTAATAGCACATTACTTAATTACCCATAAAAAAATTAAAAATCCGATGACAAGTTTTTGCCAAACGGTCTGTTGAAATTTTGCGCTCTCGGAGATCCATGATGCCTTTAGAGCTTAAATTCAAGCTTACTGCCTATATTTACCATATTTACAACAGTTTTATGTTACCAGTGGATAACTAGAAAGATGAGCATGTGTTTACTGTAAAGTGTGCGGTTAATTATTTGATTATTTTTTAAGATACATTCCTTTCTTTGTAAGGCTTCTTGAAGATTTTTCAATACCTGCTGATCTTAACACTATCTCGCAAAGTGTTTGACACATGATCACTTTCTTTTAGTCGATAATGACGTGATAGCGTATTTTCTATGAATTAATACCATAAGTTCCGAAATTCGACAATAACATTTTATTTGATTAGGGTTTTCATTTGGAGATCTGCATTTCAATAAAAAATCTCTAAAAATAAATTTATCTCTGAAACAGTTTAAAATCGGACCCTACTTTATATGACTTTTTTTGTTGGAAATGATTTGTGCAGTGTTCTCCTAAAATATTTTCCATTCGGCATAGAACATCCTGTATAAGTATTGTCAGCAACAACCTTTAGCTGTTAAAACAGTTCATAAAATTCCGAGTATTGTTATTAGACACAACAAATGAGTATTTTTATGCTGTTCCATACTAAAACCACACAAACGAAATATGTACCTAATGATATTTTGCAGCATCAACAAGTTATGTTTAAGTACAAAACTCTCAAAACAGTACGTAAACGACTTACGTGCCAAAGCGCATCTCAAAATTATATCGGATAAATTACGTGCTGATTATGTGTGCGTTGTGGATACAGGTTAAAATGTGACACTCAGTGTGTGAATAAGCAACTTACCGATAAGGAACTAGCAGATCGTTGTATATCTTGAACGTTGAGTGACTCCGCCTCCCGCATCCATTCATCTACGTTAACCCCGCCCTGCCTTAAGCATTCTATTCTCGCCTCCGCTTTGGCTTTTGAAGTCTCCGCCCTGCGTATGTTCATTTTCAAATCATCTATTTTCGTTTCTAAATCGGGACCATTTGGATCATTGGGATCCGTCTGAAAATAGTTATTTTTAGAAGACCACTTCATATACCCTTGGATTATTCAGATGGTTTGGAGCTTTAGAAAGCGCTGTTTATACAGGCTGATTCTAAAGTACGGAGCGCCTCAATTATCTCTGGAACGGTTTGCACAATGGACCTATACCGTGATCTCAAATTGATCAATTTATTTACTGCGGTATTATTTTTGATGATACATAGGACCGTTTACTGTACAAAGTCAGCAGAAAATTTGATCCAAATGAGAATAACACTAAAAAGAAAATTGTACTGTAATTTGAAATAGCCGATGATGACGTCACCTGTAGTGAACCAGTGAGAAGCGTCCTTTCTGTAGGAAACCAATGAGAAGCGTCCTTTCGTGGTCCAATGACTACGAGCGGATGCTATTGTTTTGTACCAGTGAGCTCTTATTGGTTCCCTACAGGTGACGTCACGACCTGGGCGGGAAGTGTATGGATTCCAAATATTCAATATTTAGAGCAATTTTGTTCGGTTATAAATACGATAGAAAAATTTTGTAAAATTATTTATGGCATCTACGTGGTGTCAGGGTTCTTTTAAGCCAATAAACAAAAAATGTGGTATAGGCCCATTTTCATGAATTTTGGGATATGGGGGTTTTGCAATAAGTCCGATCTTACTACGGTATTTATTATATTTCGGGAAAACAGTAGATCTGACAACATTTTAAATACCATTGCAAGATTGACCGTATTGCAAAACCCCCATACCCCAAAATTCATGGAAATCATGCAAACCGCTTCCGAGATAATTGAGGCGTTCCATACTTTAGACTCACTCTGTATAGGACTTGAACATTACTATACAAGGTATTCCTAAACAACATATACACACAAAAAGTGATTATGTGGGTTATTTCATGATTCCGCAAACAATTTATTACCAGTCTACGAAGTCTTGAAGTTTTAATGTTTTTTCCAGTATTTTTATATAGGTCCAGAAAGCGGTGGCTAAACTGTCAGTCAATAAGAATAAGATATTATCCAAACAAACACAGTATACCGGACTGTTTTTAATTTTTTTAGAGTTTCACTACCAAAATATAGAAAAATATTTTATTTTTTACTTCCCACACCGATAGGTGAAGTAAAATTTATCTTAAGTACCTGATGTTTATATAGGCGCTATTTACGACGGTTTCACATTAAGCGTTTACCAGATTACACTGAAATTGATTTCAAATGTGCAGACGTACAGAAGGCAACATTCAGAAGTTACACGAATTTTCATAAAGCAGACATCATATGAAATATTCAAAGGATTATATTGACCGATACTCACATCGTCATTTAAAAAAATGAAGCCAAGTTGATTGACTCAATACTTCCCACACATTATGGTGATACCTGTTTATTATTTTCCCATTGCATGAAGCTATAGTTTGAGATCCCCTTGCAACCAAATCATCACCCGCCCGACCAAAACAAAAGTGTGTTATGCCGCTAGGTCTTTCTTTCAGACGTCAATGGAAAGTCTATTATGGAAACAACAAATTTTTGAGTTTTACAACCCCCCACCGCCCAATCACCCCAATTTCACCCCCACCCAAAAAAGTAGAAAATGTTCAGAGCCCACAAGGAATACAACATATTTTTCAGTTTCACAACCCGCCACCCCCAAACTACCTCAATTTTACCCCCTCTGAAGAAATGTGGAAAACGATCAGGAACCCCTAAATCGCCTAAAAATGAAGTTTGGCCTGTTTTTATATTTTTAGTTTTTTTATTATTGCTGAGCCGCCACTGACACGATTTCTAAAAGCTATAAGCGTTTTCCATCCTCATCAAGGTAATAAAACTGTGTAAAAATTTCATTAAAATCAATCTAATAGTTTCCACGTTACACAATACAAAACAATCAGAAGCAATAACCGTATGTATATATCAGAAAGTTCTAAGTCCCTTGTTCTGCAATAGACAAGGCTATGTTCGGATATTTTTGAGTTCTACAACCCCCACCCCTCAACCACCCCAATTATTTCACCCTCACCAAAAAAAAGCAGAAAAAGATCATGAACCCCTAAAATGCCTAAAAATGAAGTTTAAGCAATATTAGAATTTTTTGCTTTTTTTTTACTCCCCCGTCCATGCCCCGATTTCCAAAAGTGTATCAGCCTTACCTACTACGTCCCCAGACATGGCCGACTCTACACTAGGCCGGAGCCTTAGATGTGGCAACGTGGCTTAGCTGTCAAATAGTAGCCCTATAGTTTCAGAATAATTATTACATTTTATATGTATTAGAGTTCATCTCGGTTAATAAATTAAGAAAAATACTTTTTAGAACTACTACTAGTAATACCACTTACATCTGATGTCTGTTTCATCACAGTCAGACACTACAAAATAAAAATAAACGCAACCTGTTTCCTGCTGCCACTTCCACTTAAACGAACACTCAATTTACTTTGTAAATTGTCACTTGAGCTAGAAAAATTCACTATTAGGTCACTGTGAAGCCATTCTTGCTGGTCTTGATTTCCCTTCCACTATCAAATCCTTTCGTAGGTATGCCTCAGGCCATGCCCAGATGAATTCTATTAACTGTATTTTTCTGTGATATTTGGGAGGTCCAGAAAACATTATAGGTACCACATTGTGCTTTAAAATAGGTCTTATCCTTTGAAATGTTTGTAAATTATTATCTTTATCCTTATAAATGTAACCAGCCCTTCCGAGGAATACCTTTCACCCACTACTGTTTATGTCCCTTATTGGACGCACAATTGCTAGTGCAACCTGGTACTACACACTTTGCAGGCATCTTTTTATCTTTATAGTTTCATTTGTGCAGGTAAATAAGTAGAAACACATTAAAAATCACCTTGCAACGTTCTTTTTAATCTGGAATAAGGTTATGTTGGGCCATGGTTTGGTAGTCCTCTACTGGGCTGCAACCTGGTACTACACGCTTTGCAGGCATCTTTTTATCTTTATAGTTTCGTTTGTGCAGGTAAATAAGTAGAAACCCATTAAAAATCACCTTGCAACGTTCTTTTTAATCTGGAATAAGGTTATGTTAGGCCATGGTTTGGTAGTCCTCTACTGGGCTGCAACCTGGCACTACACGCTTTGCAGGCATCTTGTTATCTTTATAGTTTCGTTTGTGCAGGTAAATAATTAGAAACACATTAATAATCACCTGCCAACCATATTTTCTGCTCCTGGAAGAATACACATGACATAACAACAAATGAAAGCTCGGCCCGCTGATTCAGTGTTGCCATATTTGATGCTCCGGCCTAGTGAGTAAAGTCGGCCATGCCCCAGAGCATATTGCTACCCAAATTTCATCACAATCCATGCAGTAGTTACCGAGATTATGAGGCTAGGAAAACGCCAACAGACAGACAGACCGACGGAAATGAGTGACGTGGATTTTCGTTATGTAGACATCATAAAACGCCCAAAAAGCGTATTATCAAAATAGAAAATTTTCACAATACTTTCTTCACCTGTCGGTGTGGGAAGTAAAAAGATTTGAACTGTTCATGCTGGGTGAATGCTCTAATCTATAATATTAATAACACAGTGGACTCTTTCATAGACAGAATGGCTCGTTTATGTTTCCAGGTCCTTTGACCTGGCGAAGATGTTCAGAAATGCTACTTAACCTTAACGGGCGTTGATATCCGCCCCACCCTCTCCTAGAATTACCTAGAACCAGGTCCCAAATCGAGTTGTTTCTCAAAGAAACCTAATGTTGTTGTTATCCAGGAAAGATATCAATTAAGGTAACTTATTCCAAATTAATGTTTGGTGGACGAAACTGCGATGAATCACAGAAATAAACATAGGATAAGTTTCACAAATTACATACATCGCATAGCACACTGAAATCTCAATTTCATTGCGATAAATTCAGTGTTGGACGGCCGACAGACAGACAAAGAAATAGAATATCGAATAACTTGCTTCAACAAACTTGACATTTCGAGGTATTTCGGACTTGGAATGCTTTCTAGCGGCTGTTAACGTGCGAATTATATGGCGGGTGGTAGAAATTTAATCAAGGTAATTCACACCGCCTAACCTTTTGTCCCTGTTCTCTCATTGCATTATACATCTGCAACTTCCTGGAGCATTCCCTTATAGTATTGACGTCCCTGGCTATCCTGGTGGCCCACCTGCGAGCTTCCTTGGCCAAGGTTTCTTGACATTCTGCTGTAGCCGGTGCTGTGACTTTGTCCACGGGGTCGTCGTCACACCGGTCAAAATCGTATGTGATGTGTTGTTTCAGTACTGGATAGAAGAGGTAGCAGCATTGTAGGTTGTATTCCCTGAAACATGGAATCAAGTACATTGACTTAACACTTTACAAGATTTTTCAAACTGGATACGGTTAAAAATTATATTGCTTTTTTGACAATGTATGTTTATTTGAAAATGGTATTTATAGGAAATTATACAATGATCAGAAAAAAAATGGATTATCTCATAGGCTGTGACAGAATATATTTTAAAATTGATTACCCTATGGATTCGAAAAATCTAAACGCGCTTGTGTAGGTATTTAACTGTAGAGAGATGCAAAGAACTGCTATTTGAACAGTTACAAAATTTAAAAATATTTAACATAATGTTACATACAAAGAGACAGGACAACTGTCGAACGAAGAAATAATATTCAGCAATATTATGTGAATACGTGTTGACAAGAAGCTGTGGAATTGGGAGAATTCTGTTGAATATTTACTACAACATTCATAAAATACGTGGAAAATACTAATACCACAAGCCGACATCAAAGTTAATACACAGCATAGTAAACAGGCAGCACAATAACTCAAGATGGCGGAAATTACACGTGCATCCCCACTTTTGGAGGATTTTTTATAGGGATGCTAACGATACTTCGATACTTCTGCACTAATATCGAGTATTTTTGTCATCGATACTTTTTGAGGCATTCCAAGCTGGTATTGATACTTTTGTATCGCTGTCGAAAATAATTATATAATTATTGAGGGGTGTAATCAGTTGCACAAAATGCTCTGTAAGAACCAAGTGCGCCTATTTGGCTAGAAAAGCTAGAAAATATCGAGTTGGTACCGGTATCGATATTTTCATTTTCGCATCACTACAGCCGTAAAATCATCCATAAACCATCCCAAGGTCAATTTTTTTGGGAACTCAGAGTTTGGGAACCATTTTTATATAGGAAATCCTAAGAGATATTATGCTGGTTGTTTATGATGCTGTGGTTAATATATGACACCAATCAGTTGTCGTCCCACGATGATTAAGACAAGCAATATATCGGAACTGGGCAGTAATAGCGAATTATAATATTTGAGGTGTAAATTAAAGCAAATATAGTATCTTTTCATATTATTGTGTCAGCCAATGAGGTATTTGTTTTTGGTCACGTGACGTCCAATTCAAAAATTTTAATGGGACACCCTGTATATTTGTGACTTTTTGTGTTCCTTCCGATAAAACAATTCCAACAAACTATCACACTTGGGGTCAGGTACTTAAAGGATTGTACCACTACCATTATGAAACACTACCAGAATAATACCTAACTGTAGGGGTACATGTTATAAATGGTAGTGATACAGTCCTTTAAGTACATGTACCTCTTGAATTAATCACTTTAGACCCCAAGTGTGCTAGTTTGTTGGAATTGTTTTATTGGAAGGAACACAAAAAGTCACAACTATACAAGGTGTCTCATTAAAAAATTTGATCGGACGTCACTTGATCAAAAACAAATACCTCATTGGGTGAGACAATAATAATTTAAGATACTATATGTGTTATAATTTAAACCCCCAAAATTATAATTCGCTACTACTGCCCAGTTCCGATATATTGCTTGTCTTAATCGTCGTGGGATACGCTGTATAATTAAACAGTGCATATTGCATATCAATATATTTTTTAATTAAATCCTAGTATCTGTTGAAAATGCTGCAGTTCTTTGAATAAATTTAGTGAGTCTGGTCACATTGTAACGAAAAAAATTCATCGAAATTCACGATTAGTGTAAACACTTCAAGATATCCGAAGTACAATACATATTGTTTTCTATGAATAACATTAGTGACCTTTACTCACAATTACTATCTCCAGGAGTTCCAATAAATCTTTCATGTTACCATCATTTATACTGTTTAGTTATCCTTAATGTGACTATGTCACTAAAATAAAAAAATGAACTATACTCTACCTAGTCAATTGTTTGGCTTGATCTCTGATAGTGCTGAATGAATTCTGCATAGCAGAACATGTGAGTAGCTCGGTGCGCCCCATCAGTGTTAAATATTCAGCTACTTTTTCGTACACGCCACTTTCCATAGCCTGCATGCACTGCTGAAGGTCTACCACAAAATACCTTGGAAAATAAACATTATCAGTTATTATACCAAACCTAAAGCACCTCAAAGCAAACTCCACCTAACGTAAATTAAAAAAAAATAGGGATGCTATCACATATTACAGTAGAGACCCAATTGAGGTTTTGAATAAACATTTTTTTTTGTCATAAATGGAAAGATCATATATAAGTTTTATAACGAAACTGGTTTTGGTTTCTTTTTTTTCGCAATAATTCAAAAGTTAAATCAAAATAATAAATGAGTTTTTAAATCGAGTACCGAAAGCACGCCGACGGCTCCCGAACCCGTGTGACGTCACCATGGCGGTCAAGATGCTCCTTTGACCAACGACGTCCTACTCCGATACTAGATTTTAGATTCCCAACCAACCGCGAAAATACTTGCTAGTAACTAGTGTATATTTGTTGCAACATAGATGATGAAAGAAGTTTGCAGCTCGAGACTAAGTCTACGATCGAAATAAATATATTTTTGAATGTTTGACGTCAGTACAGATTCCAGTAAGTAAGTACTTAATCAAATATGTTTCGTTGAAAAGATCTCCTCAATTAAAGGATGGCCCAGTGGTTAGAGAGTCAGGTAGTGGATCTCAGGGTCTTTGGATCGAAATTCAGGCCTTCCAACTGTTTTTTTTTATTTTTTTTTTGTCAAAAAATTTATTGATGCGCTTTTTGCACTTGTTACGCACTTTTTTCTACGATCAACATAAATATGTGTTTGAATCAAATTTTTTTTAGACACACTGCTCAGTGCTTGTTAATTTTTTGTAAAAATTTAATTGTTAAGCTTCATTGCCCAAACTATTACATTTAAAAAAAAATTATGGCGATTGATATTGACGGACAAACCTCATTTCCACTGATTTTTTGAATTGTCCACCGCCTCCTGTACTTAGTTTTTGCACTGTGCAGTGCAAGTAATATGTCTATAGTTAAATTCCACATTGCATGATAGCTGCGTCACGCCGGGTAGTAGTGGCGCGCTGGATTTCTTTGAAGGTCTAGATAGGGATTAAGAGCCAATATACAGTTTAAAGCTATCATAAAATTCTATACGTTCTGTATTCATTTTTTACAAATAGGTGTACCCGATTTTAGTTTGAAATGTAAAGATATATTTTTTAATGTTAAAATATTACTTCTCTAAGTCATAAGTTATATGCTCGGTTATATGTACATATATGTTGAGACAGTTGTGCTTTGAGCATAGTCTTATCGCATTCTATATTTTTTTGACAAGAGCCAGTCACAGGCATCCGCTTTTTTCCAATTAGAAGTCGGAAGAGCTTTTATACGCCGACTATGGTAGGACGCGTTATCTAATACAATAACCGAACCGGGTTCTAATTTTATCAATATGGATTTAAACTAGGCCGCACAGTAAGACTTACTGTGTGGCCTAGATTTAAACCAAGATTAAAAAACTATAGCGTCCATATCCTCATAGTAATCAACAGCTTTCCAAGATTCAAAGACTTTCAATCCCTCATCCACAAACCCAGATTCGCTGCCAATATGCGTTATTATTAGCCGACGGTCTTTGCCTGAAGGGCATTTTAATCCCGTACTTAGGCCTTCAAGATGGACTTGTCTACGACTCGTTATATTCAAATCCTGCCAACACTTAGTAACCGTGTGACCTTCATTCAACCAGGTTTCGTCCAAGTAATAAATTTGTATTCCCCCGGCGTTACGGATACTACGTATTTTTCTTAAATATTCTCTACGCCATAATACTATGACGCCCCTTTCAATCAATGCGCTGTTCTGCTTTCTTTTTACATATCTGATATTTATTTCGCGTAATGTTCTCAATAAAACCCGACGTGATATCTTTGGCAGACTTTCATCATTTTGTAATTCCTGTTGGAGTTTTTTTATCGTTGGGAGTTCATTACGGAGATGAAATTAATGGGCTTTTCGACGAATCGCATTTTATACGTCATCTAAAACAATCTTTTTAACTCCTCTTTTTTGTTTAAGTGATTTTACCACAAATAATACGTCGCGCTTTTTTTCTTTGAAAATTCTGAAAATTGTTGCAACCGAGACCTTAGTCAGATCGCTGCAAAGTTTAACGATTTCCTTCACCGGCCTATTCAGGGAATCGTGTACGTACACCATCATAAACATTCTTCACTATATTGCGTTCACCGGTTGATAAAACATGTCGTTTGGATGTATTGGTAACCGATGTGCCTTGCTGCATTGTTATTAATTTTATCGTCTAATTTCTCGCGCAAACTTCAAGAATAACTTACCACAGCCGGTACGCACCTGGCGGAGACGAGCGTTAAAATTATAGACGCCAAGGGACGAAGCCAACGCTCACTTGATCTTGCGGCGTTGTCAAACCGTGCGTAATTGCTGCGAAACTGCTGTGATTTCATGGCCTCTCTCACAATCCGTCACAGCGTCACATCTCGCAAAATACATGAGTGGCATGGTGTGAGCAAAAGTGGTGTCGGTTTTTTGATGAACATCAAAGAAACATACGTGTGCGTTGGTGCTCTAATTGATGGTTATTTTGCTCCTCAGAAATTTTTATCACGATACCGAATGGATCAAGCGCACTCGCACATCTATAGCTTTCCACAGTATGCGTGTGCATGCCTGCATTGCCTGTACCGGTCTTTAGGCTATGACTAAAGGACCCTCACAAAGGGGCAACGCCGCGATCTGGCATGCGGGCATTTCAAGCGCTGTTGTCAAGTGTACGTATGTTTCAGCAGCTGTGCTACCGTTGCGTTGGTATGATTCGAAGTGGATTGTGGATTAGGCATATTAAAAATTAAGGATTGCAATTAATGTTTGATTCCACATAGGAAATTGAGAAACATTGCTGAATATTTGCTCACAGATTACGCATACAGTAATACCTTTTCGTTATCTGAGCACCCAAGGGATTTTACGATTTTGTTATACAAGCGCGTGACAACATTGCTTGCGCTGATTTGCCGCTAGGCGTTGGTATCATCGAATGTGAAATTTAACTACAACAAAATTTGGTTCAAACACATCTTTATGTTGATCGTAGAAAAAATGTGCGTAACAAGTGCAAAAAGCACATCAATAAATTTTTTGATAAAAAAATAAAAAAAAAATTGGAAGGCCTGGGTTTCGATCCAAAGACCCTGAGATCCACTATCGGACTCTCTAACCACTGGGCCATCCTTCGATTGAGCAGATCTTTTCAACGAAACATATTTGATTCGGTGCTTACTTACTGGACTCTGTAATCTGACTTCAACTTCAAACAGTTCAAACATTGAAAAACATTATTTATTTCGATCTTAGATTTCGTCTGGAGTTGCAAGCTTCATTTATCGACTGTATTACAACAAATATCTACTAGTTACCAGTTTACCAGTACGTATTTTCGCGATTGGTTGGAAATCTAGAACCTAGTACCCGAGTAGAACTTTTGAATTATTGCGAAAAAGAAGAAGACAAAAACAGTTTTGTTATAAAACTTATATATGATCTTTCCATTTATCACAAAAAAAAAATTTTTCTTCTTAATTCAAAACCTCAGTTATCCGAATTCCAGTTACAGCGATTATCGATTATCCAGAAGTTCAACCATACTAACAGATATGCTTTCCAAATGATTACTGTGCTCTTATGAGCTAATATGGATGTTACTTTATAACACCAATTACAACAGCTTTCCAACTTGAGTGCAGTTAAATAGGCAGACATTTGGATGACCCAAACACCAGAAGAAAGTGAATAGTAATCTAACTGAACCGCCTGGCTTTAAGCTCCATCGAAAGGACTGGTCGACCCTAAACAGAATTTGTACGTCGGCGTCGCATTGAGTGTGCGCTGATTTGCTGTTTAAATGAAAGAAGCGCGGATTCTGTGTATTTCAAATTGCTCAAAACCAGTTCTGCTTATTTTGTGATGCTCCATAGCCGTATAAAATAAATTTTTCGGGTTTGGGAAATATTCCTTGCTCAAAATTAGTTTTGCATATTTTTTCGGTCATTGTCCGAATTCTACTATTGTGCGTAAAAACTGTTCTATATATGTGACATTCATTTTTCTACTTACAGCTTATGCACATGGTTTAAATGCCTTGCGAAAAAGTCCGGTTAATTAAATCTCCGCATCAGTAATTTCGTGTTATATGTCAGTTTATAATACGCTTACTCAAAATTTATCAAGCTTCAAAGATGTCACATAGACCGACCTAATAAAGATTGGAGACAGTCGATTATCGGACAAAAGTTATTGGAAAAAGTTAAAACAAAAGTTTTGGAGTTCTGAAGTTTCTATCGAGCGGTCAAAAAATTGGTTATACAAGGTTGGCCATGAAATTCTGGCATATCAAAACAGATCTTTTTCATATTAAACGTATATTATAGGATAATTTAAATCTCATTTCATTTCTAAGTAGCGATACATCGTTAAAATTAAGAAAACATATTAACAATTTGACGTAAACCGTGGATCGATACATCTAACTTTTCCAAAATATAACAGCCAAAAGCAGTGACAATAAGATGTAGAAAACAGGAAAGCAGTTAATTGCTTTATTTATTAATAGATAATAGCTATTCAAACCATGCACTGCTAGACAATGCGCTAATCGTGTATATGTAGGCAACAACCAACACGTTATCCAATTGAGCTTCAAGAATAAGCTGAATATTATCGAAATGTTACGCTCAATACCCGATTTCGCAGAACTAGTTTTGAGCAAGGAATATTCCACAAACCCGAAATTTGAATTTTATACGGCTATTGAGCATTACCAAATAGGCAGAAGTAGTTTTACGCATCTTTAAATACACAGAACTAGTGTTGCGCAACTTGAAATGCGCATATATATTTCTGTATATTTTCTGAATGACCAGCACAAATTCTGCTTCTTACATTTAATCAGTGCAGCGACGGACTCAAATAAATATAAAGTTGGAGAAGTTAAATATATTTTAATGAATAGCAACAAATAATAAATCGCCAGCTGAGGCTGATTTAAATTTTTTATTTGATTGTCTGAGCATCAAATTGGCTTGTGCTTCTAAACCTCTTTTTGCGTTTTCACGATTCGTACTTATATTCACCTTATATTGCAGGAACGTTGGCAAAGAAACCTAACCTAATCTATCCCAAAACCTTCCTAAAACGATAGGTTTTTGCTGGTTTTTGACACACAATGCATAACTAATGTTCACTTTGGTTGTCATTCCGTACAACAAAACTATACCCTGTTACCCGATACTTTAAACTGTCAGCCGTGTCAACAGCGAACAGCTGTTCGGCTAGTGATAATTAAAAATACTCCAGATTGAGTCTTGACGTATCAATTTTAAGCTTTGAAGGAATACAGGGCTGTACTGAGTGCAAGTACTACTAATAACGAGTAATCGACACTTGGTGACGTTTTCGTCTATGCTGTGAGGTCTCTATGGTTATTTTACATTTTTTCGGAAAATCCGGCGTTTCTTTCAGTATATCAGTATGGCTGGTCTGAATGATGATGATTACGCTTTAAATGAGGTAAGAATATTACTAATACGGTCTTGATCGCAGGATTGCCAATCAACACCACCAGTAAACAATTAAATTTGAGATACACTTCTTCGTCAGCTGATACCTATCAAATAGACGTCAAGCCAGTTTAAAGTATCAGGCTTAGATAAGGAAAGAGAGATGAATAGCTGTCAAAATGCTGGTGGAAAACTGACGGTAGTGTCAAGGTGGTTTTTTGCGATATTTAACGTTTTTAAGACCAATAATTGTGAAATATTGTGGTGAGCGTAATGGTGGGGTGTGCAGCTTACCGTTGTAAAAGCCACAGCAGCAGGAAGGAGCCAGGAATTACTTTTCACAGGTAAATTTATGATCTTATTTTTTGGTGTATCCGAAATTCATGCAAATATCTCGATATCTAGTTCAAAGATATATGTGTATCCGAAATATAATTTGGAATGTACCACTAACATGCGAATCATAATGTTTTTGAGCACGTAAAGTCTAAAAATTATGTTTTTAAGGGATTTTTTGGTTCAAATACAATCAGTTTTCCAGTGGCGTATCTATTATAGCTTACATTTTGAATAGAAATATTATGACTTTGCATTGTAATATATAATATACCAATACCCTTATACAAGGTGTGCATTTTAAGGGTGGCCTTTATTTGTAGTTGTATGAATAATAAAATTAATTTTCTTTCTTCCTCGACAGGTTTCCTAAAGATCTTCCTAGACATGATTTATGGATCAAAAATATGAGGATCGAAGGTTGGAAGCCTACAAGCAACGATAGGCTTTGTTCTAAGCATTTTAAACAGAATTTCCTTCATCAAACAAATCAAAAAGTATATCTTCTGAAAGGAGCAGTCCCCACCATATTTGACGAGCTTCCGGAATACTTACGTCCAAAAATTGTAAGTTATAATTCCTAGCTTACATTGTCTACGCTTAATCAATATTAAAATAATAAACATCCTAGGACTATGACAGATGGATAGATGGATAGATGGATAGATGGATAGATGGATAGATGGATAGATGGATAGATGGATAGATGGATAGATGGATAGATGGATAGATGGATAGATGGATAGATGGATAGATGGATAGATGGATAGATGGATAGATGGATAGATGGATAGATGGATAGATGGATAGATGGATAGATGGATAGATGGATAGATGGATAGATGGATAGATGGATAGATGGATAGATGGATAGATGGATAGATGGATAGATGGATAGATGGATAGATGGATAGATGGATAGATGGATAGATGGATAGATGGATAGATGGATAGATGGATAGATGGATAGTTGGATAGATGGATAGATAGATAGATAGATATACTTTATAGTCTAAGAATTTACAAGATTCTTATTGACAAAGCTATATAATAACAAACAAAACTTTTGGGATATTCACTAAAACCTGTGAGGAGGAAGTTTGTTATAAATCTTCACTCCATTGTATATAATTGGATCATTAATGAGTTATGATTTGGGTGTGATATTAATTTAAAATCATTCTTATGCCTTATGCCTATATTCTATATTTATGGTCTCAAATTTCGTTTTATATTTGAGTATTAGTGATGACGTTTCCAAAATAAACAGTGCAATAAAGTAAGGAGAAATACGATTACGAATGGCTGAATAACCATTTAAAAATTGATAGCTATGAAAATCAAAAGGCAGCTAACCTCAAAGATGTAATAATTTCTTGTGTTACAGTTACATTATTAAACAACTATATTTAGGTGTGTTTACTCGATACGAAATCAAAACAAAATGTTACTGTCACTTTTCCTATAAGATTCAGTCACTCATTCACATCTACTTAAATCATAAATTAATTTGTTCTGTCTTTCTTTCGGAAATAATGTTTCAAACATTGTCTAATATACAGCTCTGTTATTTTAGGCAAAAGAAAGAAAAAGACCCCGTGAACGTGATGTTCATCCAGAACCATCGCCATCAACCTCAGCTCTGGCTGCACAGGACGACTCTCCCCGGAAAAAGAAACTTAGAAGAGAACTGCTGCTGCAAAAAGATAAGAATAAGGAAAAAACGAAAAAAATCCGTGCCCTTGGTCAGTCACTGAAAAGAGCACACAAAAAAGTAGCCTCTTTAAAAATAATTGCTGAGGAATTAGAGCGACAAAATTTACTATCTCAAGAAAATTTAGTTTTAGTTCAAAATATGAGCAAGGTTAATATAGAAATATTGAACAGAAAAATGGGGAGAAATGTTCAATATTCACCTGAACTTAGGAAATTTGCCCTGACATTAAATTTTTTTTCACCAAAGGCATACAACTATGTGAGAGATGTTTTTGACACTTGTCTCCCGCATAGCAAAACTATTGCTAAATGGTTTCAGAATGTGGATGCTGAGCCTGGTTTTACCAAGGAATCAATAAATACCTTAATAAATAAGGTTCAATCATCTGACAGACCAATAATTTGTTCATTAATTATCGATGAAATAGCCATACGGAAACATTTAGAATGGGATGGAAAAAAATTCCATGGTTATGTCAACTATGGTACAAATTTAAACGATGACTCTAATGCTTTAGCCAACGAAGCTTTTGTTATAATGTTGGTTTGCATCAATGGAACTTGGAAATTACCTGTCGGTTACTTTCTTACAGATTCTTTGAATGGCAGTCAAAAACATTCAATTGTATCTCAATGCATCCATCTGATTGAAGATACGGGAGCCAAAGTTATGTCAATCACATTCGATGGTGCTCCATCTAATACCGCTATGTGTCATAACTTTGGATTCCTATTTAACATTTCAAATATACAGACAAGTTTCAGAGTTACAGATCACAATGTATATATTTTTTATGATCCATGTCATATGATAAAACTTGTTCGCAATGCATTTGGTGGAAAGAAAATCCTAATTGATTGTGATAACAATTTTATTCAATGGAAATACATAGCGCTTCTAGAGAAGCTGCAAACTAGCGAGGGCTTACATTTAGGGAATAAGTTACGTCGCGCTCATATTATTTTTGTCAAACAAAAAATGAAGGTTCGGCTTGCAGTTCAGTTACTTAGTGCATCAGTAGCCGATGCTATTGAGTATTGCGAAAAAAAGCTGAATCTTGAGGATTTTAAAGGTAGTCAGGCAACAGTTAAATTTATTAGAATTGTAAATAGCATTTTCGATATTTTAAACAGCAGAAACCTAGTAGCACCAGGTTATAAAAAAGCATTATGTCAAAAAAATATAGATCGATCTGCGGAATTTATCAATAGTGCAATTTTTTATCTTTCAAAGTTGAAATTATCTAATAATGAGCAAGTAATCATGTCTAACAGAAAAACTGGGTTTATTGGATTAATAATTTCATTATCAAGTTCTTTAGGATTGTACAAAGAACTTATTTCTGAGAGAAAAACATTACTGTACCTTCCGTTGTATAAGATTAGTCAAGATCATTTAGAATTATTCTTTTCGTCAATTAGATCAAGAGGTGGCTGGAATAATAACCCAACCGCTCGACAGTTTCTAGCTGCTTACAAAAGGCTTCTGGTTCGAGCAGAAATTAGAGAGGGCGGTATGGGTAACTGTATTCCATTAGATCAAATCCCTATTCTAAGTAGTTCTTCTGTAAGGTCTGAAGATGTAATTAATAGTAGTTTATCGAACCATAGTTTAATAGACATAAATGAGCCTTCTGATGATCTAGAAACTATTTGGAAGGATCATGACTACATCATGAATGCACCTGTGATAAGTGAATGTTCATCCCAAATTGTGCAATATATTGCTGGTTATGTTTCGCACCAATTACAAAAAACAATAAAATGTGAAACATGTGTCACAGCATTGATTGGTACTAGAGATCGGTTTCTCAATTCCCTAATTGAATTTAAAAGCCACGGCGGTCTGACTTACCCATCAAATGATGTTATCAAGATATGTTTGAAATCGGAACATTTTCTGAGAGATAATGAAAATTGTATTCACACCAAACATTTTGTACCTTTGCTGATAAGCAAAATAATATCAAGTTTTCTAGGCACCCCTATTTTCAGCTGCTTAGAACGTCACGTATTAGAAAATGATGTAAATCATATATATTTTTTAATAAAAGCTGTATGCACAAAATACTTAAATATCAGAATCCATTTTATTGTAAAATCTCGATCACAACAGGACAATCCAGTTCGGAGCCAATTAACAAAAATGATTCTGTTTAAAGGGCAGTAAAATATTGGTAGTTTTTGACCTTCATGACTGTAATATTGACTGCCATCAATTGTAGGAGCAAGCGAAATGCCACGTTCCTACAAAAAATTTATTTTTGTTGAAGCACACAATACTGAGTTTCACCCAAACTTCCCCATAAGTAAATACATAACTGCAATAAATTAGAACTTACTGGAAGCAAGGGGTTAAGTGATAAAATAGAGTTGTAATTTCTATGTAAGTTATAGGACCTCACCTATATTGAATGAATTGTTCGTTTTTATTTACTAGCTAATCTAGGGGTCATTTTCTAATTTTGTAAATGTTTTGATTTTGGATAAGATTAAAGGACCTTTGTATTTCTAGCCCAAAACTTACTTTATTTCATGTCTGAGATAATTTTTATGTTTAACCCTCCAGCTTTTTCATTAATTATTGCCACCGTCGCAAAAAGAAGTTAAGTATAAAAAAGCCTCGTTGGAGTAATTAAAAATACTGCTCTTCAGTACACACTACAAACAGCAAGTAACAGCAACTAGATTTTTTCACTGCATATGGGGACTTCGAGATTGAAGGCATCAAATTCCTCAATCTCGTAAGCTAATCTATAATAATAAAAATGTTTTATTGCTGCTTCTGTTTACAGTATGTAATAGACAGTATTTTATATATAAACATAATGTCAATAAATATAAATATACTATAGGTATTATGTGTTCTTTAATAATAAAAAATTGATTTACTACAAACTACAAGCAGTTTTTTTCTTTCTGGGTAGAAGTATAATCGTGTCTTTCATCAGTCATATACTGCAAATGAACATAACATGTTCATGACTGAATAAAATATATACATTATCAATTTTTATATATTATTGGCCACAAAACAGCAGTCTAATGAAAATCACGGTTACGGTAATGTTAGTCACTTAAATTTTAATTGTGGATGGCGAAATTGGCCATATAGAAACCCTGAATAACAATATTTCATTAAATTTTATTTGAAAAAGATTATTTCTACAAATAGCTCAACCATAACGTTAATCCCATTAGTTACGCCACTGGGAATAGCGCTTTGGTGCCATTTGGTATCAGAAATGTCAGTCGCGGGTTCCGTCCTCTCTCTTTCCTTGTCTAAGGTATCAGGTAACAGAGTATAGTTCTGTGCATTTCAAGTTGCGCAAAACTAGTTCTGTGCATTTCAAGTTGCGCAGTACATCAAAATTACGAGGTATTGCGTGGTTTAGTTTTATGCTTCCTCTTTTTTTTTAATTGTCCTCGACAACTTTTATATTTTACCCAATTATCCACGGTTAACAAACTTCGTCATCTTTCAAACTCGATAACTGGAAAACGTTTGAATTTAGGTACATTATGCTAATAAATTTTTGCTTAAAATTAAAAGATGATAAATGTCTGATAATATACAATGATACAGCGTGTTCCATTGAAAAATGACAGTTTGGTGCGCCACGTCTTTACGACCAACCCTGTCTAAAATAAAATCGTTACTGATTAGTAGGCATTTAATAATAGAATAATAAAATTATAGCTTATATTTTTTATAGCTTGGATATTTTGCCTAATAATCGACCGATTCCAAGCTTTTGTAAAACTCTGTACAGTACAGTGACAAATCATTATACGGTATCAGTCTGATGGGCTTGAACTATTTAATAGTTCACCAGATTTCCGTAAAATAAACAAAACAGAGTATGTTGGATCCCGCCCATAATAGTGAAGCCACAAAGCAACACATTAACGTGACTACAATGGTTACCTGGTCTGGTGAGCATTGGCCGCCGCCAGGCACAAAAGGTAATCGTTTCTAGCTCCAGTGGACTTTTCCTCCAGTTGGTCGCGCTTCGTCGAAAACTTGGCGCTGTTCTTTTGTAACGAGGTAATTGATTGGAAAAAGGAACCCTTCTTTTTCTTCAGCCTGCAAAATGCACTCGCCATCAGTTCAAAATGTATCTACTTCATAGTGAATACGGGGAAAAGCAATTTTATGGAGCTTAGTTTAGGTAGTACGAGGCTGCTATATATAAGTTCTCAATTCCAAAAACTTTATACGGGGTATCCCAGCATAAAGTGTACAAACGACACTGGGTGAAACTAGGCCACAATCAAAAGATGTGTTTGCCTTATAATGACAGTTCATTTTTTTTTAGTTCAAATAATCATAACTTTTGAAGCATTGCATGCATTTCGTTGAAATAAAAACACTAATAATGCATTATGATAGATACTGCTCAGCGAATCAAAAAGACTGCCAAAAAAAGTAAGAGAGCTTCAGAAAGAAAGGTGTTTCTTTTGCAATAAATTTTTATTTTTAAGGAAATACCCCTCAAAACCATAACTTTTTGTGTTGTCCCATATTTGATAGAATATTTCCTGTCTAATAAGAGAGCTACAACGTTCTATAGGGTTATTCACGTTATTCACCATTGAGCATTATGGCTAAAGATTCAGATGAAAAAGAAAATAATAATTTCAGATGGATAGGAACCCATTAAGACTACACTTTAAAAATATTTTCATGTTATACAGGGTGTGCCCAAAACACGAAACGGATCAAAGTTATATTTTTTTAAATAGAACATCCTGTAGAATATTGCATATTCAGATTCCTTGGTAAATTAGGCATTCTTGTTTGAAAAAATCAAGTTATCTCTGATTGAAGTTTCCTTAATTAATCGACCGATTTCTCCAAGCAAAAACGTAATTCATATTTGGCCGTCTAACTTAAGCTGACGTATTTCATGCATAGTAATATGGCAAAGCCGCAGCCTTCTAAATTTTATAATCCTTGCGATATTTAATTTGTTTCTGATATCTACTTATACCAAATATGGTGATTCACACCTAAACTGTTCACTTTAAGCCCCATGTGTGATAACATAAAGTCACACTACAACCAAGAAATCTGAATCTGCAATAACATTCAGGGTGTTCTATTTAAAAAAGTACAACTTTGATAAGTTTCGTGTTTTGGGACACACTGTGTAACATGAAAATGTTTTTAAAATGTAGCCTTAATGGGTCCCTATCTATACGAAATTATTATTTTCTTTTTCATCGGATACTTTAGCCATAATGCTTCGTGTCGAATAACGTGAATAACTGTTTAGACATACACTTCAATTTAACTTTTTGTAGAGAAGCATCGCTTACACTTTTTCCGTCTCGTCCCATTAATTTCCATCCAATATCATATCTAATAAAAAAACTTCAACGTTCTATCCCTAGGACAAGATTTTCTACATGACGTTACAATGTTATATTGAAGCGTCGGTATAAACGACTCTTTTCTAAAGACGTTAAATTGTAATGCAATCAGTGATCATGCAAAAAAGGGTCTGTACCTGAGCGATGACAAATAATGATCAATGAGCGAAGCTTCACTCATGCAGATGCTTCAACTTAACGTTATTAGTTAGAATATCGGATAAGAATCAATGAGACGAGATAAAAAAGTATTGTTAGGGGGTATTTCCTTATAATCGAAATTTAGTTAAAAAAAATCTAAAATTCCTAAAAAAACCAAATAAATAAACTATCAATATGAGGCAAATTTTTTTTAATATGTTTTTGTCGATTTGTGGTCTAGTTTTACCGAATTTCATTTGTGCACTCTATGCTTGGACACCCTGTATATCTGTAACCGCGTTTGGCTTAAAATTGTGAATGAGGATATGACGCTGCTTTTAAAACTATAAATAATTTTATTTTAATTCATTATCTCCTTTATAGCCTGATTGAATAATAGAAACTTTCAAGACGCTCAAAAAGGGCTTTCATTTCAACGATGACCCGTTCATTGGACCTGCATCACAAATACGGCCGTTTTTGCTTCAAAATATTCACCGGTGATCGTTTGACTATTTTCAAGTTAGTCGATATGAATGACACTGCGCGAATCTTTGAATTGGCCACGCCGCGCCGTAACTTTTTTGTCCGACAAACCCCTTACCCTTTTTCGAGCACGTTCACCCATAGAGACTGAAACTGACTGTTTTGATTATCGCTTGGTGTGTGGTGTGATGGATTAAATAGCCAAAAAACTCGCCTATATTTGCGGCTAAACCCTACCAGAAGTGGTCACATAATATTTTGTTTACGGTCGATCATAGGCAATCGGGGTTCCCATCTCGCAGACAGCTTTCTCATATCTATTCACCATAGCTGCTCGGTCAAGGTGCCTACAGCCTAAAAAAAACTTACACACTTTCAATCTTCGACCGCCCAACATGGTTCCACGGATTTTATCCATTATTTATGATATAACAACTTATTTTGCAGGACTGAACATTCAGTGTCACTTGTGCTATAGTTCAGCTATAACAAAACACATCAGTTAAACCATTTTTTGACGAGTTAACAATGCAGAGTCCTCATAATCGTTGTCAATGCAGTTTTTGGCTTTTTGCGCAAAAATTAATGCTGGGCTATTACACGAAATTTACTTCTGTCCGCTTTTGAGGAAATTAATCAGTTTAGATGCTTTCAATGGCTGCCAAATAAACAAAAGGATGCAGCTTGAACAAAATTAAATATCAGCCTACCGGCAGACGGCAGTTTAGTGGAGAAGTGTTTCCATTAAAGTTAATTATTAAGCCACCCTCGTATTTTATTGAACTGTACGTTTTTGTACAAAAACATTTCACTTCCCACACCGATAGGGGGAGTATTGTGATCGCAAAAATTTTCGATTTGGAGATAATACGCTTCTTGGACGTTTTATAATGTCTATATAACGAAAATCCACGTCACTCATTTCCGTCTGTCGGTCTGTTGGTGTCGGTAGCTTTTTAGATCGTTTTGTATTGTGTAACGTAGAAACTATTGAATTGATTTCAATGAAATTTTGACACAGTATTATTACGTGACGAGGATGGAAAATGATTATGGTTTTTAGAAATAGTGTCATTGGCGGCGCAGCAATAATCAGAAAACTAAAAATATAAAAACAGCTCAAATTTCGTTTTTAGAACAGCCAACAGACGACGAACAGCGGACAATGAACAACGGACATCGGAAAACGGACATCGGAAAACGGACAACGAACAACGATTACAGCGAACACTTATGTTCGTCATGTTTTAACCAGGAAATCTCAAAAAAAAGAGTCTGGTTGCCAGGTTCGCTCTAGCTCATTTAGCGTTACCCAGGGTGCACGTGTAGCTTCCTGCTACGGACGCGAGCTAGTCTGCACCTGCAACTGCGTGCGTTTCAGGGATCGCGAGAAGAGTTCTTCACAGCCACACCGTTGGCGCTGAAGTGGTTGAAAGAACTTGACATCAACCTGTAAATACCAAAGACTATGTATCTTAGTTTGTAGCTGTATATATTTTATTTTAGTATAGGTTATAATAGTTTTTCTTTTAATCTATATTTACTTTTGTCATGTTTTTGAGCCATACGATAAATAAAAATAAATACAGCGAACAACAGAAAATCGACAATTTTTTTTTTATAACTGAGCAGACCGCGTAGGCAGAGCCTAAATACCAGAGTACCGCGGCTGCTGTGAAAGGGTTATGTTAGGGGAGGTTTGTTAACGCGGGATTTAAATGGGCCAATACCCGCAGGCCCAATAAATACATCTCCTGGCAGTCCGTTCCAAGCCTTGAACACCCTGGGAATAAATGTGCGGTTGTACCGCTCGGTTCTTGATGTATGAAGAACCACCGCCTTAGAATAAGATGCTGCGGTCGCGCGGGTGCATCTGATAGGAGCGGTGAGCGGCGGAACGATAGAGGATAGCTCAGAGGAGCAGATTCCGTTTGAATATCGGTAGAATAGTGAGAGGTCACCCACAACAGAACGACAGAAATGAGTACCATAGATTTTTGTGCTGTAGATGTCATAAAACGTCTAAAAAACGATTCAATTGCATGAAAGGAGAAAAATTTCCAAATTTTGGAATTGTACTACCCAACCAAAAAAAGTATGGCTAGGTTAAGTAATGAGTACGCCTATGTCTACATATTTATAACGGAGACGGTTTACTCGTTCAGTATCGATTGAAGAACTATTTTCTTCAATCAACGATATTAGATTTCGCGACAATAGTAAAAAATCTCTTCTAAGGGCGGTAAAATCGGAATTGGATTATACGTTTTACTCTGATACGATATAGGAAAATGCATAAAAACGACTCGGGCTATCCCACTCTGAGCGCGTTTTATTATAATCGACCTCTCGTATACAGAGTTCTTTATTTCCAAATCAATAAATGCCTTAGTTATGGACTGCAAATGTTAACTACTACTAGTAATAACTCAGTTCGTGGATTACCGGATGTTCTATCTCAAAAAATATTGAGTTTGACCAAGATGCACTATGTCACTAGTCATTGTCATCAAATCAAGTCATTGTTGACTGTCAGAGCGGTCCGTGGGAAGTCATTGTCAGGTTTTACCAAAGACTACTAAAAAATAGTTTTTAGTAGTCTTTGGGTTTTACAATACACACAAGTTTTATAGAAATCACATTTGATATGCGTATGGGCTAATGCTAAATACGTTGCAACTAATTTGAAAATTGAGGCAACTAGATTAGCTCAGTACTGTTGTATACCCAAATACAATTCTAATGACTTATAATATCATGAACGACTTATCAAACATTTTTCGACCAATCTCAAAAAGAATTACTGAACAAGAAACAATAGAACATATAATTTGGAAAGTGCATATTTTATCACTCTACATGTAATATGTATATCACCACAGAATATGATTAACCCGAGACAAAGTGATAACTAAAAAAAGTGCTACTGACAAAAGTGTTTCTACCACTCTTCGTCTCTGAACTACCAGAAGGTCTAAAAACACATAAAGTTTAAATAATATTTTGATTGCTTGAATATAACTATTAAACGAGAATTGACAAAAGATTTGAAGATATGCAGATCTTGTTAGGAGTTCACTAAAGTATAAATATTACAAATTTCTAACTCGAAGTCACCGATAGAGAATGGACCTACGATCCCAACGAACCTAGATATTGCCTTTGCAATCAGGTGCCTTACGGGGATATGGTGGCTTGCGATAATGAGGGTATAGGTATTAAAAAATCGTATAGATAGTTTCAAGGGTAACCCTGATAAATGTAAGTGGTCTCAAGAAGCGCCAAAAATTGCAGGTTGATCATTTTTTAGTAAGTTCTGTGTTTGTCCATTTCTTTCCTACCGCGTTCAAAACCATAAGTCTTATCATTGATTAACGTATTTTAAATACTTTAATCAATGGTCTTATATATTAATGTACCAATGGTAACGTAACTCCAAAATTTATGATTAATCTTTTAATAGCCGGTTCCAAGTTATTGGATTGTCGTTAAAGGTTGAACATGTGTTTCAAATATATTTTTTTGATATCGATTCTTTTATATTTATGCTGCCAGTACATAGATTGAAAATGCGGTAATATTACCGGGGTCTAATTTTAATAGACTATTATTTATTACAAAAATTGTGTGACCGATTTTCTGATTCTATCCCTAACACTTTTGTAAAGTGGTTAGAAACCTTGAAATAAGAAAACGTTTTGGCTTTTTTACCTGATGGTTATTCCGCCCCTGCTAGATCATTCTCGAATATTATCAAGCGCTTTCGCCTTGCGTCTCCAGGAGTAATCCATGATTATTCTACAGTATTTGTGATAGCCGCTATTATTAAAATCCCTACTTTCATCTGCATTGCCCCCAGGCATTATTACATTCATTCGGCATTTAAAACCTTTCTCGATTCACTGAAAATTTCTCTGGAGACCAACTATAGGTATATCCTATCATTGCTGATATTTCCGCTGTTTTTAGGATAATAAATTGAAGCCATTAAAATATAAACCCTTCATTCAGTTTTAGGTTTGTATGGGATTATTTTTCGAAGAAATGATAAAAAGATGAATATAATATATTTATATTCACAGTAAGAGATCATTAGCATTCGAAACAAGGTGAAGGTGGAATCCAATGTATTAGTTAGACATTGAGAAATGTCCTATTGATTTGTGAGTGTAGGTGTATTGAAATATTGAGAAAAGTTCATGAATGATGGCCCTAAATACTGTCTTCTAAAAATGAAAATTGAAAGTAAATAAATCTGTCTCTAGAACGGCGAAGGATTTGCGAGAAGAACGGGGGGATGAAATCACGACAAATATTTTGGCTGTACGCTAGGTTACTAGAACTACAGATATGCTCTGTCACCTGCATGGGCGCCGCCAGAAAAAAAAAGCCAGGGGGGGCAAACAAATCCAGGGGGGGGACAGAAGAATATTTTTTGTCATGAATTTTTTTCTGTGTTTAAACAAAAAATAACATAAAACATATGCAAAATAAAAGAGGTAAACGTCTTAAATAACAGAAATGCATGAACAATAGGTGTACCCATACTCAGTACAGTATCTAAATTAAAAACAATAAAAGTATAAAAATACAGAACAATAAAGAACAAAAATAAAAGAACAAGAAAAAGATATCTGAAAAAAACTAACTATAAAACATAAATCTACATTTTGTACTCACTGTTAGAAAAAAAGACTAGAGAAGTTATTCGAAATCGAACTTTACCTTCCTTCGGGTTTGGGCAAATTTGTTGATTACTGTTTTTATGAATTGCGTTTTATCACAGTCAATTTTTTTTTCTGTGAACGTTTATAATACATAAACCAGTCAATCGATTTTCGCTCATCGTTGACCTCAACCAAGTGTTGACCCTGCTTAGCGTAGTGAATGAACGTTCAACGGAACAGGTCGTAGGTGGCAAAGAGAGGAAAATTTTGATTGCGGGGGCCAAGTTCCCCCCTTGCCCCCCCTGGCGGCGCCCATGGTTACCTGATACTTTAGACGTATGCCGAAATTGGGGTTGGAGCTGGAATCATCGCTCGAAGATTGAAACACAAGAATATAAAAATCTTTTCCGACGATCTACCTATACTAATAGATATATCTGTAATATTTGTAACTATTCCAAAATCGTGAATCCACATTGCAATACAGAATTGACGGACGTGTCACACAAAGCGGGCTAAAATGAAAATATTAAAAATTCTACGTCTATTTTAGCTCAAACTTAAGTAGTAAACAAAGGTGGGATTTGATAGTTGTAGTTTGCCGTATGATCCTAATTTTAAACAATACAAGCATTTAAACGATCATAACCGACTCGTGTCAATAAATAGTATCCAGTTTATATTCGAAGATTACCCCTAAAGTTTTCGGCGCTTTTTTAATTTGAAATTAGGATCATGCGTCAAGTTACCTCAAAAACTACTCATCTAACAAGTTTCTGGTAAAAGGACCTTTTTGTGAAATTGTGTGGTGAATTGTATAGAGAACGATTTTTGTTACCTATTTAATTGGGACGAAAATAAAAAGGTGACAGTTTCATCTTTGCTCCCATGTTACGCAAGCCCTATGATTTTGTAAGATGATGTCTCTCCCATCACTCATGAGATCTCCAAGAAAGCATCGTTCATAGCTAGCAATAAGATTTTCTGTAAGCCTATACGGAGACCAATTATAGTAAGTGTTTATACATTTTGTTTTTATTGAGCAAGTTCATTTGGAGACAGATCATCGCGGTAGGGTGAGGCACAATTGGAGGTATCACACAAAACATCAAGAACCGCAAAATGTATAGACATTGGACGTTCTTATTATACGAGTATATGTTTGTTCAAGTTATACGATTTTGTCAAACAGTATGGTTTTGATTGAAAATATACAACTTTAAAAATAAGTATTAAATCATATAGATTGCGTTACCCTAAAATTCTGTTGAAAATATTGATAATTTGTGAAGAAGAAATAATTCGTTTCTAAAGTTTTGCTGTTTCTGTCGAAAATAGCTGAGTATTCATGTAGGTATATGTTACGGTTAAAGTGTTTACTTTGATAGTTTATATACTAGCTGGATAGTATACAAACTATCCAAATGTCTCGTTATTTTGATGGAAAATCATATTTCGACTAAAATAGCTATGACTATTGGTTGGTTTGTATACTATCCAGCTAGTTTATAATAAACTATAAAAGATATGCCGCTAAAGTATATACCATAAAGATATCGCACACATTAACCAGTGTTTCTGGTCAGTTTACAAACTATCCACATCATTTGGATAAGGTATCCACCTAATATCTCTAGTAATACATAATATCCAACTCGTTGGTTAGTATGTAAGCTAACCAATCTTCTTTGGTTAGTATGTAAACTAACTAATTTTCTTTGGTCAATTTAACAGAAAAGTGAGGTTATGTTTATGACAAGTGCGTCAGTGCAAATGGGCAAGTGCAAGTGTGACGTCGTGCGCTGTCAATGCAAAAAGAGATGCACAAATAAAAAGTGCAAATGCCTTGCTTTTGGATAATATACGTGTAACTGCAAATGCCACAACAATGCAGCGTGCTCTAATAAATAATAATTTTCTTTTTGTTGCGGTTTTAGGGTCTAAAGATTTATTTTATATGAATATTTTGTTACACAAATATTATTTCCGTTTGTCCTACTTATTTTTAGGTAGTTATAGCAATTGTATGTTGTTTCTATGAGTAAACTTTACTTTTGATCAAAAATTGTTTTTCTAAACTAAAGTTACCAAAGAGGATTGATTAGTTTACATACTAACCAATGAGTTGGATATTATGTAGTACTAGAGATATTAGGTGCATAATTTATCCAAATGGTGTGGATAGTTTGTAAACTGACCAGAAACACTGGTTAATATGTGTGATATCTTTGTGGTATATACTTTAGCGGCATATCTTGTATAGTTTACAAACTAGCTGGATAGTATACAAACCAACCAATATTCATAGCTATTTTAGTAGAAATATGATTTTCCATCAAAATAACGAGACATTTGGATAGTTTGTATACTATCCAGCTAGTATATAAACTATCAAAGTAAACACTTTAACCGTAACATATATATGTATTCTACCTATGAACACACAGTGATGGTCGCAGAGGTCCGGCTACGTATAGTATCTAATTATTACATGTTAGGTATTTTGGGTAACGATTATTACCTAACAGATACTAATACTTTTTCTAAAAAACTATCTTGAATCATTTTATGGAAAAATTTTAAAAACAAGTATACTCACTTCTCCTCAATATCCCTAGCCTTATCTCTGACTTCGTGAGCTCCATGTTCCTCATCAAAGTAGAGCTTTTTCGTTTTATCCACATCTTGTACACAATTCTGCAGTTCCTTTTGTACTATAGCTAGTTGATCGACACACTGCAAAAAATTATATTTTTTCAATTTAAATGTATATATGTTTGAATAATACTTTTAATGTGTTTAATATCATCTCTATGACCTAGGTCTGACGCTTCAACATCACACTTAATGAATAAGATTTAAATGCCAGATTCCGACGTCATCTCAAGTAGCATATTTAATAGATGGTTTAGGGCGATTATCATATAGTTCTTTTTATCATATTCGTACACACTGTATTTCACAAAGGAAAAAATCGATAAAGCAAATTGCGATTAAGTAACAGCAGAACGTGATCCGGAACGCGCTCCCGGCTGCCATACGTTAGAACGCACCTTTGTGTGATCCAAATTTGTTAATTGTTATAATATAAGTGTATGAGTGTAGTCATTTGATGAAGTTCAGTTAAATAATTTATTTATTACTACATCTTATATTGTTCAGATATTTTGATATTTGTCAGATCATGAGTTACTTTTCATAGAGCATACAATTCCTTTCATTCTGTGATGCCTTTTTATCTTGCTTTTTCACTTGGAGTCCTTGGAGACGCGTTGCCATAGTTTGTTGATTGATTACGGGCGGAGGTTGTTTTCGAAAAACGTAACAAGCTAGACACCAAAATTTAAACAAGGCATTTTTGAGCCTTTTTCACAAATATTTGCAGGTATATTGTTTTTTGACTTTGTATTATTAACTAATATGGTCTGGCTACAATATTTAAAGTCTTTCACAACCTATTCTACAAATCCGGCTGTTATATGGCATTGGGTCTCTGATTTCCGTCTACTCTAGGTATTAGGTCCTGGAGCTCGCAGCTTGGTGGTGTTTAGGTGTATTTATTTGAATCCTTACTGATTTCTCTTGATTTATATACAATATCTATTTATCTCCTTTATTTATTCCTTTATATGGTTGGTTATATTTATTTATTTATATATGCTGATATTTTACATTTTTCCACATCCTATCCATATGTCTCTCCCTGACGTTGAACAGAGATCTAGCCCACCATGTATTATTATTATCTTGATTTCCCAAGTTTATCTCGCATGAGTGCGTAGCTTGTCTCGGCTCGTACTGTGCGCCGGGAGCCTCCACTTTGTTTCGGCAGGCCATCGATGCGCAACGCTCGTTGTGTTTGGCATTTGTTAAAAATTTTGTTTATGCAGAAAAATTATCAAAATGAGTGATTTCATCTTTATGTGTGACACCGACGTCGAGCCGAGTAAGTTCGCGAACTTAAAAACCGCGTACTTAAAGTTCGTACGTGTATCACCTCTTTAACTATTGTAGGTGTGACGTAAAACTGTTTGGTGTAAGGCCTGAGACGGACACAATTAGGGGAACAATGGTAACTTTGTTTTGCTTCCAGAGTCGTTTTATTTCTATCGCAAGGTCAGTGTATTTAGATATCTTTCCAGCATAGGTGTTTTGGATATTCGTATCGTTGGGAATAGCAATGTCTATTAAATGGGTAATTTTGTCTGCCTTTGACTGAAAAACCATATCTGGCCTATTTGCTGGAATAGTCTTGTCTGTATGTATTTCAACGTCCCAGTATAGTTTGTGTTCATTGTTTTCGAGTACCGATGTCGGTGTGTAATTGTAATATGGATCTGTGTTTTCTATTAGCTTGTTTGTTGTGGCTAGTGCTTGATGTATGACTTTGGCTGCAGAATTATGTCTAGCTGTGTACTCAGTTCCAGTGAGAGTTTTGCACGCGCTTGTTATGTGGTCTATTGTTTCTTTCTGCAGCTGTCGTCGGTACCGATGGATCTTTAATTATGTATTTCATGTAGTTCCGTGTCGCAATCACTTGGTCCTGGATAGCAAGCATAAATCCCTCAGTTTCTGGAAAGAGGCTGGCCATCCTGCAGCCAGTTGTATGACTTCTTCTTGAATGTGCTCTTGTGTAATGCGGTATCTGTGTTTGCCATGGAGGGCTTTTTGTGACCAGGTGTCTATTTTTTCTTGTTGTAATTGTGTGTGATTGTGTGCGTCTGCTGTGTGGTCTGGGCAGGATAGGGTGAGTGGAGTATAGTTTTTGTCCGCTTTAACTATTGACCTATGTAAGTGTTTGCTTTGGAAAAAATCTCTGAGCATTTTTATTCATCTTGCGTGAAGTGACTGTATGTCTATTATACCTCTGCCCCGTTGTTTCCTATCTATGGTAATCCTTTCCTTGCACGTTATTATTATTATGATTTTCCAAGTTTCTCTCGCATGACTGCGGTAGCAACAAATGTTGATCTGAATTTAGGAAGGATCGCACGATATTACAGGTCTTTAGAATTACAGACTTTTGGAATGTTTTGTGTAACCTTTCGTCCAGGCCTAACTGTGGTAGGTGTGGTGTAAATGTGTTTGGTGTAAGGCCTGAGACCGACATATTATGTTTTCAACAAAAAAGTGCAGCCCGGGCTCCGACACACCGAGCTGCTGTTCCATTACCCAGTGACTACTCCTCACACCGTGAGGTGAGCAATCACTGGGTCCGCGAATCGTGCGCCCTAAGTAGACGAAGGGACCCAAGGATGACTGCCTTCTGCATTCTGGCGGCTAAGATGTGCGCCGCCACACGGCACAGCGGTATTTTGCGCAGTGCAGAGAGCAGCGTATTCCTCATTCCACCTAGGGATCCAATGACCATAACCAGCAGACTTACAGTGTAGTCTGGCCAGAGCCTGCGAAGTTGACCGACCAACTCCTGATATTTGGTCCGCTTTTCCTCCTCCTTAGAGACGATGTTCACCTCGGCAGGCGCCGAAAACTAATTATTATTATTATTATTTATCATTTAGACTGTGAATGTTTATAACCAGTACTTTATTATACAATATCAATAATAAGAGTCAGTTTACCATTATTATTAAGACGTTTTTGAATCGTATATTTCAACATATCAATATAAATACTTCATCAGTAAAATATATGAAATACAAAGCACTCATGATTTATAAATACAAGAATCAAGTAATAAAACCATATCATAAACACTCAGCACCCATGATTAATAAATACAAAACAAATGTCAAGAAACAAATAATTAAAAAACAATATATATATGTAACATTTCTGTGTTTTGATTTCATTCTCTCTGAGTTGGTACACATGCATGCTAAAAGAATCTGGTTAACACGGACACACACACACCATTGGGTTCTAAATTCCACCACTAGACGTTTTGATCACTTTGGCTATTTCAAAATTTGGTATCGGTTTTGACAGTGACCTGTTGCTCACTACAACTTCTATGAACCAGAAGCATACAAGCAAAATAGAAGAGAGATGAGAGATCATAAGAGAATTACAACCATGATGACTCTTGGTTAACATTTGTCCGTAATTTTTCAAGAGTGCAACATAGTTGTTTGGCTGTATTCGGCAACATCGCCTTGCGTGATATCTTTGTTTTGCGCCCTAAACTCAGTTGCATCCGTGGCGAGCGCCTTCTTTGTTACGCCCTTGTTACGGCACTGTTAAAGTAAACGGAAGATACCTATTTGAGGTCTCAGATAGATCGATCTTAGATATGTTTAAAGTAGAATATCGTGTGCAAAGAAGAAATAAACAAGCTGGAATACTAATGTACCATATGTCAATAATACAAAGTACACACGTTGTGACCCAACTGAATTTGTTAATTTAGAGCATCTAGTATTAACTTAAGGATTATTAATGTACGTAACTTAAAAACTAGTCATTTTATATATTTATATGAGTAAGATTAAGACATACAAATGCTTCTCCTGCCCATCAAGTCAATAATGTTGTTGCTCGAAATCCGCATCAGGTCCATCTCGATGCGAAACAAGATGGTCCTCCTCTGCATTGTTTTGGAATTGTGAGAAGTTATTTGGATGGTAGCTATCCAGAGCACTAGATCGATGATAGAAGTGCAACCCAGTTTTTTTAATTATATAGAGTTTAGGAAATCGGATTGATCGCAACGAGACAAGCACTCCCACACCCGGAAGTGTGAAAGAGAGTCTGACCGAGTGACCGCCCGACGTTGAACCAGCTTGAGTCCTCTGAGGTCATGTCCAACAGGCGCAAACGCGTCCATCCGACATCTCAACACGGCCCGACAGGCTAAAACCCGTTCCCTCTTTTCTTACCTCTGCTCAATCTCCCTTGATTTGTTTTTATGTCAAATAGCGTCTCAAATCTACAAAACTTATCCAGATCCGTTAACAAAACAACGTTAAAAAATTCCAGAGGACTGCTTAAGATAACTGGAAATACGACTGTAATGTGAGAAATAATTTATGAGCCATATTTTCGTTTTTCAAAACGTAGAATGTAGCCATTTTTAATATGATCTAAAATGATAATAATTAAACACATTACCAATTCATCATATTTTTTACTTCCGTGTAATCGGCATCGACTGCTCTGGTCATTAGCCTCGTGTTCTGTGTAGGCTTTGTTACTGTTTCCCGGCGCCACTCTAGGAACAGCACTGCTAATTAGAAACCAACAGGGAAGGTTCAGGTGGCTATTCTCACTAAGCCTTTTTAATGGATATTCATTTTTGTTGAAAAAACCAGAAATAAATTTCCGCCTCTAACGAGAATCGAACCCGGGACCTTCCCCGGTCATGAACCATCGACTCTAACCACCGAGCCAACCGACCCACCCAAAAATCAATTTGTTCATTTTGTTTTTCCTTTTAGGTTTATAAAACTTAGATAGTAGTGTTATATTGTAGTTTCTCGTCGTTTAATTCCTCTAGAAGGTACAAACCTTTGTCTTCACTGTAGAAATCATTGTCCACGGTTTGGCATTGAAGATGAAAAAATGTATTCAAGTTGATTGACTCAGTACCTCAGTACTTCCCACACATTACGTGATATAAGTTTAATATTTTCCCGTAGCATGAAGCTATATTCTGAGATCTCTTTACAACCAAATTATCGCCCGCCCGACCGCAAAAAAGTGTGTTATTTCGATAGGTCCTTCTTTCACAGCTCAATGAAAAACCTATTATGAATATAACAAATTTTTGAGTTTTACAACCACCCACCCCCGAATGACCCCAATTTCACCCCCACCCAAATAAAAAATTAGAAAATGATCAGAACTCCTAAAACATCTAAAAACAAAGTTTGAACTGTTTTTATATTTTTAGTTTTTTTGATTATTGCTGTGCCGCCAGTGAAACGATTTCTAGAAAACCATACGCGTTTCTGTCTACGTCACGGTGATAATACTGTATCAAAATTTCATTAAAGTTAAATCAAAAGTTTCCACGTTACACAATACACAACGATCTAAAGAAATACTCGCATGTATACATCGGAAAGTCCCTTGGTTTCTGTAATAGGCAATGCAATGTTCGGATGGAACTAAAAAAAGTATTATACCGCTAGCTCTTTCTTTCTCAGGTCAATGGACCGCCTATTATGAATACAACAAGTTTTTCAGCTTTACAACCCCCAACCACCCCAATTCCACCTCCAAAAAAAGCAGAAAATGATCAGGAACGCTTAATACGACTAAACATGAAGTTTGGGGAGTATTGGCCTTTTTTTTGCATTATACTTCGCCTTCCATACAACGATTTTCAAAATTATAGCAGCAGCTACGACTCCACACAATATCGGTACCCAAATTTCATCACCATCCATGCAGCGGTTACTGATATTACGACCCTAGAAGAACCCCAACAGACAGATAAACAGACCGATAGACATACCGACAGACATACTAACAGACGGACCGACAGACAGGCCGACGGAAATGAGTGTTATGTAGAAATCATGAAACACCCAAAAAGCGTATTATCTCAGAATCGAAAATTTTTTCGATCACAATGTGATAAGTGTAGTGTAAGATATATACACCCTGTATTTAATTATCATGGATATTGGATTGTTGAATAAGCGTTGTTATTTAAATCACACTTATGTGCTGAGTCGTGAGATTCACGGACACAACAGGTGTACGACAATTAAGGTAATATAGATATAGTACAAGCCAAGCACGATGGTTGTTTTTACTCATAAGGACCCACGAACCTCAAAAGTGTTACGTGGCGATCCTGCTAGGATGTCCTAAAAATTTTAATGGTAGTTGTACCTAAGAAAACATGGGCATCACTAAATCAAAAGAAGAAATTCTGGTAACGTAACCCAAGGAGCCAACGGTGATGCAACAAGTAAGCTATTAGATGGGATAACATTATCCGAAGGGTTACTGATTACCTTAGTGGCTAGAGCCGTCCTTGCGTTATTGTATATGTTCTAAAGGCGATATAAAAAGGGCCTACGAAAGAACAATACAAAGAGAAATTTCCAAGAATGAACTGAGGAAGTCCCGTGCCACGTGGAATTGACGAACAGCAGGTATAAATTTTAGGTTTTTCAGCGACCCCAAAAATCTGCTGACAAATCTCTAAGAGGGATACCAGGGAAACATGGATGACATCAAAAATAATGGAAATGAAATAAACCAGTGGGAAAAACACAGCGTTTTAAGCATAGTGGTGAATTAGTGGCGCTGAATCTACTAGAATGGTGTTGAACTATAAGGAAATTTGGAACAAGGTATTTAATTAGTTAGTAATGTTAGTGGAACAAATTTGTTTTACGTGGTTTGCATAATTTGATCCATGGTTTATTTATACTTGTTTTTCCTTTTCTTCATTTTACATAAATATTTTGAGCCAAAGAGCAAGCCTAAGTAATATATAAATTCATGGGGGATAGCCTTAACATAATTTTAAACAGATCATCTCAGATTAAAGTTCATCTAACTAAGCTCAGTTACGAAAGGCGCAAAAAACACATTTTGCAAGATAAATTTAACGAAGCCAAGGCTGTCTATTCACAACTGAATGATGAAGTGGCTGTTATTGATGCAAAAAATTGATAAGTCTGAGTTAGACGACTCTGAAATTTTAATTATAAGAAATATCGTTGAAAATATAAAAAAGGTTTATGCAGAAATTACAGATTCAAAATTAAATCCTGACGAAAATTTACCGAAAATGGCTACCTTCGATTTGAAAGTTGCTGTGAGTCTTCTGCCTGTACTTGATGATACAGAGGAGACCACAAATAAGTTAAATGATGCTATCGAACGTTATGAATCAATGCTTAACAATGGCGGTAAGAATCAGTTAATAAGATTTGTACTTAAAACCAGTTATCGAGTGCTGCAATGTTACGTTTAAATACAAGTTATGCCTCGGTAGATGGTTTAGTAGAGGATATAGAGGCTCATATTATTACTAAAAAGTCAGACGTGGCGCTACAGACAAAACTGTTTCGTTGTAGACAAGGGGAAAAAACAATCGAAGAATTCGGAAAGGAGCTGGAGGACGTTTTTGTCAATTTTACTATAGCACAGGCTAACGGTGACTCCAACTCTCATAACGTTTTAAAGCCCATTAATGAAAAAATGCTATAAAACGATTCGCCGAAGGACTAAGAAATCAAAAATTAGGACAATTATATCTGCTAGAAATTTTGTAAACTTAAGGGATGCCATTCGAGCAGCGCAAGATGAACAAATCACTTTCAATAGTAATATTCCGGATGTCATGACTATCTGAAGGGGAAATAGAGGCAACCATCGTCGTTTCCATCAACACTTTGTTCAGAATCGACAGTTTCCGAGAAATCGCTATTATTCTCATACAAATGTGTATAATTCTCCAAGTTTTGGCCGAACTTTTAATAACAGCAGTCGATATTTCCAACAACTTCTACGAAATCAGCGTTCATTTACCCGTAGTTATGGTAATCGAAGAGGCTCACGCGTACAGTCGCGCGGCGGTAGAGGTAATATAGGTTTATAGTCGGTGGGTCATATACACGTTGCCGAACTAGCATCAGGTCAACAAACAGGAAATGTGACCCAGTTTTCCAGCGGAAAACAGCGCTCCAATCAAAACAATTATTTTGATGAGACAGACAATTCTAACGGTAATTATTTTTTTTTGTTCCTAAAAATGAAAAGTTGAATGATAATATTTTTACCTATTCAAGTTATTGTTATAATCGAGTACATCTTTTGTACAAAACAGACAACTGAAATTTTTAATCGACACAGGCGCTTCTATTTGTGCAATTAAGTCAAAATTTCTAAAGCCAGACACAACAATACAACAATTTTTGAAGAAAAAGATCTAAATCAATGGCGTAGGTGGCACTATAGCGTCACAAGGCTATGTTTACCTGAAGTTATCAGTAAAGAATGCAATATTTGAGGAAAAATTTCATATATTTGATTCGTTATTATATTCTAGCGACGGCATTTTAGGCGAAATTTTTTTAAGAAAATACAGTGGAATTATAAGTTACGAAAAAAATACCCTTTCACACTAATGCATGCAAAAAACGATATAATTTCACCATTAAGCTCTGATACCAATGACATTTTGACAATACCGCCTCGATGTGAATGTATTCGATATCTGACTACAGGTAGAACAGAGGAATCTGTGGTAGTACTCGAACATTTGTGTGAAGGAGTTTTTATGGCAGGTGTTGTGGCAAAACCAAAAAATGGTCAAATTCCTGTAAAAATATTAAATACTAGAGAAGACGAAGTGCGCTTGAAGAACTGCGTACCTAAAACAGACAAATTAGCTGATTATGAAATATGTGAATTTAGTAGTGAAATATCGTCAGTAGAACGCGTAAAAAAACTTATTCAAGTTACTAAAATTGAATTATCCAAACAAAGAGGAACAAATTTCAATCGAAAATATTTGCGCAAAGTTCGCGGACATTTTTCATATGCCGGGCGATAAGCTATCTGTCACTAACCTTTATAAGGAAACAATTAAATTGAAGGAAAATTCATCGCCTGTCTACGTTAAGCCATATAGATTGCCCCATTCTCAAAAACAGGAAATAAATGATCATATTGCAGAAATGTGCGAAGAAGTTATAATAGAAAGTGCTCGAAGCGAATGGTCATCCCCATGTTTACTGGCTCCTAGAAAGGTAGACTCAAATCGAAAATCGCGACTAGTGGTAGACTACAGGCTTCTAAATAAAACTACACTGAGAGAAAACTTTAATCGCCACGATTAAAATTTTAATCACCGCAATTAAATTTTGCATCAAAGTACATGACAATTAAACTGTTTAATTGCTGCAATTGAATAGTGGATCCTGTTTCGAATTAATTGTGGTAGTGAGCAATATCAAATCAGTGGTTGTCAGAAAAATGTCACTGTGACTGTAGCTTAGTTTAGTAGTTACAATTAAACCACGTCTCCAAGGTTATTCACTTGTTTAATACCCTCAATTAAACAGGATTATTTATTACGGTTATTTATTTGTGACATTCATTTTCTCGTTGTACTACAGATAATGAATTAGACTGTTATAATGAAAAACTTTAATACCAATACTGATTTTTTTCTTAATTTAATACGGATAATTCCTATACTTAATTAGAGGGATTAAAAAAAGCAAATAGATTCAAAATAATCTTTATTCCTGGTAAAGTAATTAATTAAACATCATTATAACAAAAATTAAAATCTTTAGTTTATCATAACAAAAAAGTTATTATTGCACATAAAACGTCTATTGCACCTACGAACACATAATGTCATTGGAAAATTGTTACATATTTTGATCTTACAGCAAAGTTACCGGAAATGTACGACTCGTGTACTCCAAAGCCATATTTGACCATGTAGGTACCTATTCTGTTCCACAAACAAAGACACAAGCACGCATCAAACTTATAGGAACACAAAATAGTATGTGTAGTAATAGCGAACGGCGAATGAACCTCACTCCTGTAACTACTAACGACTAACTGAAATGTAAAACAACAGTGAAGGGCATCTATCTCTATCGCATTCGCTCGTCCTCTACAAAGAAGAAAAGAGATGGAGCATGGTAAACATCCCCCACTTCGGGAAACGAACGTTATGCGTATTTCGTGACTTATCACAGCTGTAATATCCTTTAACTCTGGCAATTCAGATGTTTAATTGGAAATTGCAGTACTTCAACCAGTTTAATTTTCATTGCAACCTGAAGTGTCTACGATAGGAATGCTCATAACAACAGTTACTGATTTATTTTTATAGTAACTCTCGTTAATCATTACTATTAAGATGTTCAATGGAAAGTAGTAGTACTTAAACCAGTTTAATTGTTACAATAATATGCGTTTTCTGTGACAAAATCGAATTATTAGAATTCAGTTTTTATGACTCACTATGAAGCTACATTTTAGAAACGGTACGCAACTTTAATATAGGCTATTAAAAATATACCAGTTAAACACTTTAACAGGGCTGGTTTTCTCAGTGTATTGTAGACCAAAAATGTCCACTCCCAAACATCGTTGATATCTTAGACTCTCTGTCAGGCGCAATTTATTTTTCTCATTTAGACCTTAGTCAAGGTAGAGCTACATGAAGAATGTAGGAAAAATACATTTACTACAGATAGAGGGGAATGGCAGATTAAAAGATTACCAATGGGTTTGAAAATCAGTTAAGTGTTTTTTCTAGGTTAATGACAGTGGCAATGTCAGGACTAAACTATGAAAAGTGTTTCGTATACCTTGATGATCTAATTGTTTTTGGCAGAAACCTTGTACAGCACAACAAAAATCTTGGATGGATGTATTTAATACACTTCTAAAGTAAATTTAAAATTAGATCCACTGAAGTGTGAATTTCTGAAAAAGGAAATTCTTTATTTAGGCCCAAATGGTGTCTCACCAGACCCAGATAAAACACGAGTCTTGCGAGAGTATCCCGTTGCAAAAAATGCAGATGAGGTTAAAAGATTCGTTGTCTTCGCGAACTACTATAGAAAATGTATTCCATATTTTGCGGAAAAAACAGTAGCTTTGAATAAACTTTGTAGAAAACATCCAAGATTTGGATAGACGGATGAATGTCAAGAGACTTTTGTCTTCCTTAAACATGCTCTTACTAACTACCCTGTATTAGAGTATCCCGATTTCTCAGATGACAACGAGTTCATTGTATGATACAAACAGATGCCTCCGATCCCGCAATTGCAGCAGTTTTATCGAATAAAAACAACAAACCAGTTGCTTATGCAAGCAGAAGTTTGAATAAGTCAGAGATAAATTACCCTACTGTCAAAAAAGAGGTTTTAGCAATTGGAATTTACTGGTCAATGAAGTACTTATTTGCGGCCCTATTTATATGGAAGATGTTTTAAAATTCTGACAGACCATAAAGCCTTATTGTACTTGTTTACTTTGACCGACCCCTCAAGTAGATTAACAAAATTCAGGCTGGGATTAGAACAATATGATTTTTATGTAGAATGTATTGTCACGACGACCCCTTTTTTCTTCACCAAAGAATCAAACTGGACGCAACTTTTACCGTTTTACTTCACAACTCAATACAATATCTCTTAATCTTATCCCAACTAGAACTCAACTCAACTGAACTACTCCACGCTACCCGTGGCGTCTTATATACACTTCATCGAACTATCTAGAGAATTCGGTGACATTCGAGAATGCCCATCCGTCATTCCCGAAAACTCTATACTCTGTTACCTGATACTTTAAACTGGCTTGACGTCTATTTGATAGGTATCAGCTGACGAAAGAAGTGTATCTCAAATTTCATGTTTTACTAGTGGTGTTGATTGGCAATCCTGCGATCAAGACCGTATTAGTAATATTCTTACTGAATATCTCATTGTCAAAAAGTAATGACTATTTTCTTAAACAAGAAATTGCTTCAGTATCCAGAAATTCGCAGCAAAAATGGTTGGTTAAAAGAAATAGATTATTTTATTGATTTGTATATTGTTAGAGACTATCCAAATTCTGCTATATTCAGCAATAAGGTCGACTCAATGAATATCTTGCATCACTAGTGGGATATTTGCTGGTTAAAACGTACAATGTACAATTGGAGAAAAAAGTACTTGCACTCAGTACAGCCCTGTATTCCTTCAAAGCTCAAAATTGATACGTCAAGACTCAATCTGGAGTATTTTTAGTTATCACTAGCCGAACAGCTGTTCGCTGTAGACACGGCTGACAGTTTAAAGTATCGGGTAACAGGGTATAGACGATTCGATGACGTTTACGCGTCAAAGATCTAACCTAACAATTTGACTCTACATCATGCATGACAACTAATACACAATACACGAATACCATAATATACAGTATGTTACATTCTTCCCCCCTTAGCGTTCGGCGTCCTCGACGAACAACTTCGATTCTTGTATCACCACAGACATCAGTATAGTCGACCTTCGGTTTTCCACTTCCCCTACATAACCTGTAGACCAAGTCATTGAGGCGGTTCGTCTCCAAGTAGGGTCCCGCCAAATGATGTTGAAGCTTCGGACATCTACCCTTCTTGCTGTCGTGTGTTGTACCATACCAGATCACCTTGTAACTGCGACATGCTTTGCTCAACTTGTGATTCTCATTTTCAGCTCCAGCAGCGTTCTCTTTTCCTAGCTCTGCTATCATCCTCTTCAGTTGCGCCTTTTCGTCTTGTCGGCTGTCAACTCTCGACACTCCCTTCTCGTCACTCAGGTTGCTCTCCAGTTCCTCTGTGAGTCTGCTCAGCTTATCTTCCTGTTGCGCAATCTTGTTCTTCTGCTTACCATTCTCGCTCCTTAGTTGCGCCTATATTTGCTACAAATCTACATCGTCATTTTGCATCGCTGATATTTCGTACACACCTTTGTTTGCATTTTCAATGACTTTGTTTGAATTTTCCTTTAGCCTATCGCTATCGACCTCGCTTTCCATCTGCGCAATCTTCTGCTTTATCTTATTATCCCCGTACTTCAATTGTTTCATCCCAGATCTATCAGCCTGTGCTGCAGCCAAAGTGTCTTCCAGCTCCTTTTTCAGTCGAATGTTCTCATCTTCCAAACTCGCCAGTTGCTCTTTCATCTTATTGTCAACGTCTCTTGCTTTATACAAGTCTTCCATGACCTTTCTCACACTATCAAGCGCATCTGTCATATCTGATTTCATCGTCTTGATTTCTGCTTCATGATGCACCAACCTTTATCTCAACCTTGACTCGTCTTCCTTGACCGCGGTCTTTTTGGCCTGCACAATCGCGTGGTCCAGGTATTTCTTTAAGGATGCGTTCTCAGTCTCCAGCTGGGTAATCTTATGATTGAGCATTAGAATTTTCGTGCAACTTGGTCGCATCTATCCTCCGCTTTCTTCGGCTGATCCAAAGCCTTCGAGCCCTTGATTTCATTTTTCAATGCAGAAACTTCTCTTGTGTTTTTCGTGGAGCTTTCTCAAGGCTACCTCGTGTTGGTCATCCTTCTCCAACAGATTCTTTTTGTCCCTTTCAAACTTGCTGTTAATACCCACACATTGTTTCTGAGAGTCAAGCAACTGCTTTAGCCTATCCCGGTCTGCTGTAAGTTCCCTCATGGCTACTCTATGTTGTCCTTGAAGCTTAGCGATAGTTTCCTCGTTCTTCTTCAGCAAATTCTTCGTGTCTCTGTCAAACTGCTCCTTCATTGAGTTTATCGTGCCTTGCATAGATTTCATTTTGCTTGCATATTCATCTGCTTTCTCTACATCCACCTGCACCTTGTTGACCTGTATGCGGCAGCCTACTCTAAGGTGCCCCTTCTGCCCAGATCTCCAACACGTGAACTTCTCAGCTCCTTCTAGAATTCTGCGAACTAAGTTTCTTCGGTAGTTACCATCTCTTCTTCTTGGAACGAACGAGGTGGCCCTGACTTCCACTTCATCATCTTGTTCCACAGAGCGCACCCTCCGTGTCATTCGCGTGGCTTTTGTGGCAGCTTCAATTTCTAGAGCCTTGACCAAAGCGTCTTGTAAGGTTCTGGGACTGGATAGTCTTGCGATTCGCTGATCGTTCAGGTCCGCAAACTGACGAGCAGCAACGTATCCCTGTATCTCGATGGGACTGCTGACGAATGCTCGTTTAGCTAAGCTTTGGACTTCGCAGGCAAATGCGGTTAAATCTTCCTTGGCTTGTTGTGTCCGGTTATGCAACTGGCCATGCAACAGCTCTGTTAAGTGTGCATCTCCAAAGCGTAACTTTAGTGCTGATGTTATCTTATCATAATCACGTAGATCTGAGAAGCATAGATTTTCCAAAATAGCTGCTGCAGAGTCTCTGAGCATGGATGTCAGCATACAAGCTTTTTCCTTATTCGACCAGTTATTCATACGAGCGATGTTTTCAAATTGCATATAATAAATGTCCCACGACGTTTTTCCATTGTACGGATAGGGTTTTGCAACTACCCCACAGTCTCTATCAGTAAAAGCGGGTGCTGCAGCTGGATAACTATGCTTACCTGCACTAAATTCTCGCAGCTCCTCTCTGACCATTTCCCTGACCTGGTCTTTCACTTGCTGTAGTTGTTCCTCAACGTGTTCTTGTGATGTTGCTAGTTGTTCCTCAAAGTGTTTTTGTTATGTTGCTAGCTGCTCCTCAATTGCACTAATACGGTGGTCTTGATTTTCTAATGCCTGGCTTACAACTTGCTTCTGCTCCTCCAACCGGGTCATCACCAGTTCCTGTCCACTCTTCAAGCCCGCGACTGCCTCATCCTGGTGGTGCTTGAGCTTTTCTTCAAGGTTCACGAGTTCACGACTGCCTCGTCCTGGTGTTGCTTAAGCTTTTTTTCCAGATCAACGACGATCGGTTGCACAACAGCTGCCTGGTTGTCTTGGCTACTTTGAAGATTTGATACGGCTTGTTCTTGACTACTTTGAAGATTTTTCATTTCTGCCCTCGTTTCTGCTGCACTTTTTACTAAACTTTGTTCGAAGCTGGTTCTCATTTCTTGTAGCATATTCATCAATGCACTCATTTCGGACGCCATAGCTCTAGTTACTGGCATTAATGGACACTGCACTCACTCCTTGTCTCCTTTTTCAGGGTTGATTCGATGGCTAATCCCACACTTCTGACACCAATTGTCACGACGGCCTCTTTTTCTTCACCAAAGAATCAAACTGGACGTAACTTTCACCCTTTTACTTCACAACTCAGTACAATATCTCTTAATCTTATTTCAACTAGAACTCAACTCAACCGCTACCCGTGGCGCCTTATATACACTTCATCGAACCATCTAGAGAATTCGATGACATTCGAGAATGCCCATCCGTCATTCCCGAAAACTCTAGACGATTCGATGATCAAAGATCTAACCTAACAATTTGACTTTACGTCATGCATGACAACTCATACACAATATGCGAATACCATAATATACAGTATGTTACAATATTAAAGAAAGCGATAATGTTACAGTAGACGCCTTATCGAGAATAATCCTCACATCACAGAAGCTAAAGGGTATGAACGAAAAAGTAATAAAAGACTAGGTCTGAGAAAAAAATAATAGACTTACAAGAATCAAAAAGTCAAATTTCTAGAAGTGTTTGGCCTGATCAACCAGACATTGTAGAAATTATCAAAAAACCGAAGGATAATATTGAACTAATAACGACGTCATCTAAAACCATTAAAAAGTTTTATAAGGAAATTATAGAAATAATTGAAAATTTTTATTACAACCCATTGCAGAATGCTTTATATTCAAACCTAAATCATCGACCAGCGTTGGCGCGAGAAGAAACTTTGAGAGATTTGAGTTTAATAAGCAAAAAGGCAAATATTCGCGAAATAGTTGTGTTAAAAAATGAAAATAACCACGACTTGATAGAATGGTTGCTACGAAATATTAAAAATCCATCCAAATGGACGGGCCCGCGCATATGTATAGTAAGGGATGTGAAAAAAGTAATAGATCATGACACAAAAAGACTAGTTTTAAACGATTTACTTCCTACCAGCGGTCACGCAGGTATCAGTGGAATGATAAATAATATCAAAAAATACTATTTTTGGTCCGGTATATCGGTCGGAAGACGTTCAGAAATTTGTTAGAAAATGTGACATTTGCCAGAAACAAAAACATACGAACCACTATATTAAAGAACCGATGGTATAAATGACTTTTCATATATTCTTACACTTCAGTGTGAATTAAGTAAATTCTTAGAAGCGTATCCTCTCAAAAATAAAGACACCAGGTCAGTGGCAAAAAGCTTTGCGGAGAACTTTATCTTGAGGTATGGCGTTCCACAGGAAATTGCAACTGATAGGGGTTCAGAATTTATCTCGTCCACCATGACTGAAGTTTGAAGCCTTTTGAAAAATTACCCATATGCAATCGACACAGCATACCATCATGAAAGTATCGGTGCTTTAGAAAATTCACACAAGATATTAGGAGCATATCTCAGAAGCTAAACCCAAAACCATGATGCAGCTTGGAGCACATGGGTACCATATCGGTGTTTTACTTATAATACGACAGTTCATACTGAAACGAAATACACGCCATTTGAGCCAGTTTTTGGTAGAACTGTCATATTCTTAGTAATTTAAATACAGCTGTAGAACCCATAAATAATTTTGATAGCTACCCCCTCGAATTGAAGTATAGGTTGCATCAGGACGCTAGGTCAAACTTACTTCATTCAAAATGTAAATGAAAACAAAACTATGACAAAAATATACATGGTTTTAATCAAAAATCAAACTGGAGATAAAATCTCTAGACCTTGCTTTTTAGGTCCATATTTAGTAATTGAAGATTTATCTCCAAATGTAAAATTTTTGAAGGATAACAAGGAACATGTGGTCCACAAAAATAGAACAAAAATGTATTATTCTTAGTTACTTAGTCTGTACTTCTAGTATATAAAATGTAAGGGCCCTATAATTACTTTTTTGCCTCATTGGATCCTATCTACTTTTTCTTATCTTCTCTTCCTTATCGTACTAACACCATTTTTTTAAGTAATTAATTATTAATGTAATAAAAAATGTATTATTTGGTTTTTATCAAGAATGTTTATGTTAAAAAATAAAAAATATTTTTCTGTAGGAGGGGATGTGTAGTGTAAGATATTTAATTATTATGGATATTGGATTGTTGAATAAGCATTGTTATTTAAAACACACTTATGTGCTGAGTCGTGAGATTCACGGATACGACAGGTGTATGACAATTAAGGTAATATAGATATAGTACAAGCCAAGCACGATGGTTGTTTTTACTTGAGGACCCACGAACCTTAAAAGTGTTACAACAATACTCCCCTCACCTACAGGTGTGTGATGTAAAAGTATAGGCATATGTATGTATATCCTCAGAAAACACCAAACACCGGTGTTACGCATGGTTTTGTTCTTATACGATGGTTTCAGTGAATACATCCTTTGTAATAATAATATACCGCCTTTATGGTTCACAATCGCTGTAAGTAAACTGATTCTGATATCATCTAGCAACGCTATTCCACTTATAACCACTTAACTTATGAACTGAGCTCTCAAAAATAGACCTGAGGGTGGTGGAAACACGCAGTAGTAGTTGTAGTAGATTTACTGTTGTTGATCCAGAGAGTAAACAGTTGGTTACTGATTGTACTGATGGCAGAGGTTAGAGAATTGATGGTCATAGTTACTGCAAAATTACAAAAATATTTTGATCAAAAAAAATAAAACCAGCAGAGATCCTGCTTTCAGATTTTTGAGAGTTCTATTTTGTAAGCAGTCTAGTGTTACACCGATTGTTTTACAGAGTGGATTTATTATAGAATGGCTTTAATTTCGATAAAACCATAAGCGCTCATCATGATTTAGCTGTAGGTAGTACAGCTAAATTAGAAATAATATGTTATTTGATTGAGGGTAACATGGTTGAATTATTGACTAACTGGAGCAAGTTAAAATATAATAATGATTAGAGGAAAAGCTTGAGATGTTAAACTGAAAAAATAGTTGAAAATTAATCCATATGATTTGATACAGCATCGCTAATACACTAGCTCCTTCCAAGTCGTCCGCTCACCACAAATTCAGCCATGTATATAAGCGGTCGTAAATAAAGCTTTTCCGGATTATGTCTACCGGAGACGTTAGAGTTGTTGAAGTTAATGTCTGGAAAAGCCCAATAACACCATTTTATCGCCATTGATATATCATGCTTCGTTCAAGCTGACGTGTAATTAAATATAGGAGAGAAATGGTCCAGTCTTATGGTAGTGTGCACTTTGGAACATTTGAGCATGTGAAAGATTAGAAACTATGTGATGTCTTCCACAAAGATTGACGTGGGGGTCGCTAACTCAATATCATATCCATTCAGAGATATTGTGAACAGTATAAACCAATTCCAAGTATATTATGTACATGAAGTAACAGACGGTTCAGATGGTATCTCTCGTTGATCCTCGCGACAATCTGAGGTTTTTATACCCCAATGTCCTTGGTGAGGTAAAATGAATACATGTTTTTTGGGTGCTGCGCTTTACGACATCCTGGCTTCTCTCATCTTCAAATGTAGTAGAGAAATGATGTTGAACCTTTCCAATCCACAAGTAACCTCCGGACATGAAGTCTTTTCTCATTTGGAGGGAAGGAGGGTATTCTCGTGGAAACACTATCGATATTAAACTCTTCCATGCAACTCCGCAATATCAAAGTATCCACCACTATCTACAGTCGAACAAACCGGCCATGCTATGATCCGCTGTAATGAATACAATTAATGCATTTTTTCATAACATCCTAGCTTGCTCTAAAATCCGATAGAAAGACAATGCCGAAGCTCAAAAATCTTAGAAAGGTATCTACAAGTATACCGCTCAGCTTCCGGCAACAGCTGGACAGATCTCCTAGATTATCTGTCCAACGATATCAACTTCTTCAACATCAACTATCCATCTTACCTTCCTTCTGGATGAGAGAACAAATATCTGTAAACCCCCGCAGAAATATTATTGTTCCGTTTACCAACATTTGGAAACTAGACAGGCTCTGCTCATCTAGAATAGCGGGAAAGACAATCCAGTTTGCGGAGGAGGTGACGTATCTTGGCCTTACTGTGCACAAAAGACTCACCTACAACTCTCATCTGGATAAGATAATTGATAAGGCCCGACTATTCCTCTTGACGCTCAAGAGGATATGCGGCAAATCTTGGGACGTTAAGTCTTAACTGATACACTGGACATATCAGACGGTGGTAAAACCAGTGGTATCAACTGGAAGACAGGACAAAAAGGAACTGGGACTGAGGACAACAGGTATTATGAATCAAACTATAAACCGCAATATACTCGGAATGGTATCGGACTCTATGGGTCCCCAAGCGCATACGGAAACGTCCTACAACGTTCTTCTTCCAGGAAGAGACGAATGGAAGTGACAGTTTCGTATCACCCTCTGATCTTGCGCTATTCATGCATGGCTCAAGTCAGACGCAGGAGCGGAAGTAGTACATACAAATTCAAGGGCTGAAATTGAAACCTTGGGAGTTATACCACAACCTTCCAAACAGGAAAGATAGCCATAGAGTTGGAAGTCAAGAAGCTGACCAAACTACCCCTGACAGACAAATCTGTAAATTTTCAGGTAGCCCGGCTGTCCTGAGCTCCAAACGGATTGACTCGAGACTCGTATGGAATTGTATAAACTTGGAACAAGGAACAAAGTAACTTTGGTTTAGATTCCAGGTTGTAGCGAAATGCAATGAATTGGCCGACACACTCGCAAGAGGAGGAACCGAAACACTCCTTCACTGGCGAGTTATTCCAGGGTTACTACACTCGAAGGCGTTCGTACCATAGCCCTCTAGTTAGCCCCCCCCCCGTCCGATGATCTTAGGAAGAAGCAGGAATGATCGGCGCATTCGTTTTGGTCTGTTGACAGGACATTGTCGCCTGAGAAACCACTTGCCGAAAATAGGTCTGGAACAAACATCGGACTGTCGTTTCTGCTATGTACAGTACGAAACAGCGGAATACATACCGTATAGACGTATACAATAAATGTTGGCCGAGTAAACAGCTCCGAATAGCAGCTGCCCCAAATCGATATTTTCGGTGGTTCTTTCACAATAAAAAATTGTAAAAAGTGGTTCCATCACAAGTGTAACAAGTATCATACGTGCAGTGAAAATTACGCAGCTCTCCGAGTACAGATAAGAAATTTAGTTTTTTGCTGCATTCCTCAAACACAAAAATCGCAGAGACAAAAATACGTATTGTATTACACTTGTGTTCTTGAGCTCTGACCAGAGGCGTAGCAAAATGGATCTCGCAAATGAGTTCAAGAAACTAGAGGAACATTTTACCAAATCCATGGATGCTTTCAACGGTCGTCTGAAGCAAGCGATGAACGCAGATAAACCTGAGGTACGTGAATTATATGCTGATTATAATTCGTTCAAAGAAAATGTCATGCAATTATTGCAACAATTCAAAACAATAATTGTAAGCATGGAGCAACGCATTGATACTGTTGATGCTGAAATGCGAAAAAATACAATCCTAATGCATGGAATACCGGAATCGGAAACCGAATCAATAGAAACTGTAGTGAGACAGACTCTAATAAGTACTATGAAAGTAAATAGTATTGACCTCTCGGACAATTGCATCGAGGAGTGTCATCGTTTTGGTCTTCCTAAGCCTGGAACTAGCAAAAAACCTCGTCCAATTTTAATCAAATTTAATAATTATCACCACAAGCAGGCAATCTGGAATGCTAAGAAAAATCTTAAGAACACTAACGTCATGATAACCGAATTTTTGACAAAAAATCGGCTCATCATGTACAATGAAGCGAAGAAGGTATTTGGCAACCAGAAATGCTGGACTATAAATGGACAGATAAGAGTCGTGTTGCCGGATGGTAAAAAGACTTTCATCACTTCTACGTCACAGTCAGAGAGTTACAAACGTGGATCTCAACATTCATCGGCTAGTGGCTACTCCACCAGGTCCAGGAATAAATAGGCTGGCAGCTGTTATGGCTACTGAGAATAAAATTATTTTGGGCTGTGTGTCCGTTGTGACTGACTGTGAGACAATTCTATAATTTTTTTTCTTGTCGTTGTTTGGTTCTGTTAAATAACTACTTTTCATTTACTAAATACTTCTATTTCACTTTACGATATCTCTCTCTTGTGAGAATCTATTTTTTTGTGTATAGTCTGAGATTATACAGGGTGGGCCAATAGTGCGTGGACGGAGGATTGTGGGCTTACTGAAAAATATTCCAAAAATCTGTCACTTGATCACGATAGGGACCCTTAAGGGCTATTACGTAAAAATATTTTCACTTGAATTCTGACGTTTATACAGGGTGATTCATATCAAACTTACATTTTTTTCAATAGATCCCCCTATATATTATTGCATATTTGGATTCCTTGACCAATTCTAGTGTGACTTTATGTATCACACATGGAACTTTAAACGAACCGTTTAGGCGCAAATCACCATTTTTGGTATAAGTAGGTATCATAAAAAAGTTGAATATCGCAGCGATTATAAAACTTAGAGGGCCTTGACTTTGCAGTACGACTAAGCATGAAATGCGTCACCTTAAGTCAGACGGCTAAATTTGAATTCTTTTTGTACTTGAAGAAATCAGAGGATAAATTAAGGGAACTTCAATCACAGATAACTTGATTTTTTCAAATGGGAATGCCTATTTTGGTTTAAAGAATCAAATGTAAAATTTGATTACCTTTCTAACGATATAGCATTCTTGATACCTATCTTTTTTGGTTTTCATTTTATTTCAAATTTTCAGTCAAATCGGCGTTTTTCAATTTCCCTGCATGCAAGCAACCTAGCAGGCCATGAAAAATAAACAAAAGCTCGTTAATATGGAAGAAAGTAACTAACTTAGTAGAAAGATGCAAACTAACTTGAGTAACGAGGCAACATTATCAAAATTCCTTACAACATATGAGCTCTAACCAAAAACAATAGTGGTAACAAGAACGCTCATTTTTCGCAGCCTACTAGCTACTATCCAATTTCCAAAGTCAGTAAAAAAATATTTAATCAAAGGAAAACTACTAGTGATTGTTGCTAGCAGTAGAATATCTATGTCTTCTGAATAAATTATCACATGTAATGCTATGAAAAAGTAGCCATTTCCATAAGTCGAAAGTAATGATACCTCTGACTGGAACCCTTCAAATTCTTCTTCTACTTATTAGAAAAATCGTGGAAAATGAAACTTGATTTGCAGTCTGTTTGAATTGTAAAACATAATTTAGTTTGTAGAAAACTACATGAAATAATCGCAATTACAACATAGAGTAATTAAAAATTTCTAGCAATTATTTCAATAGATGTTCAGAATGGTCCAGTTGGAGATATCTTCACTTTTCACTTAACTAAACGGAAATGACTAATTTTTTTATCCCACTAAATGTGAAATTTCATTCTACATGTTAGACTGTAAGCAAAAATCGCTGGTAGTTTTCCTTTTGTTTCAAAATTTTTAATCGTTTTGGAAAGTTGTCAAGCTCTAGTAGATCTCAATAGCTAGTAGGCTGTGAAAAACAAACACTTCTGTCATACCCCAGCTACTCATTGACATTAGATATCTTGCCGCTGCTGTATCCGGTTAGAGCTAATATGTCGTAAAAAATTTTCATAATCTTGCCTCGTTGTTCTAGTTAGTTTGCGTCTTTCTACTAAGTTAGTTGGTTTCTTCGTTAATATAACGAGCTTTTGTTTATTTTTCATGGCCTGCTAGGTTGCTTGCACGCAGGAAAATTGAAAAACACCGATTTGACTAACAATTTGAAATGAAATGAAAACCAAGAAAGATTGATATCAAGAACGCTATATCGGTAGGAAGGTAATCAAATTTTACATTTGATTCTTTAAAGCAAAATGGGCATTCCCATTTGAAAAAATCAAGTTATATGTGATTGAAGTTTCCTTAATTAATCTATCGATTTCTCCAAGTACAAAAAGAATTCAAATTTAGCCGGCTGACCTTAGGTGACGCATTTCATGCTTAGTCGTACCGCAAAGTCACGGCCTTCTAAGTTTTATAATCGCTGCGATATTCAATTTTTTTCTGATATCTACTTATACCAAAAATGGGGATTTGCGCCTAAACGGTTCATTTGAAGTTCCATGTGTGATACATAAAGTCACACTAGAATTGACCAAGGAATCCAAATATGCAATAATATATAGGGGGTTCCATTCAAAAAAATGTAAGTTTGATATGAATCACCCTGTATAAACGTCAGAATTTAAGTGAAAATATTTTTAGGTTATAGCCCTCAAGGGTGCCTACCACGGTCAAGTGACAGATTTTTGAAATACTGTTCAGTAAGCCCACAATCCTCCGTCCACGCACTATTGGCCCACCCTGTATATTATGAAACTAGCTCATCTAAATGTGAGATCTCTATCAGGAAAAGTCCATCAATTGAGAGAAGTCATTTTAGACCAGAGTTATGATATAGTGGGAATTTCAGAGACATGGCTTTCACCCGCCATTTCTACAGACATACTGAATATTGATGGTTACACGTTTATCAGGAAAGACAGGAGCCAGCGCGGTGGTGGCATTGGTATGTACATTAAAAATGATATTTCGTTTACGATTATACCAACTAGTGATAATATTGAGCAGCTTTGGATTAAAATAAAACAAAACAAAATAGAGTGGGGGGTTGGTTGTCTTTATAAACCACCCAGTGCAAATAGTTTCGATTTTATTGATGAGCTGGAAACAGTAATTGGCAATTTAGTGACAATGACTGATGAAGTTATATTCATGGGTGATTTAAACATAGACTTGCTTAACACTCAGTCCCGTTATACCGCTATGTTAAATAACTTATTAGATTCTGTAGGATTAAGTCAAATTATCACAGAGTCTACAAGAATCGCACTAACAACGCAAACTCTTATTGATTTAATATGTCTATCAAACAGCGAAGCCGTTATTTCCTCAGGAGTCACTTCCGTTAATACTATAAGTGACCATGAATTGGTATATTGTACCCTGTCCACAAATAATCACAGTACGCCTGTGGTGCATTGGTATCGAGATTATCGTAATTTGAATATAAATTATCTCACTTCGGAGTTGAAATCCATTCCTTGGCGTGTTTTGTATGACTTGGAGGATGTCGATGAAAAAATTGAGTTCTTCAATTGTGCGATTTTGGCTCTGCAAAATCGGCATGCCCCTATCATAACAAGGTCATTTTCCAAGTCATATAAGCCATGGATGACCGACAACTTGAAATTTTTTATATCTTTGCAAAAGAAAGCACTTGCAAAATTTAAAAAAAGTAGATGTGCGACTAATTTCGAATACTATAAACAACTAAAAAACTATATAACATTAGCAATAAGGCAAGAGAAAAAAGCATTTATGGAGAAACACATTCGGAGAGACAAAAACGATGTTTGGAAAAATCTGAGAAACATGAATTTAGGTAAACAAAAGAGCAACATTAGTATTCCAGTTTCTTTGAGTAATGTAGCAGATATAAATGAGTATTATATTAAAAGTGTTCCTAGGAATGACGACGATTTCTCGCAGTTAATAGAAGAATATGAAGCCAAAGCAGCGAGTCTCAAAATGAGTTTCCAGTTTGAAGAAACTGACGAAATAACTGTCCTTAAACATTTAGCTTCTATAAAATCTAATTCGATAGGCTTTGATGGTATTGAGATAAAATTTTTAAAACTTTGCTGCCCGTTTTTACTACCTTATTTGACTCATATCATAAACTATTGTCTACGGAATTCTGTGTATCCTGCAAATTGGAAGATTGCAAAAGTTATTCCAGTACCCAAAAATAAAGATCCACAAACCTTCAAAGACCTCCGTCCCATAAGCATTTTGTGAGCGCCATCCAAAATTTTAGAGAGGATTTTAAATGAACAGCTCCGATCGTACCTACTATCACATGCAATACTTCCAGATGAGCAGGCTGGTTTTCGAGCTGGGCATAGTTGCTGTACGGCACTTCTAAATGTCACGGACAACATTTTAAAGCCAACAGATAGAGGCGAAATAACTGTACTAGTACTACTTGACTATTCAAAAGCCTTCGACACTATCAATCATTCAGTATTGGTATCAATCCTACATTCCATTGGACTAAGTAACCATGCGTCAGCATTAATATCAAATTATTTGGTGAATCGTAAGCAGAGAGTTGTGCTGAATGATAATGTGTCGGAAGCTTTAGATGTAGTTGCTGGTGTGCCTCAGGGATCAATTTTGGGCCCTCTATTGTACATCTTATATACGTCACAGTTCCCAAAGGCTGTCAAACACTCAAAGCTACAGTTATACGCGGATGATACGCAGATTTTCTACTCGTTTCGACCAGATAAGCTAGATGAAGGCTGCTCTAAGATATGCACTGATCTCCAAATTCTTTCTGATCTTTCTCAACGTCACTCGTTGCGTCTCAACCCTGAAAAGTCAAACTATATCGTTTTTGGGCCCAAAAAGATTAGGAATGCTCTTGCCAATAATCTAAATATTCAAATCGATGGTGTATCAATAAACAAACAAACTGAGGTAAAAAATTTAGGAGTAATACTCGATGAAGACCTGCGCTTTAAAAAACACGTAACAAACACCATTAGAAAAGCCTTCAGCAATCTCAAAAGTATTTACGGTTATAAAGATTTATTGAATAGAAATACAAAAATTTTATTAACTGATACCCTTGTTTTGTCTCACTTCAACTTTTGCGATGTCTTATACAATGCCTGTATAGACCATCATGATACGAAACGAATACAAAAGGTCCAAAATGCATGTTTAGGATTGATCTATGGAATCAGGCGTGGTAGAAGTACGTCGCATAAGTTAGTGCAAACAAACTGGCTGAATATGAAAGACAGAAGAGTGTTACACAGTGCATGTCTATATCACAAGGTTGTCACTATGAAAGTTCCCTTGAACTTATAAGATAAAATAACTTTCCGGCACTATGTACATAATGTAAATATAAGATCCAAGACTAAAATTACACCACCAGCTCATCACACAGCTCTGTTTGAAAGATCTTTCTCATATAACGTTTCCAAAACATACAATGCAGTCCCGCAAAGTCTGAAATCAAAATCATTAAAAAATTTTGCACAACAATACGCCATGCTCCTGAAATCCCGCTATTAAGTAACCAACTATGAAAATGATTCTGAAATCTCCTGTTATGACTATCTCTTTTATTTTCGCACATGTTTATTTTGATATGTAATTTTATTTCTCAAACGCTTTTATTGTCTCTTTTTACCTTTTTAGATTTCTCATTTTATCTACATCTTACTATTTAAATTATTATATATCTCCTAATCTCAGCCTCACTAACATAACTTTTCTCTGTTAACAATTATTGTATATTAGTTTTAAGTCTATTTCTATTTTCCATTTTCTTTTTATTTCTTTATGTAAGCAGGGTTAAGTGGAAGACCAGCCGTTCTACTGAACGAAAGCTGAACTTCGCCTTTTCCATATACCAAGAAGTAACAAATGCATGTAGTCAATGAATAAAGATGGCTATTATTATTATTATTATTATATTCTGCTCCTGTCGAGTAGTAGAAACTGGAAAAGTTTCAGACTTTCGGATTCGCCCCTCTGAAACCTACTGACAACAACACAACCATCACCTCCGTCAAGACGCGTGGATTGTACGGTGAACTCTAAACAGGTGTGAGTCACAATAGACACTAGGGTCAGAGTGGAATCCTGCCGGCCCTACTCATTATCAACCTAACCTTACCTATTGCTCACTATCTGGTGAGCTACTGCACTTTCTACCCTGTCAATATTAATGCAACGTCACCTCACCGACTTGCGGTTGGTGACTTCTCACTTTTTTACCGGTATTCAAAGCCTACTCCTCTGAGCTATCCCAAGGCGGTCATTGTTCGTACATCAGCGACCGAGTAGTATGACCGCACCTTTATTCACAGGGTGTCCAGAGCATGGAATGCACTGCCAGGAGATGTAGTACTGAGCCTGCCATTAAATTCCTGCGCCAACAAAATTCTCTTAACCATGTAACGGTTCACCCATTTTGGAAATTCTTTTTATATCATTTACTTAGTTGTCATACATAAATAGTTTATAACTTCTATTTTTAGCAACTATTTCTTCATTATACTAGTAGTGTTTCGATACTTCTTCGATAGTACCTCTTTTTATTTCTTCCTTTTCCTATCTCCATTAATTCCTTTCAGCTGAAGATTGACATTATATTACATAATTTGCGCATACAGAATGCAGTTCTTGTTTTTGGGCATGCCTAATAAGTGGAGACTGTGCTATCTCTCTCTACGGATTTTAGCTTCTGAGCAAGAACGAATAACTCTCCCCTTCTACGTTTTGAACTCGAGCTGTAAACGGCTACGTCATTTTTATCCTGTTTTCATTCCTTGGCAGTTAACTAAGCCCACGCACGACCCACATTCTCTGTCTAATGCAATCCTCTTGAGCAGCTGGTTGGTTGGTGGCTCAGTGACCTAATCCTTAGTGACCTAGGCATTAGCGATCTGAATCACCGACTAGCATTTATTGTTACAACCTAACCCCTTCATTGCAAGCTTTGCCTTCACGGTATACTCAGTTATATATAAATCGACGTATGGTCGGTGGACTTTCACTTAGAAAAGTACCGGTATTCGAACGCAGCCTGCTTCATTGAGCTCTGTGCTACACTTCCGTTCCTCATCCAGGCTGTAAGATCATGGAGAGGGACTGTTGCATCTCATCCCAAGGAGGTCCTTTTTCGTACATCGAAAATCGAGTGGTACGGCTGCAACATTGTCCCCAAAGTGAATACTGATCTGTTCAAATCACGCATTTACAAGCTTCCCATAACCTGTTCCCTCCATAGTTGCCACAGGCACTACACCTTTTCCAGCTGTAGTTTCTAAAGCGTCATGTGATAAATCAAAACGGTCAGGTTAATTTTCTAACTCGTTAATTGTAAATTCAATCTGACAGATGTAATTTATACCCGTCAGTTTAAATTTACAATTGAGGAATTGGAAAATTGACTTGACCGTTTTGAATTATTACTTGACGTTTTAGTAACTACACCTGGAAAAGGTATAGCACCTAGGCTGTGCCCCCGCGTCAACTCAGCTATTAAACAAAGGATATAATTGAAATTATATGATGTGGTAATAAAGAGTGTGTCCTCAGGACCTGTGCTCGAGATCAGAGAGCTTTTCGATAAATAGAATTGAATAATGGTCATTGAAATAAAATGTAGTAAAATCTCCATACTGCCACAAAAGACATCTATAAATTTTAGTTGAACTCTAAACAATATATTATGTAGTATCCACCAGATAAAATTATGCAAGCAATTGTGTTGCTACCCGACGGCATATAGCGTTTTTCTATTCTGTACGTAGCAGTATATATTAATGAATGGTTTGAAATTAATTACAAATACCCCTGTCACCAGGTTCAGTATATGACAAGTTGTATTTTAACAGTACTGTTGGTTTATCAGTATTTGTATGAAATTCTGCGTCCTTAAATGCTGATAAAATTCGCGCTTATACATAAAAGAAATTCTAATGCAATTACAGCATTGATTTTAAATTGAATTAAATTGAAAGTAAGTACCTTTTTAGCAGTTTGAATCTTATGTGCTCTCAGCAGCTTCGCATCATCTGCTATCTGCTGTTGAAAGACTTCGACAGCTGCCAGCCTAGCCCTCGCCAACTTTTCGTTTTCCTCCAGAACAGTGCGCCAGACATTCCACATGTTCCTGAAAACAGAAATTATTACATGTAAAACTACCATAATAACTCACCTTTAAAATAATCATCATTATGGGTGAAATTCATTGTAAATAGCACTGCTACAAAAATGTAATGTTGAATCTTTGGCATGTTTTTAACTAACAAAAATTCCGGAAGGGACGAAAGTTTGTAAGGAGATAGCGAAACGTCCACGCTCAACAAAGGTATGCGCTGCGAAAATTGGATATTGAAAAAAAAAAGTCAAATTGATTGACTCAGTACTTCCCACATACTGTGTGAGTTTTTAGTACCGGATCGGTCGATAACTTCACTACTGCAGAGGATAGCAAAAAAAGTTGTATATAAAAGTTGTAGCCAAGGATATGCCCTTGCTCAGAAAATATTTTGATTTATACAGGGTGATTCATAACTACGTGGTGGTGCAAACATACATTTTTTAAATAAGACACCCTATACATATACTATTCCTCGTTTAGATTCTACTAATGATTCCCGTGCTTAAAATATAAGATATTGTAACATTATACAGGGTATTTCAAAAGTTATGGCTATTTGGCAAATCACTGCCAAATGAAAGTACGGTATATTGAAAATCAACGAATCAAACATTATTTTTTTACATGGAAAGTCGACGACACATACTCAGATACAGGGTGAGGTAGAATTCAAAAACTGGGTTTTCTCTTTTTTTATTACATCAAAAAATTGCTTTTAATATGCTCTTTCATATTTGTATAGCATTTTATATATCTACATTCATCAATTTCCGATGATATTTCGATTTCTCTGCAAACTTGAATTAAACCTCCTATTTGTGTACTGAAATTTACTCATTTTGAGAAAGTACGACCGAATGTTATTTCTATTTAACAAACAACTAAGTTATAAGGTCATAATAGTATTTGATGAAGTCAAAACCTTGATTAGCGATATAAGTCAAGCATGCTGAGGAAACAATTTATTTTATAGACGTGATCCATAATTACCAAGCAGATCTATCAGGTAGGCTTTGAAATATTGGTAGTTTTCTATTACTATGTGAAAATCGAGCTGTATAAATAAATTTTTCCATTGAAGAACAAATAGAGGGTATTTGGGAGAACCTTTGACAAATTGCATACTTGCCTCTAGAATATAATTATTCACTATCAACAGCGATATCTAAAACGGAGGCACACGAAAACTGATGCCTTTGGAACATTGAAGAATCGTTTTATTCGGACGCGGTCAGTTAATATTTCATAGCCTACCTGATAGATCTGCTCGATAATTATGTATCACGGCTATAAAATTGTTTCCTCAGCATACTTGACTTATATATTATCTCGATAATTCAGGGTTTTGACTTCATCAAATACTAATATGGTCTTAAATGTTAGTTGTTCATTAAATATAAATAAAAATCTATAGCACTTTCTCAAAATAGAAGAACTATTTCAAATTTGCAGAAAAATCGAAATATCTCAGAAACTGATGAATGTAAGCATATGAAATGCTATACAAATATGAAAGAGGATATTAAAAGTATTTTTTTTTTTGGTATAATAAAATATGGTTGGTTGGTTGGTTAACATGCTTTATTGGCAAAGATATATAAAACATCTTATTGACAAAGCAAATAAGTAAGTAAAAGTACATTTAAATGAAAAGAGAAAATCTAGTTTTTGCATTCTACCTCACCCTGTATATGAGTATGTGACGGCGACTTTTTTTACAGCTTGCGTTAAAACTAGAGAATATTTTTCATCTTTCCGTGTGATAAACATTATTTTTTATTCGTTTATTTTCAATACACAGTACGTTCATTTGGCAGCGATTTGGATATAAAAATGGCCATAACTTTTGAAATACCCTGTATAATGTTACAATACCTGATATTTTAAGAACGGGAATCATTAGTAAAATCTAAATATGGAATAACATATAGGGAGCCCATTTGAAAAGGATGTATGTTTGCATCACCCCGTAGTTATGGATCACCCTGTATAAATCAGAATAATTTTTGAGCAAGAAGCATATCCTTGGCTACTACTTTCATACACAACTTTTTTTTGCTATCTTTTACAGTAGTGGAGCTATAGATCGATGCGGTACTAAAAACTCATCCTGTATAATGCTAATACCATTTTATTATTTTCCCATTTCATGAAGCTACCAAATCATCACCATCTCGTCCGCAAAATCAACATCCAAGACAAAAACTCTCCTAGATAGTGTAGATGGTTTCTTGCATCACCCTTTGTATTAGAAACTAGGACGACGCAGTTTTTATTCTGCAAGCTTTACTGGACGAAGCTAAACGATCAGGGACCCTCAAACCGACTAAAAACGAGTGTTTTTATATTTTTCAGTTTTTGATTATTGCTGCATCGCCTTTGACATGATTTCTAAAAACCATAATTGTCGCTTGATCTTTCAATTATGGTTTTTAGAAGTCATGTCAAAGGCGATGCAGCAATAATCAAAAACTGAAAAATATAAAAACACTCGTTTTTAGTCGGATCAAGCGGCTTACCTGAAGGAAGTTAGATCTCAATTTTTTGAGCAACTTCATCGAACCTCATTTTGTGTGTATGGTGTACGATTTCGTTCTCAGTCGATACAGTTTTTACAGTACCCCAAAAAAACCATCAAGCATTCCATTCTTATCGGCGTGTTTATTTAGCTCAATGTGATTTTGGGCACCTCCGATGGTTAGCTTTGTGGGTGGGAGTCCCTAGGGGTTGGGTTGTAATGAGATTCGGCGAAGTTGCTCGAAAAATTGAGATCAAACTTCCTTCAGGTAAGTCGCTTGATCTTTAAATTTTTCTTCGCAACTGCGTCGAAGCTCATTTTGTGTGTGTAGCTGTTTAAAGCATTCCGAGCTAACCCTCGCCAATGCTAAAAGATGTTATACCTAAAACGTATATTTTCACAACGTAGTTTCTTTTCCAATGAAACTCAACATGTGCTTCAGCAATAAACTATTTTAACAAAGTTCAATCAAATCCAATGAATAGTTACACTTGACTGTAACAATTCAACGTAAATATCAATAATAACCAACATTAATATCATTATAAGAGTATGTTCTACACACTTAGGGTAAAGACACAGTGCACGCAGGTTTCTGCTTTCCGACAGCCAGCGCCGATAAGCGCCTATAAGCGTTAATAATTAGTGAATGCTTTTAAGTTGGGTAGAACATAGTTAAAGCAGGTCTGCGCTTGTCGGAGCCGGACGTCGGTGGCTGGCAGTTTACAGGAATGAACAATTAGTTCTTGCTCGCCGGTTAAAGAAGCTGAATCGATTTTTAATAATGGATATTGACATTTTGATTTCCTCTGTATTTACAAGAACCCCTATATGGGATAAAAGGGACAAACTGCACAGCAACAGAAACGTTGTAGAGAAAATGTGGAAAGAAATTAGCAGCGAAATGAAAGAAGATGGTAAGTAAAACAAAACAAAAGCAAATTTGAAAACAAGTCTTTATTGTTGATTAGTGTAGAATAAAGGGTTTTGAGAAAAATAAGTTACAAATATATCTCGAATAATTTTGGCCCCATTAGGGGGTCTTCCAGTTGCTGGTCTTCTATTTTCATTGTGGGAAAACTCCAATGAGACATCTGTAAGATGTCTTTCAAATCCTTCTTTATCAATGATAGTGTTGTGTAGTATACATATACATTTTATAATATTGTCTGCTGTCTTGATGTCCGTTTCAATACTTTTTGATAGAAGACGCCATTTAGGGTAAATTATTCCAAAACTACATTCGATGGTTTTTCGTGCACGAGATAGTCGCTTATTAAAAATTTCCTGTTCATTGGTCAAATTTTTTCCTCCGAAAGGTTTTAATAGATATGGTAGGAGTGGATAAGCCTCATCACTTATAAACACAAACGGAGCTTTCGTATTTGTTTGGGGTAAATATGACCGTTCTGGGAGAGTAAGATAATTTCTCGTTAAAAATTCATAAAAATCTGAGGCCTGAAAAGTTCCGCCGTCACTTTGTTTGGCGCCAACGTCTACGGCAATAAATTTATAATTGGCATCTGCTACACCTTGCAGTACTACAGAATAAAAGCTTTTGTAATTGTAGTACATTAAGCCTGAATTTTTGGGACAATTGATACGAACATGTTTTCCGTCAATTGCACCAGTGCAGTGAGGAAAATTCCAAACCTTTTCAAAACAGTCTGATATAGTGTGAAAATCTTCTTTAGCGGGAACAGGCATATGAAACGGTTGTAATTCCTCCCATAGTACAGTTGTAGTTTCTGCGACAATTTTTCCTGCAGTCGATGCTCCAATTCGAAATGCAAATGATAAGGACTTAAATGATGAACCTGTAGCCAAATATCTGAAACAAATTTTCATAATTAATTTTTTACGACACGATATGAAAAGGGTCCTCTTTTTTGTTTTAGAACAAAAGATACGAAAGAAGTGGAAGTATTTAAGAGATCAGTTCTCGGTAGAATTAGGAAAACTTCCCCGACTACGTTCCGGAGATTCTGCAGAATCGACATGCGTGTGTAAGTGGCCTTATTTTCAACAATTGATTTTCCTTAAAGATATAGTAAGGCCTAGACCAAGCACAGGAAATTTATCAGCTGTTGAGACGTCTGAAACATGTATAGAAGAGTCTCAGTTTTCAGTTGAAAATAATAATGAACAAACTTGTGATGAAGTTGTTGCTGAAACCTCTGGGGATGAGATGCATTCTTCTGAAATACCAGAAAGTGAAAATAGCATTCAACAAGAAGGGGTTGAAAAACCATGCAGACCACCAAAACAGGCAGTTGCAAATTCTACTTTTAATATAACGCCGGTCACAGCCAGAAAGAAGAGGAGATTACATGATTCGTTTAATGCATCTGTATTGGAAATTGAAAATAAAAAACTGGAGTATCTTGAATCAAAGCGACTAAAACCAAACAAGGAACCAGAGGATGAGCATCTTCTGTTTTTCAAAAGTCTTCTCCAACATGTCAGAAAAATACCGGAGTCGAGAATTCTATTTTTTCGAACTGCAATACAAAATGTAGTACAGGAATACTGCTACCAGAACACCGATCTCTTATTATCTCGTCCATCCACTGCTACATCGTCTTACTCAAGTTCTACTTATCAAGATCAAAACTCTGCACCACCAGAAGACTCCCTTCAAGGCTTCCAAAATTGTTTTCAGTTGTAAACAACTTTTGAATATATTAATTACAAAAACAATGTTTATTTAACCAGTGTAACTATGTAGTTTTGTTTTATATTGTTCTTAATAAAAAAAATATCATAAACTTACCTTATAGTATTGACGAGCCTTTCCTCTGGTAAAATGGGTTGCTTATGTAGATTGCACCAGTTTTTAGTTAAACGGGGTTCCACTTTTTGCAAAATATAGTCAAATGTGTTTTGTGACATCCTCGTGTATTGAAAAAATCGTTCGTCATCTTTTCTTACATTTTTAAAAAGATGATGAAACTCTCCATAATCTGATCTTACACGATTTAAAGGATGTACACCAACTCTTTTCCATTTTAATTTTGGCACTACGGATTCTAGCGCTATTAGATCATCATCAGACGATGAAGACGAAGACATCTTTTCGTTAACGTCGGTGCTTTAAAACTAATAATAAAAGTAAACATAAGCTGCTTATATCAGCTTTTACTGTGTTTATCCCAGGCGCATAGAAACATGCGCTTATCGGCGCTGGCTGTCGGAAAGCAGAAACCTGCGTGCACTGTGTCTTTACCCTTAGGCCGCTTTCTGATTTGTCGGTGCGGGAGCAGCGCAGATTCGGTTCGCTCGGTTTACGCGGTACCGAAAGCTTACCGAGCACCTATATTTCAATGCGCGTTTTCTGATTGACGCGGAAAGTGCGGGCGCGGAGAGGGATCGTTTCGTTTTACCGCCAGTCGGGACGCGTGTCCGAGCCGGTCGGCATTTTGCTGCACGTAATCCTAGAATTTCGTATGGTGACGGTATTGGTTTTAAATGATTGTGATATATAAATAACTGTAAATAACTTCGAACTAAAATGAGACCTTTTAATTACCATTTACCTTAGAGTAATAAGTAATCTTTCATCAGCAGTCACGCATTCTCTAAATCTTGTATGTTGCTTTATTAACACTGGTGATAACAAATTCAAAAGCTCTTTTGGTCGTCTTGGGAAAGTTCTTGAGCCGCAACTAAAAGTCGATAATTAATGTTCTTCTCCATGTAAGGATAACGCCAATAACGTTTTCTTTTTTTACGTAGACGATATAAATAATACACTAAAATATCTTCGTCGCTTGAAGACGACATTTTCGTAGGACGCTCAAAGCGATACTGCAGGATTTTTTACCGAGAATATACAGATAGGCAGTGCGGAATCGTTTCGGTGCCGAGCTAACATATCCCGCGCCGCTCCCGCACCGACAAATCAGAAAGCAGCCTTATATAGGTACTACTTGTTACCTGCCAATGTTTGAGTTGCAAATTCACAGAGGTTAGCTATTATGAGCCAGTTATAAAGTAAAGCTGAAGGCGTCTGATGTTTCTATCCAATCCGCTGCCTTATGGGTTGAATCAAAACTTACTCCCAGTTTTATCTCAGCGGATGTCTTGTACTATCACTTTTAAATAAATTTGTATGTATCTGTTCCGAGTTGCCATAAACTCATTTTAATCCATCTACTTATGGTTTTACTGGTTGCTGTTACTTCTATTAAATCTAGGTTGAGGCCAGGCCACACAAAGCTATGGTCTCAAGCTAAAGTACGGAAATATTGAATTATGTTGAAGTTTAGATTTACTGTGGGACTCTTACTTCTATTCCTTCACTAGATTCTATTATGTTATCCAGATGATTCTCGATACGGTTTACGCTCTTTGGGCCGTTGTTAAATCAACCAGTGTGACCAGTTTCATCGTTAATATTTGTACGATTGATTTTGACAAATGGTATAATTTTTAGAGATGGTTATGATTGTTATGAACCGGATTATGAACTATTTGTGGCTCCCACGTTACTACATATTTTGGCTCAGGGTGATTCAAATTATACATATGCTCCTTAAATGAGTTTCGTAATCAGTTTTTTATCTGCAGAAGTAACATTTGAGGTCCGGTTGAGATCTGAGTAGTATGAATGTATAACATGAGATCTCTTTTAGGTTCAAGCGTCACTAGGTCCTCTAGCAACATATTTGGTATAATGGGTACCAGGGTTGGCTAGGCTATAAGAGAACGACTCTTGGTCTGCTATCTGCTATGGTACCCTTTTTAGACTAAATATAGCTAGCGAAGATGTTTTTAATAAGTTTTGATTCTCACAAAATATTACCACAAATCTCGAGTAATAATGGTTAGCTCGTGAAACTGCACACTGCGCAGGCGGTTGGTACAGGATATGGCTCAATTTCGAGAAAAATGTTTGTATTGGAAACATTTACATACAAAAGGCTTCTTTTATTTCCAGAACATTAACTTAAAGGTTACGTTTTTTTTTTCTAGTAGCCATAGGTTTTTTGTCCGCCCGAATGTCCCTCCCATATTAGAGGCATCTCAATAAATTTCAGGATCAGACTATTTGATTCCAAACTTTGCACAGAAATGTTAAGGTTTTGTAATCACCAACAAAGGTCTGTTTCAAACCGAGCGGATATGGACATTCTTCTGGCATTGTAATTATAATTATTTTTCAACCACAGGTGTAACTGCGACTAACTGCCCCAAAAAAATCTTGAATTCTGTACTTTTTCCTATTTTGCACCTTTTTGAGTGCGTATTAGTTTGTTTTTCCTGATAAGAGGTAGTAAAATAGTCATATTAGAAGGATTATAAGTAAACCCTGAGAACTGACATATTTTATAAGGATTCAGGATACCATATGGTTTTTTAATAATCAACCCCAAGGGTTCAAGCACAAAAAACACTTGATTCACGTAGTGTTTACATTTCTCATGAAATTTCTTAACTATTAACCAGTGACCTAAGTATACCACAAATTATATTTTCATCGATTTGAGTTCTTGAAGATAGATCTATAGATCTAAATATTTTGGTGAAAATGTATGGAGCTACACTCAAGCCAAAAGGTAGAACATTGAACTTCCTCCATTATTGAAGTGAAACTTCAGGTGTTTCCTATGTCTGATGATTATTCGTATGAAAAAAGGCACCCTTAAGATGAATTTTGACTGAAATTTTGTGATCTTAAATTTTGAAATGGGGACAATGACAATTTTTTATTTTATTTTTTAGGTTTAATATAAACCTATATTCGTGATTTGCTTTTTTCCTAAGAAAACAAAGAGAAGCGCATGCACCAGATCCGTGATTGCATACCTCTATGGCTTTTTTATCGATATCCAAAGGTCTTATTTGTGATTTGTATCCCTTTTTGAAAGGGCGTTCATTTCAAAGGAGACATATCCTTTGACTCAGGTTTTCAGATTGTTATGACCGGGTCATGATCAATAAAAGGACGATACTTGTATATGGTGTCCCAAGCGCTCAGCATATTTTTGGCCCACCGGGTTTCAGCTAACGGCGTTTGGTCCAACTTCGGCTCTCTCCCTCCTCTTTGAGGCTTGCCTCCAAAAACTTGTTCTCGATGCAGAAGGTTGATTCTGGTACTAGCAGCTTGACTTGGGAATGTGTTTTGGTTTTTTCCACTTACACACTCAATATTGTGTCACCCGTTTCACATTCTGGGGAGACTTCAATGATTCCTGAAGGTCTTCACCAAACAAGTGCTTTACAGGAGTTGACGCACAGTAGTCTGGTGGTTCTCATTCCGAGATGGTATTATAAGGTACCTTCTGTGTAATGATAGCGATTGATACGCTCCGATTATTGCCTATGTTTCATCAACAAAAACTTCAAGGTTTAGTCAGGGTGTTCAACCATCTTACACAAAAGACTAGAAATGGCACTGAAATCTGCAGCTAGTAGTATCTGCAGATAACTCACGAAGGTGTTGTGTTTAATCACCCCCTGTTTGTGGGCTGCTGCTATCTCTGCAGCGGTTCAAGACGGTGTCCTGTGGTGGCGGGTATGCTTCAATGAGTTGCTCCTTTCCTCAGGCAACTTTCCCACCTGTCCGTGATTTCGCTGTGAATACCAATTCCAGAAGAATGGTCCTCTCCTTTAGGTTTTTCACCCAGAACCATCATTGCGTCTGACTATATCGTCGATTGTATCTTGAGGATTCATTATTTGATTGAAGATAGGACTGACAGTTGTTTCAGTTCCCGACTCGCCCTGGCTTTGTTGCTGGGCTGATTTGTCTCTCGATGACAAAGACTACAAAATATCGCTCATTATTTCTGGGTGGCCCAGGTCAGGAACCGCATTTGCACACTCCATATCTGTCAATCTAGGACTTATTATTCGTGACCTCTGTTAAAGCCATATGTCAGCCCAAAAATTATAGTAAAAATTATCTAGCGAAGCCAAACATCTGTAAATATTTGACGTTTCTTAGTTACTTGTTTCTGGCAGGACCAGGGCAGGAGCTGCAAATGCACAGTCCACATCTGTAAATGTAGGACTTATTATTCGTGACTTCTGTTAAAGCCATATGTCAGCCCAAAATCATTGTAAAAATCATTTAAGCGAAGCCAAACATCTGTAAATATTTGACGTTACTTAGTTACTTGTTTCTGGCAGGACCGAGGCAGGAACTGCAAATGGACAGTCCACATCTGTAAATGTAGGACTTATTATTCGTGAATTCTGTTAAAGCCATATGTCAGCCCAAAAATGATTGTAAAATCATCTAAACGAAGCCAAGCATCTGTAAATATAGGACTTATTATTCGTGATTTCTGTTAAAGCCATATGTCAGCCCAAAAATGATTGTAAAAATCATCTAAGCAAAGCCAAACATCTGTAAATATTTGACGTTACTTAGTTACTTATTTCTGGCATGACCGGGGCAGGAACTGCAAATGCATAGTCCAAATCTGTAAATGTAAGACTTATTATTCGTGACTTCTGTTAAAGCCATATATCAGCCCAAAATTGATTGTGAAAATCATCTAAGCGAAGCCCAACATCTGTAAATGTTCGGCGTTACTTAGTTACATGTTTCTGGGAGGACCAGTCAGGAGTTGCGTTTGAACAGTCCACATCTGTAAATGTAGAACTTATTATTCGTGGCTTCTGTTGAAGCCAGATATCAATCCAAAAGTGATTGTAGAAACCATCTGAGTGAAACCAAACATCTGCAAATGTTTGGCGTTACTTAGTGTTCACAAATTCTGATTGTGAGCCGCTGAATCCACGAATCAAGAAATGTTAATATCTAAGCATTGAACCTGCCATGACCATCCTAGAAATAGCCTCCAAACGTCTGTAAACGCAAGAGTGTTTCTCTCTTGTTATTGTTCAACCCCAGTTGTTATGAATACCTTGCGGTTGAGTTAGGCGTGCATTATTTTCTATGGACTTACCATTGTTTTTGCTTTCGCTCTCCTCAAAAAGCGACGAGGCTGAAGATGAAAAGGTGTCCAAAAATTTCCTCTAATCCTGTTCCAGTTTCTCCAGTTTCCGTTTCTTACATTTTTCCTAAAACTATCACTGGCACTGCTATCACTCTTAAAACCCATTTCTACGATTGTCACAAAGTATTTACGTTTAATTCAACTGTTCCGACCAAGGCACAAAATCATATTGAGCTAAATAAACACGCCGATAAGAATGGAATGCTTAATGGTTTTTTTGAGGTACTGTAAAAACTGTGCCGACTGGGAACGGAATCGTACACTACACACACAAAATGAGGTTCGACGAAGTTGCGAAGAAAAATTATGTTCTTCCCTCTTCGTCGCGGTAATGATACTGTGCTGAAGTTTTATTAAAATCTGTTCAAGGTTAAACAATACAGAACGATCTAAAGCCATACTCCTACAACGAAAAAGTCCATCGGTTTCTGTAATTTGCAAGGCAATCCTCGGATGGATCTAAAAAGGTAATTTATGCCGTATAACAACATATTTTAAGGATCCCCTAAAACGCCTAAAAAAAAAGTTTGAGCTGTTTTTATATATTTTTACTTCCCACACCGATAGGTGAGGGAAGTATTGTGATCGCGAAAATTTTCGATTTTGAGATAATACACTTTTTGGGCGTTTCATGATATCTACATAACGAAAATCCACGTCACTCAATTCCGTCGGTCTGTCTGTCGGTCTGTCTGTCGGTCTGTCTGTCTGTCGGTCTGTCTGTCTGTCGGTCTGTCTGTCTGTCGGTCTGTACGCGTTTTTCTGTCCTCGTAATCTCAGTAACCGCTGCATGGATTTTGATGAAATTTGGGCAGCGATATGCTGTGGGGTCGTAGTAGGTAATGCTGCTATAATTTTGAAAATCGGTGCATTGGCGGCGGAGTAATTAGCAAAAAACGAACAATTTCAAAAATCCCCCAAACTTCGTTATCAGGCGTTTTAGGTGTTCCTGATCATTTTCTACTTTTTTTGGGTGGGGGTGTAAATTGGGGTGGTTGGGGGTTGGGGGGTTGTAAAATTGAAAAATTTGTTGTATTGATAATAGACTACCCACTGACCTGTGAAGGAAGACCTAGTGACATAAATAACTTTTTTAGGTCTATCCGAACATTGCCTCATGCCTATTACAGAAACTAAAGGACTTAGAATTTTTTCCGATGTATACATACGAGTATTGCTTTAGATCGTTCTATATTATGTAACGAAGAAACTGTTGAATTGATTTTAATGACATTTTGGCACAGTATTACTACCGTGGCGAGGATAGAAAATGCGTATGGTTTTTATAAATCGTACCAGTGGCGGCGCAGAAATAATAAAAAACTAAAAATATAAAAACAGCTCAAACTTCGTTTTTAAGTATTTTAGAGGTTCCTGATCATTTTCTGAGTTGTTTTTGGGTGGGGGTGAAATTCGGGTGGTTGGGGGGTGGGGGGTTGAAAAACTGAAAAATTTGCTGTATTAATGATAGGCTGTCCGCTGACCTGTGAAGGAAGACCTAGCGACGTAGATAACCTTTTTAGGTCCATCTGAACATTGCCTTGTCTATTACCGAAACTAAGGGACTTAGAATTTTCTGTATACATACGAGTATTTATTGCTTTAGATCGTTTTGTATTTTGTAACGTGGAAACTATTAAATTGATTCTAATGAAATTTTGACACATTATTATTACTGTGGTGAGGATGGAAAAAGCGTATGCTTGTTACAAATCATGTCAGTGGCAGCGTAACAATATTCAAAAAACTAAAAATATGAAAACAGCTCAAACTTCGTTTTTAGATGTTTTAGGGGTTCCTGACCGTTTTTTACCTTTTTTGGATGGGGGTGAAATTGGGGCGGTTGGGGGGGGGGGGTTGGAAAACTGAAAAATTTGTATTATTGATAATAGACTGTTCATTAACCTGTGAAGGAAAGACCTAGTGGCATAAGACAATTTGTGGGGGGGGAGGGGGTACTGGCGATGATTTTGTTGCAAGAGTATCTCAGACTAAAGCTTCATGCTATGGGAAAATAATAAACTGGTATCACCGTAATGTGTGGGAAGTACAGAGTCAATCAACTTGACTCCATTTTTTTATTTTTTGATCACTGCTTCGTCTGCACTGATATGATTTCTAAAACCATACGTGTTTTCCGTCCTCTCCATAGTCAAATAATACTAATACGAAATTTACTCGTATGTATACATCAGAAAATTCTTAAGTCCTTGATTTCCGTAATAAGCAAGGCATTGTTCGGATGGACCTAAAAAGTGTATTACACCGTGTGTTAGTTCTTTCTTTCACAGGCCAATGGATAACAATTTTTCAGTTTTACAACACCTCACCGCCAAATCACCCCAGTTTCATACACACCCAAGAAAAATAGAAAATGATCAGGAATCCCTAAAAAGTCTAAAAGCGAAATTTAAGGAATAGTTAATTTTTTTTGTCTTTGCTAATTCCTCCACCTCGTGCACCGAGTTTCAAAATTATAATACCATTAACTGTTACGAGTCTGCAGCATCAATTTTTAAATTGACAGACAGACTGACAGAAATGAGTGACATAGATATTAGTTATGTACATACCTGTAAGATATCTATCGGTGTGGGAAGTAAAATCAATAACAATTTTGGTTTAAGATACGTTGCTTTTATATTTTTAAATTTCTTGGATAGGAAAAAATATATTTACAGACCTATCCAAACATTGTATAGGAAACTAGTAGCTTGACTTTAACTTTAACATGCTACTCCAACTACGACGAATGTGTAAACATTGTACAGTTTTTGAAAATCATGCTAATGACGACGAACTAACGACCAAAATCCCAAAGATATTAAAACCGTTTTTGTTTTTAGGTGTTTTAGATGACAGTAACAATTTTTCCTTCAATAAAGTGTGCCAAATTGTGGTGGAAAAAGATTTGAATTGGAAAAACATCTTTTATTACCATGAGAGAAACAGAGAAAACATATTCTATTATATTTCCATCACATTATTAGCAATATATCCTATCATCACTGAAGAACTCTCAGCAAATAATGGCTAGGTTACATCGTATGTCTTGGTAAGAAGAATATGTAAGGTTTAAATTTGATATTATCGAAATAACTAAGTGAAAAAACGTGCTTCAACCGCAATGTTTTGTATTTAGTAAGGTATACACTAAGCTATCTCTATAGTTTTTCAAACTATGAAAAGGCTAAATACAGGGTGTCCCACGACGATTAAGACAAGCAACATTGGAACTGGGCAGTAGTAGCTAATTATAATTTTGGAGGTGTCAATTAGAGCAAATGTTGTGTCTTTTCTTATTATTGTGTCACCCAATGAGGTATTTGTTTTTGATCACGTGACGTACGATTCAAAATTTTCAATGGGACACCATATTTGTGGCTTTTTGTATTCCTCCCGATAAAACAGTTCTAACAACCTAGCACACTTGGGGTCTAAAGTGATGAATTCAGGTAGTTAAAGAATGGTACCACTACCACTGATTATAACATGTACCCCTACAGTTAAATTATTTCGGTATTGGTGTTTCATAATGGTACTGGTACAGTCCTTTAAATACCTGTAGCTCTTTAATTAATCACTTTAGACCCCAAGTGTGCAGTTTGTTGGAATTGCTTTATCGGGAGGAATACAAAAAGTCACAAATATACAGGGTGTCCCATTAAAATTTTTGAATCGGACGTGATGTGACCAAAGACAAATACCTTATTAGGTGACATAATAATAAGAAAATATACTATATTTGTTCTAATTTACACATCCAAAATTCCAATTCGCTACTACTGCCCAGATTCTATATATCGCTTTTCTTAATTGTCGTGGGACACCCTGTATATTATGTTATATTATTTTTGAAAAATGCGTTCTCTCTACAACCAAAGGTACTTTAACCAAGTAGGGTTTTCATTGTCCAGATACCCCTTTCGTGTGTCGTTGCTAATACTGTTGATCCATACGTATACGTCTAAAGGGCCCCACAGACATCGTTCTTTTTCATCAGGTTTGCACGCCGTGCCAACCGATGGAACGATACCTCCACAGACTGTTTGGTTTTCTTTCAGTTTCTCGCAAATGTTTGGTCCGTTAAACATGGATAATACGTTAGCATTGGTGGCGGCTTTAGCTATTAAAGTGAAATACAGCAAGAAAAAACGTTCTAAATGGGTGAAACAGTGGCTTTTAAAAAGAGGCCAATTCTCCCATAGATCTATTAGAAAAATTGCGTCTGGAAACAGGGGATTGGTACAATTATTTGAGGATGAATGAAGAAACATACTTAGAATTACTTAATTCAGTAGCACCTCTAATAAAAATACAGGATACTTGGATGAGACAAAGTATTTCCCCTCATGAACGTCTGACAGCTGTATTGAAATTCCTTGATACGGGTAGAAGCTACGAGGATTTGAAACTTTCAGTTGCGATATCCCCCCAAGCTTTACAAATTATACCTGAAACCAGAACGACACTGCAAAATCCCGTCGTGATTGCACGATGAACGGTCACACATGTACCGAGTTGCACGATGGCGTTCGAAACCAACGGGTAAAATCAAGCTCGGACAGATTTTTTGGAACGACGGTTAACACGACGGTTTTTCGGCACACACGAATCGAAATGAGTGTGATCGGTTGGCACGTCGTGCAAACCTGATGAAAAAAAACGATGTCTGTGGGGCCCTTAAGACTGTCCCAGTCATCGTAGTGTCCTTGGGATGTCCCGTGCAATAAGGAAGACAGCTCGGCATTTAAGAATTTTGTAGTGACGATGCCTGTGGAAACTTCCACAGTTTATCCTGCTAAAGACAAGGAATTGCTCGGTCTATTTCTACGAATTTTTTGACAAACTTCCTGTTCGTATGTCGAAATACAATTTAACGTATGCTAATGCTTACCGACAGCTCTCATAGCCAAAATCGTCCAAATTGTCTCCTCACGTTAAGACTTGTATCGTCGTTATTGCAGGCACAGTCAAAATATCACTAGCAGATAGGTTATTTGAATACTTCTCGACTGCGCATCCAAAAACGAAGAATATATGACTGGCGTTGATGCTTCCGCGGCAATGAATGGTAGTTCTTGTGTTAAATCATTGACGATTGAAATGTCGATAAACGAATAGCACTCACTACATGTCGCAAAACATGTCAGGCTTTTAAAAATGGTGAAAGTAGGTACATTTGAACTACAGCTGTGTGCACTCACCATTTTTGTAAATGGTATTAACTATGTACAAAGTCGAACTACTGCTAACATCGGGGCTAACATTTATCCGAGGATTGTGACCAAGGGCGTAGCCAGGTACGGGCAGAGGGGGGCAGTTGCCCCCCCCACCTAGCAGGCCAAGGGTAACCCACTCTACGAGTCCGATCGAACCAATAAATTTAATAATGTAGCTAGGAGTTCTATACAATAGACAATACAATAAACCATATCAAAAGAATAATGTCTATCATAAAGGATTATCGTAGTTCGGTTCAGCCAGAACTGCAATTTTTCAAAGTACATTCACGAAAGGGGGGTATTATACCTATGGATGTCACGACTGCCATTTATTAGTTTCTACTTTCTACAGCAAATATACATTTCCATACTTTTTTACTTCGTAATTGGATACAACTTCGCTTATCTCCCTCTCAGATTCAACTACTCAAACTCTTTCTATTCCCGCGTATAGATAACTAATCTAGAAACTTCCAACAAGTTTTTAGACTGCCTTTGACATTTCAAGGCATCTCAAGATGATTCTCAACGAATCTTATGATCACCATCAAACCATACAGTATGATACAGTATTCAAATCAGTTACAGTGCAGAAAGAAGAAAACAATGTAAGCAACTACTCGTAGATTGCCTCGTTTTTTCAGACATATATATGTATATCTTGATTGCAAAACAGTGAGGATAAGACAGATCCCTGTGGAACAGCGTTTATTGAAAATACGTCTGATAATCAGCGTTCGACTACAACAGAGATCGGTCGTTCAAAAAGCTGTTCAGCCACTGGCGCATGCCTCTATCGGAGGCTTTCGATAAATCAGGTGCAAGAACACAGGACTTGCTGTGATTTTCAATTGCTGTTTCACAAGTGAGTGACATATTTCAGGAGGTCGCCCGTAGACCTATGCTTATGGAAGCCATACTGAGGAGCTGTGTGTTAATGACAGTCTCCATAACCTTAGACATGATGCCTAGAAGAGCCACTGGTCTATATTTGATAAGATCGTTTTTTTTTGCCTTTCTTGGGAATGAGTTGTATGCAGCCAATCTTCCATCCAGCGGGAAATACGCCTCGCTGATACGATAGTTTGAAGGTCTAAGGACAAGGCTAGAATTTGGACCCCCTAAGATGTCTGCTTTTTCTTTAGGAATAGAAGCGATGGACTTGTTATCTCTGGTCAAAGATTGTATTGACGAATAGGAAAAGTTCTGACTAACGGCCTTAGCTACAGACCAGAATGTTCTGCATGAACTAGGGCATGAGAGAATCTTTTTATCAATTTTTTGGTTGTGTTCCTCCTTGCTGCGGTCAATCACGCATTTAAAGTGATTTCTGGCGTCGTTAAAACTGCGGTGACTCTCAGCATTTCGATTTTTAAAGATACGGCAGCATTATCTATTATAATCGTGGCGATGAGTCAGATCGATGGAAATGACTGGCATATATTTTCGTGATGTTATGCTATAAAACGTCTAAAAAACTTAAATTTAAATCGAACATTTTCACGATTACAATACTGCCATCTAAGGTTTTGGATGTGAAAAGCATACAACATGTATGAGTTTAGCTATTGATTTATTTGGATGATAACTCAAAATAAGTTCAGCAAAGGCCAAACTACAAATTTTAAAGCATGTATATATTGCATGGATACGTGTCTATAGACAATCGTTCAACTGTGTAACCAAATGTGGACGAGCTTTAAAAATCCAACAAGTTGCAAAATAATGCAATGTACGTATCTACCTGTGACACTCTACGGTTGCTTCCCTCTCTTCATGTCGACACTTGTAGTTAGTGTCTGTGGTTAGTATGCACTCAAATTAAGGACGCTGATACAAAGCGCATTTTTATAACGAGGACCAGAGACGGATTCAGATGGCAATGGGCCAATTGGATAACCAATCGTGCACATAGGTATAACAAAATCTAGATAAGATTGGGACAGCACATTTCCCGCTACGATATAGGTGCGACTTCGTATAACGCCGACTCCACTCATTGGTTCCAATATTGGGGCCAACGTTTGGACCAACTTGACTATTTTCATGGTACGTTTACAAGGCGTGACTACACATAGGCACCAAGTTCATTCCTTTATACACTGGGCCAACGTTAATAGACTACTCGCAAGTGAAATATGAACTCCTATAAAAAAGGGATATTTCCATTGAAAATATGTACACATCTTGGCAGTACCATCTCTAATACAGATGTAACACTTTTTGTTCATTCAGATGCTATTTACCTACATTGCACCTCTAAAAACCTCTAACGTGTAAAAACAAAGCATGGCTTTTTTCGATTCAAAAACGATTATATCTGTTGCAAATGTGGCGAGAGACTAATAGGTTTTGTAAAGATGTCCCCTAGAAGACTACAGCCCCAGTTTACCCAGTTAAGCGTCTTTCAACGGGGTTGGATTATAGGCCAACAAGAACGTGGTGCTTCTTTCAGAGCAATGGCTGTAACCATGGGGCGTAGCGTGGCTACAGTTGTAGCAGCATGGCGGGCATGGATCGCAAAACGGCGAATGCAGCGAATTAGAGGTTCTGGAGTACGTAGAAGAACTACAGACTGGCAAGATCGTCTTCTACGACTATTGGCCCTACGTGACAGAATGCAACCCACTCGAGCTGTTGCTGATGCTTGGTATCCAGCTATATGGAAGCCCATTCGAATCCGCACGGTGTACCACAGATTGAGTGAAATGGGCTTGGGATTATATCGTCCGCATCTAATGCTTCCACTCACTGCGGATCATCGTCGCCAACGGTTAGATTGGTGCCACGAACACCGACAATGGCATCCTGAGTTAGCATCAGGCGGCCTTCTCCAACGAGTCCTGGCTTTGTCTGGGGGCACATGATGGACGCCAACGCGTAAGACGACGACGGGTGAACCACGTGATCTCCAGTTTGCTGTTGAACACCATGTAGGTACACCGTCCTATTGGTTTGATGGTTTGGGGTTTCATTGCATTCACAATGACTGCGCAACGTTATGTGAATGTGGTCTTAGAACCAATTGCCGTTCCATATGTCCGAGTTCTCGAAGAGGGTTTCTTCCAGCAAGATAATGCACGTCCTCATATTGCAAGGGAAGCAAGGGAGCTGAGGTCAGGGTCCGCCCCTGGCCTCCACGATCACCGGACTTATCGCCAATTGAAAAAGTATGGGATTGGATGGGTCGATACATAGGCGATTTACCCAATCCTCCGACCACGCTGGACGAATTGGAACATGCTGTGAGGGCAGCTTGGGAGGCTGTACCTCTACAGTTGTCAACAATCAGATTACGAGCATGCCGCGTAGGCTAGAGGAGTTCATTCGTGAACATGGAGGGCACATCACCCATTATTGATCTGGTGTATTTTTCTATAAACTAATTATGGCAAATGAGTTCGTTTATTATTGTATTTAGTCCTACCACATTTCACCAACCGCAACCCTTTTTTCCCAGTGTTCGCATTTCACTTTCAAGTAGTATCTGTTTGGGCGCGAAAAGGAAATTGCTTTATGTTCATTTGCCATGAGTGCCAAAAACTATATTTTAAATTTAATTCTCCAAATAAATCGACAGTTCATCGAAACTTGTAAACGTTGGGTCCATCGCAGAATTTCTGCTTTTATGTTGAGAATTACAGGGGTTTCATACGATTGGTTCCACTTGATACAGTTCTATAAATTCTAAAACTAATATTCATTACTCCAACACGAAGTCATTTTTAATAATGAATACGTCCACATATACCTTCCTATACACAATATGACTGAATATGAAAACGTCAATTTACTTTCAAAATGTTTGCAAAGAAGTGATATAGATATTGGACAAGCTACATATTTAATTGCATATGTTTCAGATCAATTAGGGAATTTAAAAAAATTATGAAAATATCTCTTAAACTTCAGTAACAATAGCAAAAGAATGGGGTACTGAGCCACAATTTACAGACAAAAAAATTAGTAATACTAAAAAGTGTTTTGATGAAATGGCAGTTGATGCCAATTGAAGACCCTAAAAATCGTTTAAGAATTTTAGTATTCAACACATGCCTAGAATTATTTTAGTACAATTAAAAAATAGATTTTAGGCATTCACAAATGTCTATTTAAAACTCGATATTTTAAACCCCAAAACACTTATTGAAGTGCAAGAAGTGGAAATTATTAATAAAGTAAAAGAACTAATATTATAATAATAATAGAAAATATCCAAATGATCTCACACAAAATCTTGCGTCGGAACTTATTCAAATAAAAAATCTTCTATATGTAATCCTGAAAAAGTATTAGGGAATTTTCTGATTTTATTTTATAAAAAAATAAATTTTTGATTGGTAGTGTACCTGAGATTTGCGCTGCATTTCAGTCGTTTCTAATACTGCCTGTTACATCGGCTCAAGCAAGCTCATTTTCAAAACTAAAATATAAACGGATTTGAAATATTATTTTTTTTATATAGAAGGGGGGCCCCGTGAAAAAAATTGCGGGGGGCCCCGAAGACCTTGGCACGCTACTGCAACACGTGCGCTAACCTCGTCCAGCATTGGCGCCAATGTTATTTCGTTCATCCATGCATATGACGAACGCTGTTGGTCCCAACCTTGGCCCCAATGTGTGGAGCCGGTGTAA